>CM021100.1:170879525-171405420 GCA_007115665.2 Sequoiadendron giganteum | reverse complement strand
TTTCGATTAGTTTGCAAAAAATTTGGAGGGGAGCACGCTCTAATTTCAGCTTTTGAGGATGTGTTCACTTTGAAAATTTATAAAATATTATATGCTCATTAAAAAAATTGTCTGAAAGAAGGAGGATAAACTACATGGTGTTAGCTAATTTCTCACTATTGGGATTTTTGAAATTCTAAAAAAAAGTTAACCAAAAAGGGGGGAGCCCTTAGGCGCTATGCTATTTCTTTTGAGACCCTTAATATTCATTAATTTCAAAAACCAATAGTAGCTTATAAACTAGACTCAGAGCACTTCAAGTTTTGTTCCTGCCGCATCTTGAAATTTTGAGCATAACTATCTTCATTTTCTCGTGCAAATCAGATTTTCCTGATTTTAGAAAAAAAGTGGCATCTTAAGAGCCAAAATTGTGTCACAGATTGGTGCACTTACCCATTAGTTTTATTTTATATTGCAAATTCTAAGTTGGAGATAATGGTGGAGGTGAATTGGAAAATTTGAATAAAAAAGCAAAAATGGGTGTGGATTTTTCAGTAGGTTACAAGTTTTTATGAATTATTTTATTTCACCTCATAAAAGTATTAAAAAATTTGGGTAGCTAAGATTGTGATGATAATTTTTTTCTATTCTAGGCTATAGTGGAGTGGATTGGAAAAATCAATTTATCTATTTGAATTGGAATTTTTTAAAGTGGGTTCAAAGATGCTTTTATCATTTAATATTTTAATTATTGTATTTTATTGACAATCTTCTTGGATTGGGTGTAGCATTTGGGAGTTATAGGAAAATTATGGAGGTCTTTCTTGAAAAGGCTTGATTTTTAGAAATTTTGACAGGGCTAGAAATTTAAAGAGGAAGGCTTGGGGTGTAGCCATCAAAGATAATACTAAAACACCATGAATTTTCAGGTCTGAAGATGAAGTTGCAACAACATATAAATTGGGTTACAAAGGTTTTATTTCAGCAAGGTTGCACATGATAATTTTCAAGTTACAAGAGCTAGAATCTAGTAAAGCAAGTTGAGTTGAAAAAAATAAATTTGTATTTGATTTTTGTTGTTATTTTCCTGGATTATATTAGATTTTAGATGGTTGCAATCAGCCCATATGGCTGCAAAAATGTAATTTAAGTTTGGCATTGATTTCTATGTAAAACATGAGAGTTTGAATGAGAAAATTGAAGTCATTTCATGTAAAATTATGTTATTACATGAATTTTTTTGAGTTGCTTAGTTATTGTCTAGAAAATGTGTGCGTGGTTATTGGTTTCATATTGCAAGGTGTTTTCTCCTCTTCATCAGATCCCCTTTATGGTGCACTAACCCTTTATCATAGTGTTAAGCACTACATTGGATGCACTTACCTAGGGGTAGTTTGAACATGACAAGAAAAAAATTCAATACACTATGGGGGAAATAGAAGGATATGTGTTTATAAATTTTCAATAAGAAGTAAACAAAGAAAAGGAGAGAGCATCAACAGGTATAGGAGGTCAACAGCTGGCGAAGGATAAAATAATTACAAGAGCATAGAGTTTTTGCATTATGTGATTGCAACTATAATGAGTTCCACAATATAAACCATTTTAAATTTGCGGCCCTATCCTTAATCTCTAATTTTATTAGCTATATGAGTGAAGTGAGATTACAAACCAATATTAATAGTGAATACTTTAATGGATGAATTACTCTAGAGTTTGGTAGCTTGCATCATTCTCTAGGAAGGTTCACTATATCCATGTACTTGTTATTAGTGTTTGGATTTTAACCTCTACAATCTAATTTGGTATCAAAGCCACAAGATATTGGGTAGGGTAATATTGGGAAATATGCCACCCAAAAGGGTCATAAACAAAGGCATTCTTGAATTATTGTAGAACCTTATGATAGGGATAGATGCCATGGAGCAGGAATAGAGGAGATGATTACCATTTGGAGATGTAAGTGATAATGCAGAAGATGATCAACAAGATAGGGAAGAGGTAGTTTATGAAGGAGAATCTGATGGAGGTTAAATAAGATTATTGAGAGTAGTCATGGAAATTGAAGCCAAGCCAAAGGTAGAGGTTCCCGCTGACTCAAGAAGCCTTAATGGAGAGGAAATCATTGATTGAATCGATGAGCTTGATAGGTAATTTTAGTAGGAAGAAGTGGTAGAGGAGAAATGAGTCAAGTTTGCATGTACAAAACTCAAAGGCCACGTTGCTATGTGGTGGGATTATGCTTAGTCAAAAACAAGAAAGAACAACAAGGAAAAGATAACCTTTTGGGATAAAATTGTTACTAAATTGAAAGCTAAATTCCTTCTAGAATAATATCAAACTAACTTATTCAAAAGGTTACAAAATCTCAAGCAGAAAGAATATACCAAGAAATTCTATAAAATTGTAGTCTGCTTAAGATATAATGAAGATGATAAGGAGAAGGTAGCTACGTACCTTGATAGATTGAGATACAATTTCAATATGAATTGAGTCTTTTATCCCTTATAACTCTTGAGGAATCCTATAATTTTTCTATTAAATTAGAGGAGAAGCTTATGAGAAATAAAAAATCAACAAGGAAGAGGTAGAGGAAGAGGAGAGAGAGGAGGAGGGGGTGTGCAGGATCAGGATGGGCCAAAAAGTGGCGATATGTAAGTGATATGATGACCCATGTGGCTGACGACTTTTTTTTAACCCAAAATTGATGAAACGAAAAGGGTTTTTAAAGGAGATATTCAGATTTCCACCAATATAAATTATTCTTTACTTTGAATTTAATAAATAATTATTATTCATTTTCTATTTGAATTACGACTAAAGTCCTAATTGATAGGTTGATTGGAAAACATCTATAGCTTTCAAACGGTATCACATTTTCTAAATCCAAAACATGTGTCACATTCTATGCTTCACATACTATAGGATTCATGATTTTTTGACCAAGTTAAGGTGGTTAGACATACAAGTTTTTATATTTTTTAAAATCTGTAATAAAAAATTCATAATTAATTAAATTTACTTGGAAAAAAATTACAAAAAAATATGCATCACATCGGGACATGAGTCCTCTACTTATATCTAAAATATTATCAAAAAATATTATCATTTTATTCTGGTTAGGGTGGTTAGACAGACACCTACTTCTTATTTTTTCCCTAAAATTTAAGTACTACTGCATTGAAATTTCAAATTTTCACCAAATAGATTTTTATATTTTTTACATACACCTAGTAGTTAAGAAACTACATTCAACTTTCTAGAGATTCTATTGTTACATATTTTTAAAATAAGATAGATAACTTATTCAAATTTTTACGTCAAGTTGCCTAACTCTGATTTTTTTGAAATTTATTACCAATTAAGGGTCTATTTTTTCCATGATGATCTTGGACATACCCAAGGACAAAAATCTAATAGAGTACAACAAAAATATCAAGGTGAAGAAGCAATAAATTCTAGTGGACAAGCCAATCTAGAGAGGGGAGGTTTCCAAAACAAAGGAGGAAGACCATTTGGAAGAGGAAGAGGTTTTTTGGAAAGTGTTCTAAGTGTATCAAGTATGGTCACAAAGATTGGGATTATCTTGAGTTTCCACAAGGTCACACAAGGCCGAAGAGAAGTAATCAAAATTTTCAAGAAAAAAAAGAGAGTGTGGGATCACTTATCATCACTTAAAGGAACCTGAAAGAAGGTTGTATTTGTTGTTTAAGGGAGTACTATTGAAGAAACCAAAGGAGAGTCAAGAACCTATGCAAAGGAGAGCCTTATTCAAGACCAATTACAAGGCTACCGATAAGTGATGTAAACTTATTATAGATAGTGGTAGTACTAAAAATATTGTGTCTATTGGAATGGGGGATAAAATAGGTCCTAGAATAAAAAATCCTAATCCTTATCAAGTTTCTTTTCTATAAAAGGGCACCAATTATTGGTAGATGAGCAGTACTCAGTAGAGTTTCAAATAGGTATTTATAAGGACACTGTTATGTGTGATATTATGCCCATGGATATTTTCCATGTTCTTCTTGGTAGGCCTTTTCAATTTGATAGGATATCCATACATGATTGAAAAAACAATACTTACACTTTGCAGAAGGATGGTCAATAACATACACTATTACCTTTGAACTTGGAAAATAAGTGGACAATAAGAGCAATAGTAGTAGTGTTATATTGGTAAGTGGGAAATACTTTTTACGTGATATAAAGAAAGAAGTGGGATATGCATTGGTACTCAAGTGTAAGGTTGTAATTACCTCCACTAAGTTGGATGACTTACTGAGTGAAATACAAGACATATTAAGAGAACACATGGACATTGTGGTAGCTGATTTGACTAATGATTTGCCTCCAATGAGGAGCATTAGTCACCATATGGATTTGGTTCTAGGGGGTAGCTTACCAAATAAGGCTACATATAGATTGAATCTTAAGGAAAATGAGGAGATTAGAAAGTAGGTTGAGGATTTACTGGAAAAAACATTGATAAGGCCTAGAGTCTTAGCCCTTGTATTGTAACAATAGTCCTAGTACCTAAGAAAAATGTGAATGGAGAATGTGTATGGACTTAGCATAAATCAATAATATTACCATTAGATATAGGTTTCGTATTCCAAGGATGCATGATTTAGTGTATTGTTTGACTGGTTCTATGCATTTCTCAAAGATAGATTTAAAAAGAGGCTATCATCAAATTAGGATCAGACTTGGGGATGAATGGAAAATAATATATAAGACTAATGGTGGTCTCTATGAATGGTTGGTTATGCCCTTCAGGATTACAAATTCACCTAGTACCTTTATGAGGCTTATGAACGAAGTCTTGATACCATTCCTATGAAATTTTGTGAAAATTTATTTGGATGATATATTTGTTTTTAGTACGTCTAAGGAAGAACACCTAAAATAATTAAGGCTAGTTGTGACATGGTTATATGAGGAAAATTTGTTGATCAATCTCAAGAAGTGTACCTTTATGACGAATGAATTAGAGTATTTGGGTTTTGTGGAATCTAGAGAGGGATTGAAGATAGACACAGAAAAGGTTAAGGACATTGTTGATTTCCAAAACCTATTAGTATTTATGAGGTAATAAATTTTCATGGACTTGCTAGCTTTTATAGAAATTTTATCAAAAAATTTAGTAGCATAGTTGCTCCTATACCCGACATTATAAAATGCCATAAAAATCAGTTTTGATGGACTCAAGAGGCTGAAAAATGTTTGAATTCTAAAAACGAGGGTGACTAAACAACCTATACTTGTGTTACCTAATTTTAACAAATTATTTCAAGTGGAATGTGATGCTAGTGGCTTAGAAATAGGGGTTGTTCTAACTCAAGAAGTTAATCCAATTGCTTATTTCAGTGAAAAATAAATAATGGTAAGAAGAAATATTTAGCTTATAACCTTGAATTTTTTGCATTGATATAATCTTTGAAGAAGTGGAGGCATTTATTTCTTCATAAGGGGATTTTTTTTTACACAAATAACCATGCACTCTAGTTTATCAACAACCAACACAAGTTGAATCAAAGGCATGGAAAGTGGGTGAAATATCTTTAGAGTTTTTCTTTTTTTTGAAACATAAGAGTGGGCAATAAAATAAGGTTGCTATGCATTAAGAAGAAGTTTATTGTTATAGGAGATTCAAGAGAACTATGTTTGGTTTGAGAGCTTGAAGAAGTTATATGTAAGTGATCTATATTTTAAAGATGCATATGAAGCTTGCAACAGTCCTATAAATAGAGATAAAGGACCTTGGACTGATTTTATGTTGCAAGAGGGTTTACTATTGAAAGATAAATAGTTGTGTATTCCCAGGGGATCAATGAGAGAGAACCTCTTGAAGGAGAAACATTGTGGCAGCTTGGTAGGAAATTTTGCAAAAGATAAAACTTACCTATAGTTGAGTACACACTATTATTGGCCACAAATGCATGGTGATATGATGAGGTATGCAGAGAGATGTAGAGTATGCTAGAATGTGAAAGGTAGAAATTAAAACATTGGTTTGTACCAAACATTACATGTGCCACATGTACACCATGGGATTTCGCAAGTATGGATTTTGTTGTAGGATTACCTAGAACTCAAAGAGGCATCAATTCTATTTTCATAGTTGTGGATGGGTTCTCAAAAATGGCTCATTTCATTCCTTGCAAGAAGACCAATGATGCAAAAAATATAGCTAACTTTTTTTTTAAAGAAGTGGTAAGATTGCATGGTATACCTAGGAGTATAGTATTTGAGAGACACACTATTTTTGTAGGTCACTTTTGGAGAACACTTTAGAAGAAGTTGGGCACACACCTCAATTTAAGTTCAACATACCATCTGTTGACTTTCTCTTTATGCATATTTGTCCTTGATGTCAAAACTGATAATATGGCACTTTGGTCTTGGTCTATTCATTGGTTTAGTTATGCCACTTTGGTATTATGAATCATTGCATTTTGGCATTCACATTTTGATACTTGATTCATTCTTGGCTTACTCTTGGTCTATTCATGTTTTTCCTTTCAATACCTTGGCTATGGATAGTATTATGGCTTTGGTTAATATATATATTTTTTATTTGTTGTGGTACTGATCATGTTCAGCTTCATGTCTAGATAAAGGTTATCTTGCTTACACAGATGTTCAGTTCATAAGATTTGCATTTAATACAAGGGAAAGCAATGGTATTGGCTTTCAGACATATACAGGATTTAACTTATATTCATTCATAATGCCTTGAATCATTTCTATTTGAGCCATGCACTGGTTATACATGCTTAATATGACTTTATCATCACACTTCATTCAATAGACTTTGATGGTATCTATATACCATGGTTTACATAGTTTCTTTAATTCACAATACATTCATATTGTGATCGGATTCTACTTTGGTCTATCTTTATATGCCATCGAGCTCTATAAGGTCTCAACTTAAGTGATAAATTAGCCTTGACTAATTTGGGACAGTCGAATATTCTCATTTTATTTGAAGACATTAGTCTTCACCGTGCATATGTGAGTCAACATAACCATTAGAGCTTACTTGTCGGTTGTTGCATTTTTTTAAAGAAGGCTTATTAGGTGTTTAGTATGTGTTTGGAAATGACACTATGCTTGGACATATATGATAAATCACATAGATGTGAGTTGGAAGTGACAGTTATTATAGTATTTTGATTTCACTCTGGCAGCAAAATGTTGTATGGATAGTCTTGATGACTTGGAAAACATGCATGGCTTGTGATTTGGCTTTCATTAATGCATTATTGTGTTAGTGTATGATGGAACTCAAAATTATTACAATTTGGTTTTTGGATTCCAAATGATTATGATTTTTGACAAAGGTATCAATGGTAAAGGAAAATAGGGAAAAGTCATTATTACGTTTTTCATTGTAAGCCTAAACCCTAGCCACCATTGCAAACATAGTTTTAGTTTTCTAAGTAGAATCTTGCCACAAGCTTGAGGTATGTTACTCTATGATCTTTGGAGAGTTGGTTGGTGGTCCTCACTTGAGTTGGAAGTGAAGGTAATAAAGGATTTCTTGGGATTGTGTTACAAACTGCCATGAGGCAACTTTTGCAACTTTTTTCTTTGAAAGTGAAAAAGGTAAAAGAAAGAGTTCAGAAATTTAAATTTTGTTAAGGCACTGAAAATGAAAGTAGATGTTACTTTTATGATTTCTTTCGAAAAGGGAAAAATGTTAGTTTGTTTGAAGAGATTATTACAGTTTTTTTTATTCTAAAAAAGAAAGAAATAATTTCAACTATATCTTTTAGTTATTTTCAAAACCCTAACTCAAGGGTTTGCTTCAAGGGTTTTAGTTTTTTCTATATAAAAATAATGGCAATAAGCCATTATCCTATTCAAAGGTTTGGAAAAGAGAACAAAGTGTTGTTGAAGGGTTTATTTAGAGTTATATTTGAAATTTTGAAAAAGTGATAAAAAGAGGGCTTTATTGTGCATTGTCTTCGGTTTCTAAAATACAGAATCATATTCAAATTTGAGTGAGATTGTTTATTTATTGTATTCTTGTATTCAATACATCATGTAATTGGAATTATTGAATATCATTTTTTCTATAGAGATTTTATGATTGCAAAAATAGTGCAATTAGAAGGTCCTTATAGTTTGAAAATTTTGAAGAGAGAAAATTTGTACAATAGGGGTTGGTGCTTCAAAATTTCAATGTTGAGTTGACCCGCTCTTTGATTAATGAAAAAGAAATTTTAACGAGTGGTTTTTTATAGCCCATGAGGGTTTTTCCACTTAGGAAATATTTGTGTTATGTGTTATCATTTGTCTTTCTCATTCTATTTCATATTGATGTTAGTCAATGCTCTGATACTTTAGAATGTTCAAGTTGGTAATGCAAATTTAATGTGTGTAAATCTAATGCAAAAATGATTTCATAGAGCAATTTGAAATCTGCATTTTGTACTCCATATGTGAATGTTTTCAAAGTTATATTTTGTGAAGTCTTTAAGATTGTTCATAAAGTTCAATTGAACATATCATATGGTGCTTTTAATAAGTGTTAAATGTGAATTTATGGTTCAAGTTTCTCTTGCACAAATAAAGTTGCATTGAGTTAAGATTCAAACAAAATCTATCATATTGTGTTAAAGATTAAAAAGTTTAAATTATGCTTCAAGAGTTAAAATTTGTATCACTTTGATTCACCTACCCTCTCTTAGAGTGAATACACTTCGAAAAAGTGGTATAAGAGCATAGGGTCTCGCATTAGGTTTCATACCTAGGATTAATTCTGGTCTTGGAAGTTTGTCAAATATGTTAGAAGTTCAAGATGGTATTTCTATCTGATGGTATAGGCTATGTGGTTTATGAAAACAAATATGTTTTCGATTGATGTTTGTGTAAAGAACTAGAATCTTGCATAGGCCTAACGAAATTAAATTCAATTAATTTCTTGATAAGAGGAGTAATATGGGTAAGTGCAAAAGAAACAAAAATCAGAAGAAAAAAACTACTGTCAAGCAAAAATTTGATAAATCAACCCCTGCCAAGTCTAGTGAAGTTTTGTCTCAAGAATTATCCCTTCTAGTTGATACTAAAAGTGATCATGTAGTTGGAGAAGAAGAAGAAGATCACTTAGTAAGTGACTTTGAACAAGAATATGGCAAAAGAATTGTGAAGGTGATGAGTTTGAGGTTGATTTGGAAGGAGAATTGCTTGTTGCCTTAGATGAACTTAAAAGGCTTAAACAAGAAAACTAGGATCTTAAGGTATTCTTACAAGAAAGTGTCAATGTCAATAAAGTTGTAATACAAGATCATAATGGTGATAAAAATATTATTGAATATCTGAAAGCCCAAATGGTTGATAAGAAAAAGGTTGGAGAAGGATTATAAGCTAGGTTACAAGACAATAATGAATTGTGTAATAAAGTAGAAATTAAGGTTGCCTCATTAAAGAAAAATTTAGATAATTCCTTGTTAAAAGAACCAACTCTTAAAGATGACATGATTATAAGTTAGAAAATTGAAATTGAAGAATATAAGAGGATAGCAGATGTTGTAAGGTCTAATTTGGAGGTTAAAAAGATTGAGTGTCTAAAACTTGAAGGAGAAGTAGTTGCATTAAGAAGAGAGCTTGGAAGTGTCAAGGTTCAAATGGATAAAAATATAAATTTTATTGCAATACTAATCTATTGAATGAGATGATAGGAAAAAAAAAGAATTCTAATGATCCTATAGGAGAGGGATATGAGGTTCAACAAGGCTCTATAGAAGAATCTAAATATGAAACAGTGTTTCCTATTACAGATGGAAAGAGGCTTACCTTCAAGAAAACACCAAGAGTGGAGGTCGATATTGGTCACCATGTTGTTGCTACTCAGATAGAAGATAAGTGGGTTGATGAAAGGAAAAAAAGACCATCAAGATCTTTTTTTATTAGGCATAACCACTCTCAATTTTGTGGCTATTGTTATTGTTGTAATGCTTATGGACATAGAGCAATAAATTGTTGGAGGAATAAAAGTCATAATCATGTGAGAAATGTCAAGAGAGGTTCATACAACATGCCTAGAAGAAATTATTGTGTCTTTGGTCTAGACAACACTATTATATGTTATAGGTGTAATGGGTTTGGACACAAATAATAGTGGTGTACGAAAAATTTGATAAATCCATCTGGGGACTACATGTTCAAACAAAAGGAAAAGGATACCTTGAGTAAGGAGAAGAAAAAACCTATACAGATCTAGAGAAGAAAGAAAGAAAAGGAGAAGGAAGGACTCAGTCTTGTGCATGATGCACAAGGATAATATCTTAGCATTTAATGGGTGTTTTATCTTTAGGGGGAGTGATCTAGAGTTTTATTTTCTATCCCTAAGAAATTTTAGAATGGAGTGGAACAAGTATTTTTGAATTTTTGGTGTAGTTTGTCTACCTCACGGCCCATGTGAGTTAAGTATGAAAGAACAGTGGTATATTTGTGGTCAGCGATATTTTATGACAATTAGGTAGGATTGTGTTTGAATAGAGATATTGTTTTCTCTTCTGCTGATATTTTATTGAAGCATTACTAGTTTGGTTTGTAAATGCTACTTTCTTTGTGATTGTTGTTGCAGTCGGTTGATGAATTTTTAGTACATGAATGAAAATATACATGATAGTATTCTTCATGATTCTCATGCAAATATTCATGTCATAAGTGGATCTCAGAGTATGAAGGATGTCATTATGTTTCAGAAAGATAACTTTGGAACATGTGTAGTAATCAACATAATAGCAACTTTATATTTTTTTATTGAATATGTATTCATCACACTTTGATAAGTTATTGTATGCAATACTCTAAATTAGACAGTAAGTTTCATTTCATTTGAAAGTGTGGATGTCTCATTTCTTGGAATGCATACTATAGTAACAAGATCATAATAGTACTAGGTGTGAAGGTTTTGGTTAACTTGATTGGTGTTCTCAATAAGTTGCATATGTAGAAATTTTTTAATGGTAATTTCAAGGTTGAATGAAAGTGACATAAATTGTGTGATGCATATCATAAGTAGATCAGAATTTCCCATTCCAAGGTGGAGTTTGAATTTGTGTATAAATCTTGGTATTTAGTGGATGCTTTATGAACATGAGATGTCAAGAATTTTCCATTGATGCATGTTGTTGGTATTTTATTCAACGGTTTCAATGTTTGATGTTATGAAACTACATAAGCTGGATATGTGTGTGTGTGAGAGGCATACAAGTATTGAAGAGGAGATATCTTGTGTTGAAACTAGTCTACACTGTATTAAGGTATCTTGCATGAAAATGGATAGTGAGTTGTTTAAATTTTAAATTAAAGTAATGATAAAGCCAATTAGCTGAAAGATATTAACAGTGAATGTTTCTTGATAGATACTAGTTGTTTGTGGTTATATTATGACTTGAGAGTTGTTTTTAGATGTTATGTGGACTGCATAATACACATTTGGCTGCTTTGTGTCATTTTGGTGGTTAGGATGAAAGGAGCTTTTCTAAAGAACAAGGTTTGTTGCAATGAAAATGAATTAGCCTAATAATCATACTAATGGTTCAATAAGTATGTTATGCAGTGGTATCTACCTGCTTTATGTATATAAATGGGTGATCCCACAAAGTTGGTTTACAATTTTTGAGAGGAACTGTTTTTTGCTAAAATCACATATTTTTTAAAAATATAATGATTTAAGCCTTTAAAAGTTCCATTTTAAGGATTCCAATTGAAGAGGATTTTATAAAACCACCTTAGATCAAACCCCCTTGGATAGAACCTCGCTAGTTTTAAACCATACCTATAAATGAGTCTCCTTTACACCTATCAAAATGCTGATAAAAAATCACTTTTGATTTACCTTTTGGGGGATCAAATGAATTCATTTAAAATTTATTTAAAATGATTATGGTTGTCCTCTAAGTGAGCTATCCCATGAATATAATTTTAATATGTTTTGGTTTTATTATGTATGTGTTTTTTTAGTTTTATTAAACATAGGTTTTTCATCGAAAATCAAGCTCTTTGTTTTGCACATGTGGAAAAATAGCAAATTATCAAAAAAAATAAATTTAAAATATGTTCGTGCTGGGTAATTATGTCCTTGATCCACTAAAAAAAATAAAAAATGAATTTCGATACATATAGAAAAAGTTATGCTGTATACAGTCCGCCTATGTCTGAATTGCAATTGGTTTGACTTTGAAACTCTATTAAGGAAAAAATATTCAATAAAAAACTATGAGACCACATTAAAGTGCTAGATATCATAGTTACAAATCTAAATTCAAAAAAATTAGAATTTTATCTTTCATACAAAAAAAATTATGTTGTATACGGTGAGCGTCATTTTTTTAAAAATGTTGTTTTCTGAAAAATACTAGTTTTCGTGGGAGATGGAAAAAGAAGTGCAATATTATTCCAAAAAATTTGAATTTTTTTCTTTTAGAATCTACATACAAAATGTGATGAGACTCTAGTTTGCATCATCTTCAAATTCCTCACGGTTTAGCCACTATAGGTGCCCTAATGTGAAGATTTAGTTAAAAATAATAATTTCAATGTCCAGTTTGGCCAAAAATTGTATTCCAATGTTTTAGTAGTATATTCCAATGTTTCATTTGCCAAAAAAATTGATCATCATATTAAGTTTTATTATGATATTTTGTTCATGGATAAAATGTGTAGAAAGTTAATGAATCAAAGATACAGAGTCACTGATTGAAGAAATTTCACATTTGTAATAAGCTTGAGAAAAGAAATAATGGTCATAGACTACTACTTATAGTGATCAAAAAGGAATATTTGTACCAATGTTTATGTGAAGCTTCTTTGTAGGAGGAGATTTCTTATCTTTGTTTGCTTCTCTAATTGTGTTTGCAGTAGGATTCATTGGTTGTTTGGATTTCAGATGTTTATCATGGCTTTCTATCTTTGATGACAACACTGGTTTTGGTGACACATTTACATGATCTAGGTGGCACATACTATGAACAGTTGGTTCACATGTTTCATGACAAACACTTAGTTTTTATTTGTTGGTACTTATGTTTTCCATATGTTCATTACATTAGGATATGCATTTGTGCATGGTTATTCATGCTAGTAATAGTGTGTTTACAGTTGGTAAGTTGATGCAATATGGATTGGTAATGCATTTTTGTGATCCATTGGTGTTCTTTGGCAACTTGTTTGTCCATTTTTGGTGATTTGAATCATTATACGCTATTGGTTCATGTTTCTTTCTGGACAGTGACATATTTTATACAGTGATCTACTTTATATGTTTTTCATAGCAGCTACTTATCTTTCTTGGTCAAAAGTGCACATTGTATTGACAGGGTTAAGAATTTTTTTGCAGATAATGTTAAAAGAGCTTATTTTTAGGATGCTTGAGTTTTAATGATACAATGGAGGACAAAGTTTAACACCAAAAGGTGGTATGTTCAAGTAATTGATCTTCAATCCTTGATGAAAAATTTCACCATGACATGAACAATTAGCCTTGGTTTTAAGTTTTGGATATGAATCTTTGACAGGTTATGTGCATGGCCCAGTGAAATTTTAGTGTTGTGGTTTAGGGGGAGCAAAGCTTCTTGGTGAACATTTTTTATGCATCTGGTTATTGTATTTCATGAAATATTATAGGTTTCTTCCTTTGTCCTTGTGACAAAAAGGGGGATAAAATGATGGTTCAGTGGTTGGTTCTGATCACTAAGTTTTTGCCGTCAAGGAAAAAGGGGGAGTTTGTTAACTTTCTCTTTGTGCATATTTGTCCTTGATGTAAAAACTGATAATATGGCACTTTGGTATTGGAATATTCATTGGTTTAGTTATGGAACTTTGGTATTATGACTCATGAAATTTTGGCATTAACATTGTGATATTTGATTCAATCTTGGCTTACACTTGGTCTATTCATGTTTTTGTATTCAGTACCTTGGAAATGGAAAGTATTATGGTTTTGGTTTACATTCAAATTTTTTACATGTTGTGTTACTGATCATGTTTAGCTTCATGTGTAGATAAAGGTTATCTTTCTTAGACAGATGTTCGGTTCGTAAGATTTAAATTTAATACAAGGGAAAGCAATGGTATTGGCTTTCAGACATATACAGGCTTTAAATTATATTCATTCATAATTCCTTGACTCATTTCCATTTGAGCTATGCACTAGTTATACATGCTTCATATGAATTTATCATCACACTTCATTTAATAGAATTTGATGGTATCTATATACCATGGTTTACATAGTTTCTTTAATTCACAATACATTCATATTGTGATCGAATTCTACTTTGGTCTATCTTTATATGCCATCAGGCTCTATAAGGTCTCATCATAACTGATAAATTAGCCTTGACTAATTTTGGATAGGCGAATATTCTCATTTTATTTGAAGACTTTAGTCTTCACCATGCATATGTGAGTCGACATACTCATTAGATTTTACTTGTCAGTTGTATTTTTTTAAAGAAGGCTTAGGCTTATTGGGTGTTTAGTAAAGTGTTTAGAAGCGACACTATGCTTGGATAGATATGATAAATCACATGGATGTGAGTTGGTAGTGGCAGTTATCATGGTATTTTGATTTCACTCTGGCAACGACATGTTGTGTGGATAGTCTTGATGACTTGGAGAACATGTGTGGATTATGATTTGGCTTTCATTAATGCATTATGGTGTTGGCATATGATGGAACTCAAAATAATTACAATTTGGTTTGTGGATTCCAAATGATTATGTTTTTTGACAAAGGTTTCGATGGTAAAGGAAAATAGGGAAAATTCATTGTTATGATTTTCATTGGAAGCCTAAACCTTAGCCGCCATTGCAAACACAATTTCAGTTTTCTAAGGAGAATCTTGGCACAAGCTTGAGGTATGTTGATCTATGAGATTTGGAGAGTTGGTTGATGGTATTCTCTTGACTTGGAAGTAGAGGTAATAGAGGATTTCTTGGGATTATGTTCCAAACTGCCATGAGGTAACTTCTACAAGTTTTTTCTTCGAAACTGAATAAGGTAAAAGAAAGAGTTCAAAAATTTATATTCTATTAAGGTAGTTAAAATGAAATTAGATGTTGCTTTTATGATTCATTTTGAAAAGGAAAAAATAGTTTTTTTGTAGAGATTATTATAGTTGTTTTTTATTTTGAGAAAGAAAGAAATAATTTCAACTATATCTTTTAGTTATTTTCAAAAATCTAACTCAAGGGTTTGCTTCAAGGGTTTCAGTTTTTCTTGTATAAAAAGAATAGAAATAAGCCATTATCCTATTTAGAGGTTCGGAAAAGAGAACAAACTATTTTTGAAGGGTTTTTATAGAGTTATATTTGAAATTTTGAAAAAGTGATAAAAAGAGGGTTTTATTGTGCATTGTCTATGGTTTCTAATACAAAGAATCATATTCAGATTTGAGTGAGAGTGTTTATTTCTTGTACTTTTGAATTTAGTACATCACTTGATTGGAATTATTGAATATCATTTTCTTTTGTAGAGATTTTATGATTGCAAAAATAGTGCAATTGTAAGGTCCTTATAGTTTGCTAATTTTGAAGAGAGAAAATTTGTAAAACAGGGGTTGGTGCTCCTTGGAGTGAGTGCTCCTAAACATTGTAAATGAGTTGGTGCTCCTATGGAAGTTGGTGCTTAAAAATTTCAGTGTTGAGTTGGTGCTCTTTGATTAATGAAAAGGAAATTTTAATGAGTGGTTTTTTATGCCCCAAGGGTTTTTCCACTTAGGAAATCTTTGTGTTATGTGTTATCATTTGTCTCTCTCATTCTATTTCATATTGATTTTAGTCAATGCTATGATACGTTAAAATGTTCAATTTGTTCATGCAAATTTAATGTTTGTAAATCTGATTCAAAAATCCTTTCATAGAGTAATTTGAAATCCACATTTTGTACTCCATATGTGAATGTTTTCAAAGTTATATTTTGTGAAGTCTTTAAGTTCTCTTTTGAAAAGAAAAACAAGATTTTTCATAAAGTTCAATTGAACATATCTTATAGTGATTTTAATAAGTGTTAAATGTGAAGTCAAGGTTCAAGTTTCTCTTGCACAAAAAAAGTTGCATTGAGTTAAGATTCAAACAAAATTTGTGATATTGTGTTAAAGATGAAATTTTTAAAATGTTGCTTCAAGAGTTAAAATTTGTATCACTCTAATTCACCCCCCCATCTCAGAGTGAATCCATTTCCAACACCATCCCCAAATTGATGGTATTTTTTTGGGGGGTATTATGTTGAGGTGTCTTATTGTAAATGCACCTGGTAACTAGGATATGGATTTAACATAGGCTAATTTTATGTATAATGATTCTCCAAATAGGATTATATGTTTGAGAACATTCTATATTTAATATGGTATGAATCCAAAGGGTGTATTTGAAGTCATAGATCTTGGTAATTGTGAGAGAGTGGGTCCACCCACTGCAAGGCCGCAGGTCACGAAAGGCCAAGAGTGGAAAGGGTACCCTAACCCACCTCAGTCTAAAGGGAAGTTAGGATGACCAGGATGAGAATGATGAGGATTATGAATCCTTCAATCATTCTAAAATCTGAATGTAGGAAGGCAACCAAATGAGTCAACCTTTATAGTCAAATTTGTGTCTCAGGTAGCTCTCTATCCAAGCACGGAAGCATGGTTTCAGGATGAAAACATGATGCATTGGAATCTCATAGGTGTGTTTGCATCGATACGACCAGAGAACTAAGAAGACATGATTCTTACTCAAAAAGGAAGACTACTAGCCTAGTCTAGAGACATTTAAAGTGAGAAGATGCGATTAAGAGGAAGGAAAAGGAAATGTGAATACAATAAAAGAAATGTATTACCGCCAAGGTGATGAAGATGATTTCATTGAATGCTCTACTTTCCATCTTGCTCTAAGATCTCTTTACTTGCATACACGGAAGGGAGAAGTTGTTGGGGCTGTAAAGGGGCCTGCCTCAGTCAAACCTCCATGGTAGTTTGGGAAAACAAAGATCGATGATAAAGGAAAGAACTAAAAGCTACATATGCAAGATTCACTACAAAATAGTAAATGTTTACTCAATCAAAAGAAAAAGGAGAGAATGGAGGAGCTTTAATACCTCCATCTAAAGCACTCAAGGCTTGTGGAGGAGTGAATGAGAGGGACTCAAGCCTCTATTTCCATGGTGTATGTCATGTACTCGCCCTGTTGGAGTGATGGAGTGTTGAGTTGATACATTGGAGTGAAGGATACTACTACAATCTTGCAAGTGAATTCTCAAAAAGTGCCCATACTTGCAAAAACTTTTGTTGAACCCCCAAATGGATGGGAGAGTGAAGAATATAAAGGAGAAGACAAACAATGACCATATTCAGGTTGGCCAGCCGAAGATAGGTGTTACTCTTCAACTTCCAATAAAAAATGTAATACCTCTATAGTCTCAGCCACAAGAATATGCCATGGATGTAAGCACGTCGCTCAGACGTCTACAAATCGCATGGGTGTCCCTGATAGAAACACACCCACCAACACAAAAACCATATGCAAAATGGAATGAAAATAGTAGGTTTAAGTAGAATTAAACTCCTACTTTTGATTTTATAAGGTGTTAAATGGAAAAAAAGAGGATTTACACTAGGCTAAAAATTCAGGTTAATATAGTTTTCTCCCACTTTAGCAAGCATGAGTACTAATGAGTGCTTCGATAAAGTAGAGTAGTAAGAAATTAGCTAGGTAAGAAGTGTATACCTAAACCAACAAGGAAGCAGAGCACGGTCTAGCAAACCCGGAAGTGCAGGAGAGGACTTCATAGTTCCGTGGAACTAAAAAGTTGAATTACGAAAGTACCTTATAGGCTCATGGTCCTGCAAAGGTGGTATCCTTCAAGAACTCACATGAATGAGACTAGGAAAAGTGCCTTATAGACCTGAAAACTTGCAAGGAAGGTATCCCCCAAGTACTCTCACATGAGGGAGATCAAGTAAAGGGGACTCCACAAAGTTAGAGGTGGGGATGTGTTTACCTACAGATATAACACATCAGGAAGTGGCCGCATAGGCCAGTGATCGGAAGTCATGTAGATCATCGCTAAGTTGTAAGGATTTCAAAGGGGTCCATCGGGAACCCTTCAAAAGGAAGTAAGGTCCACTTAAGGGATGGGCTATTTGAAATGTAAAGTCTAGTTGGGCTGCCCCCAAGCTAGATGGAAGCATGTAAAGTAGGTCTTATCAAGCTGCCCCCATACTAGATGTGAAGATGTGAAACCGGTCCAGTCGAGCTACCCTCGATCTAGATGCTAAGAAATCTTTTGAAACTTGTGAAGGGGTTTAATGGGAACCCAACATGAAGATGAGGGGTCCACTCAAGGGACACACTGTTGCAAATTTAAAGTCTTCCATCTCGAATCATTTTGTCATCAAGGAATTCGAAAGGAAGGAGATGTACTCATACGATGGGAAGACTAAGAATTTTCCCACTTTGGAGGAGCATTTTCAAGCCCTTTCTTTACGAACCCTTGATGAAGGAAGCACATTTCGCTGGGGTTCTAAGTTGAGAATGTAATTATGTCAAGGAAATGCATCAAGGGTCTTTGAGAAAAGATTCATTTGGAAAAAAATTCCTTTTCTAAAGACCAAGTGAGGTAGAAAATGCATTTTCAGACATGAAAGGGACAACTCAAGCAAAGAAGAGAAAAAGATAAAGTGAAAATTTAAGGAAAAAGATCACACACGAAGGTCATAGGGGGATTTGGTTATGTGGGGTCAGATCTGCCTTTATTTATATATATATGTAGGTAACCATGGTAAGAGGAAAATTATCATCTATCCCTAACCAAATAAAAAAGAATGCATGAAAGAGAAAGTAAAAATAAAAAAGATTGGGTCAACATGGAAGGAGGCCTAAATTCTCTGGATGCTTTGCATCGTCCCCAATCTGACAAAAGTTAATCACAAACATGGAAGAATGATGACACACATAGAGGAATTTTTACAACACAGACACCATGCCTTTATCCAAGCACCAAAAGGGGTGACGTGGGTAATCCAAGGATATAGAGCATGATCATGGGGAACATATGTCATAACACACACACATATAATCTAAAGATTAAGAAGATGGTCTCCTCCTAATGCTGGTCAACCAATAGGTCATCAACCTCCCACTCTACATCATCGAAGGAAGGAAGACGAGCCTACAATGGTGTAATTTTAAGAGGAGGAGCTTTTGATCCTCTCGCAACAAGGGCTAAGGAAGAGGGACTGGTGAGGTCTCCCTCCCTCAACTCTTGTGGGTTGAGGGTCAATGACCTTGCAAAGATCACTGATAGAGCCAAAAATTAATCCAACAAGTTAAGCATGCACTTAACAAGAGTGCCATGTTTTATTGAAGCGGACATAGGAGTCTACACCCGAGGTTCACCGCTAGGCTAACAAAGGAACTTGGAAGTGGTGAAAAACTTGTTGGCGGTTGGAGCTAGTTTCATCACTAGGACAAAAAAAGTCAGTGTGGGGCCACCTTTTGAGGAAAGTGGCCTCTTCTTTTGTCCTCCATTTCTAGAGGGACCACGCTCTACCTTCTTCTTCGTTGGAGGAGGTGAAATCCCCATAGACGAATCAAGGATCAAGGGAGAAGATGAAAGGACCACAAAAAATATGATTGAAGTGTTCACCATATCCATGGGCTTTTGGAAAGGTAAGACATCTAGGATGAAAGTCAACAAGGGTGGCTCCATAGAAGGAGCGATGAAAACTTGTACCTTTCGAGGTGCAGGTGGGCTCACAACGGGAGTTGGAATAAATTATGAATGAGGCTAAATAGAGACGAAAGGGGGAGAGGGAAAGACATAGTAGGATATGCGGTCTTCTCTTCCTCCTTCTTCTGTAAGGAGGCTTGTTCATCCAGAAGAGCCTTTCATCGACTCTTACACTCACGCACAAGGTGGTTTCTATGAATCTTCACACTAGAAGTTGGAAATTATGAAGGAACAAAAGGATCCTAATCAACCATGGAATTTTCCTCCACAAATATCTCCAATGGAAGGGAAGTATCCTGAATGGAAGCAAGAGGAATGGGTTTGGAAATGGTGGGAGGAGTTACCTCTACCACCTTAGCGGTTGGCCCTTTTCTATTCAGGGGAATAGGAATAGGTTGAGGGGAAAACTCTCTTTATGATCCTTTCTTTCTACCATATAAATAATACCAAGCTCCTAGGGACCCATTAGGGAGGTCTGATATCTTGACCCTAGGCCTTCGCCAAGGAGGCATCATCAGAATCAGCGAGTAGAGTCCAGGCTTGTTCATCCAGTACTCCTCCCAAGAGAGAGGAGTAGACAAGTCAACTTGGGAGTGAACGGGTTTCTCCTTTCCCTTTCAGGAGGAGGAGTTAGCTAGCTACTTAGTTGCAAGAAGATTCAACTTTTCCTATCCCTTACCTCCAGTCTTGTACTTCATATAGTTCTTGTAAAGTAGGTTTTTTCTTTGTGGGAGCAGACTGATGGGGGTGGGCCAAAAGTGATCTAACGAATATCCCCCATGAGATACCACAGGCTGATATCTAGTGTCATGCACCATGTGCATGGAACCCTCATGGAAGAATTTAAAACACTTATGTACCACAAAGGCGATCCTGTTCATGGAAGTTAGCTAGGGTATGCATAAATTTACTCTAAACAAGTTTGATTCAGGAATAACATTGAAGACCATGTCTATGGTCCTAGGTCCAGCTAGGAAAGACAACGTTACCAATCCATAAAGTTTAAGAAAAAGTCCATAATGGATACAGATGATGGATTTTTTTTCTTTGTATTCTTCCCTTTGTAGGGAATTCAAGAGTAATGTCTCCTTTGTTATGATATTCACTCTACTTGCGGGGTCGATTAGGACCCCTATCACAATATTCCATTGAGGCAAGTGGGAATATATAATGGAGAAGGTTTGTTGTGTTTTGGAACGTCTTGTGAGGTAAATGTAACGTCTGACGAGCCGATCGCAATACAAGGAGAGGGAGTAACAATGACCATGTTAATGTATGCCTCGAGGTAGGAACCTGAATCCAAGGGATCAATAATCATGTTGGTAGAATGTGATGGAAATGGATTTGTGTATATCTATAAATAACCATTAGCTTTCACCACTGATTTGTTTGTATTGTACTTCTTCCCATCAACATGGATAGTACCATCCTCGATGACATTTTGTATCTCATGATGCAGGCGCATGCAACATTCAATATCGTGTCCATTAACTTGATGGTATTTACAATACATGTTCTCTTCATACCAGCTAGGGTATGGATCTCTAACTAGTTTAGGGGTAGGAAAGGTAAGGATCTTATCCTTCACCAAATTCTGCAAGATGGAAGAATAAGACTCTGATAGTTTCATGAATTTCTGATCACATCGGAGACAATTGTTGTCTACAGTGGCCACTACATTCACAAAAACTTTACCTTTCTTAGAAATCGATACTATAGACCTTCCTTCAGAATGAGAGCACGATGAGGGACCCCTGAACTAAACCATTGTCTGTTGGTGGGCATGTGTAGGATCATCATGGAGAAATAATGCCCTTAAGTGGCGATAAAAATTCAAAAAATTAGAGTTAGGCAACTTAATGTAAAAATTTGAATAAGTTATCTATAATATTTCAAAAATATGTAAAAATAGAATCTTTACCAAATTGAATGTAGTTTCTAAACTACTAGGTGTATTTCAAAAAAAAAAATCTATTTGGTGAAAATTTGAAATTTCAATACAGTAGTTCTTAAATTTTAGGGAAAAGATAAGAAGTAGGTATCTATCTGACCACCCTAACCATAATAAAATGATAATATTTTCTTATAATATTTAAGATATAAGTAGAGTACTCATGTCCTAATGTGATACATATTTTTTTGTAATGTTTTTCCAAGTAAATAATTAATTATGAATTTTTATTACAAATTTAAAAAAATATAAAAATTTGTATATTTGACCAGCTTAACTTGGTCAAAACTTCATGAATATTTTTTTTAAAAAATCCTATAGTATGTGATGCATGTTTCGGATTCAAAAAATGTGATATCGTTTGAAACCTATAGATGTTTTTTAATTAGCCTATCAATAAGGTCTTTAGTCATAATTCAAATAGAAAATGAATAATAATAATTTATTATATTTAAAGTAAAACATAATTTATATTTGTGGAAATTTGACAATCTCCTTTAAAAACCATTTTCGTTTCATCAATTTTAGGTAAAAAAATGTCATCAGCCAGATGGGCCATCATATCACTTACATATCACCACTTTTTGGCACATCATGATCCTACACATACACTAGTATTCTTGTAGAGCTGCACAAAAATGTGTGAAAGAGGGATACTTCATGAGTGTGAATTTCTCTTGTCAACGTCTCTGTAAATTCCCTATGAAGACCTTTTGTACATTAGAATCAGGCAACAAATACGAGATTTATGAGAAGAGTGCTTGGTAGCACACTATAAAATTTGTAACCTTTTCATTGTCCCCTTGCTTGCATCGAACAAGGTCTGAGAAGCTCATCTTCGGTCCGATATTGGCTTATAACTGTCACAAGAATTGGTTCACAAGCTGATTGAATGTAAAGATGAAATTATAAGGCAAAGAAAAGTACCAATTTGGTGTTGTATCTTTGAGGGATCAGGGAAACAGTTTAGCCATCAATGCATCATGATGGAAGAAATTAGTGCACAGGGCATTAAAGGTGGATACGTGCGTTTACGGGTCCCCTTTACCACCGTACTTCTCAAATTTGGGAATCCCCATCCCCAACGACAACATAGTGTTTAGAATTGCAACTGAAAATGGAGAAAGGTTGAAAGATAGGTTGAGCTGAGGCCTAGGATAGGTTCGCCAGCTGATTCTTCGAGGTATGTGCAGGATCATGATGGGCCAAAAAGTGGTGATATGTAAATGATATGATGGTCCATGTGGCTGAAGACCTTTTTTGACCACAAATTGATGAAATGAAAAGGGTTTTTAAAGGAGATTCATAGCTTTCAACCAATATAAATTATGTTTTATTTTGAATTTAATAAATTATTATTATTAATTTTCTATTTGAATTACGACTAAAGTCTTGATTGATAGGCTGATTGAAAAACATCTATAACTTTCAAACGGTATCACAATTTTTGAATTCAAAACATGTGTCACATTCTATGCTTTGCATACTATAGGATTAAAAAAATAATAATTGAATTTCATGAAATTTTGACCAAGTTAAGGTGGTTAGACATACGAGTTTTTATATTTTTCAAAATTTTTAATAAAAAATTCATAATTAATTATTTACTTGGAAACAAATTAGAAAAAAATATGCATCACATCAAGACATGAGTCCTCTACTTATATCTAAAATCTCATAAAAAAATATTATCATTTTATTGTAGTTAGGGTTGTTAGACAGGCACCTACTTCTTATTTGTTCCCTAAAATTTAAGTACTACTGCTTTGAAATTTCAAATTTTCACCAAATAGATTTTTTTCTTTTTAAAATAATCCTAGTAGTTTAGAAACTAGATTGAATTTGTTACATATTCTATTCTTACATATTTTTGAAATAATATATATAAATTTTTCAAATTTTTAGGTCAAGCTTCCTAATTCTGATTTTTTGAATTTTCTTCACCACTTAAGGGCTTATTTTTTCCATGATGATCCTACACATACCCTACATCTTCACCATATTATGAAGGAGAGTGTTCAGGATAGGTTTTTTAGATGACACAGGGCCATGGAAAGAGCCTCCATCGATACCATCATCGCCGGTATGGCCTCCACCGACACCACCACCATGACCACTACCAAAGCCTCCATCGATGCCACTGCCACTAGTGTAACTCCCGTCAGAGCCGCTACCAAAGCTGAAGCCACCACTATGACTACCACCAGCATTGCCTCTGCCAATGCCACCTTTTATTCCAATGTTTCTATTGCCAAAGCCTCCACCCATCATTCTACCAAACCCTCCACCACCGGAGGCGACATAAGGGGTGAAGTTGAAACCAAAAGGGTTCTTGTTTACTTTGATAGTGTCCAGAATTTCCGAAGTAGAGGGTATATTGAATGAGGGGATTGTGTCAGCCATGTACATGGGTGTAGGAGGCATCAAAATCTCTAGCTATCTTTCACGTTCCTTGAAAAGGCCACCTAGTATTGCACGACCAAGATTTGGGGGGGGCACATGCTTCAGCCAAACCGATGAGACTAGACAAGAGTTCAACACCTGTCTGGTCCTTTTCCACGATGTATCTTATTTCACCAATCAGCTTAGCAGCCCTAGCCAACTTCAAGTTGCCTTCCAAGTGATTTTCCAAAGCACCTACCCCTGTATTGAGACTAATGATGTACACAAAATGGATACACATGGCATAATGCTCGTCTACGGATGAAGAGGCCGTCAATGTAGGAGGAGTAGGGATGTGATCAGTTTCATCAAGAAACCTAAGTCCACCTTGTGATACTTGCTTCTGTGCAGACAACCTAACTATAGAACTAAAGAAAAGGTCGTTAGTGAAACTAGAGGAGACCTTCATCTTTTCCATCCGAAGATGTTATAGGCTTCTTCTAACAATATTCCTAGAGGTCATAGACTAGGTTGTGAAGCTCATAAACTTTCACAACACACCAAGGTACAATGACTGAAGGGTATATGAGAAGACATTTAGGATAACAATCAATGGATAGATGTTAGTTCACGTCGGGTTCCCCAAAAATTTGAGAGAGGGGGACCACCCATTGCAAGTCCCTAGGTCACAAAAGGCTAAGAGCGGATAGGATGCCCTAATCCACCTCAATCTAAAGGGAATTTAGAATGATGAGGATGAGAATGATGAGGATTATGATTCCTTTGACCACTCTGTAATCCGAATGTAGGAAGGGGACTAGATGAGTAAGACTTTAGAGCCAGATTCGTGTCTTAGGTAGCTCTCTATTCGAGGATGGAAGTGCGGTTCCAAGATGACAATGTGACACACTGGCATCTCATAGGTGTGATGGTGTTCATATGACCAGAGAACCAAGAAGACAAGATTCTTACTCAGAAAGGAAGACTACTAGCCTAGTGTAGAGATGTTTAAAGTGAGAGAATTATATTAAGAGGAAGGAAAAGAAAATGTGAATACGATAAAAGAAATGTATTACCACCAAGTTGAAGAAGATGATTTAGTAGAGTTCTCTCCTTGACAGCTTGCTCCAAGCTCTATTTACCTACACACATGGAAGGGAGAAGTTATTGAGGTTGTATAGGGGCCTGCCTCAATCAGACCCCCATCTTGGTGTTTCCACCTCCATGGACAACCAATTTTGGGATAACAGAGATAGATGATAAAGGAAAGAACCACAAGCTACGTATACAAGAATCACCACAAAATAGTAAATGTTTACTCAATCAAAAGAAAAAGGAGATAAGGGAGGAGCTTTACCACCTCCATCCAAAGTGCTCACGGCTTGTGGAGGAGTGAAAAAGAGGGATTGAAGCCTCTCTTGCCATGGTGTATGTCTTCTACTCGCCTTGTTGGAGTGATAGAGTGTTGAGCTACTACAATGGAGTGAAGAATGCTGATAACAGCTTGGAAGTGAATTCTCAAAGTGTTCCCGCAATTGCAAAAAAAATTTTGAACCCCAAAATGGATGTGAGAGTGAAGATTATGAAGAAGAAGGAAAAAAATGGCCATATTCGGGTCGGTCAGCTGAAGAGGGGCGTTACTCTTCGACTTCCAATCGAAAATGTAACGTCTCTGCAATATCAACCACAGGAATATGCCAAGGACATAAGCACACCACACAAATGTTTGTGCACCGTGTGGGCATCCCTGATAGAAACACCCCCACCAACACCCCAACCAAGCACCAAATGGAATGCAAATAGCTGGCTTTGGTGGAATTAAACTTCCGCTTTTGATTTTCTAAGGTGTTAAAGGGAAAAAAGGGGATTTGCACTAGGATTGAAAATTCACATTAATATAGTAAATTAGAGAGGATAAGTGCAGATGGAGAGGAATTTGACAAAATCATCTGTGACCTTTATGAACAATTCAAGCTACAAATTGACGGAAGAAACCAACAGTACAAATAGTATTTTGACAAGAAGAGAAGAGAAGTACATTTTCAAGTCGGTGATCTTGTTTTTGCTCATCTTAGGAAGGAGAGATTTCCAAAGGGGAATGCAAAAAACTAAAAAAAGAAGATTGGTTCTCGTAAGGTTCTCACAAAAAAAATTGCCAATGCTTATGAGTGTCATGTCCCACAAACTATGACATTGAGTAGGAACCTTAAATACAAATAAATAGACGAGACATATAAAATTTGACAACTTCATTATATTTATGATTATCAAAATGATATTATAACTATGAAAACAAACTAACTTAGATATTATAACATAAGAGTCAATAATAACAAAGGTAAAATGAACAAAGACAAATTCATAGGATGAATATAAAATATGAAATACACAAATATAAAATATAAAAAAAAATAAAAATAACAAATAGATTGAATAACAAATAAAAAATAAGCAAATATAAATAAATAGTAAATATAAAGTAAAATAAATAACTAACAAATGAGAGAATCAGTGATTATGTTAAAAAAAAGGCATGTATGACAAATGTAGGATACAATGAATTGAGTAAAACAAAGAACAAAGGTAGTGATCACATTTATAGGATTAAATTTAATTTAAATGGAAGTGCTAGTTTCTGAAAGTCGCGTTCTTTCAAAAGAGATATCCAATCTCAAAGGTCATATCCCTTTGATTAGTATGAGGAGGGTATAAGATAAAAGTGTGCATCGATCAATAAGTGTGGGGATTAGAAGGAAAAAAATAATCTGCATATCATCTGATCTAAATCGTAACTTGCTAAGAAAATAAAGTCGATTGGAAAGGAATTTATATAATAGCAGCAATAAGTATGACTCTTGGGAGTCAATCTATAAATAAAGATCAAGTTAAAACCAAGAAGGAGAAAGGATAAGGAAGGGACAAAATAAGAAGGCATCAAATAAGGAAAGAGGGAATATATTCTATCAAGGAATTATATTCTCTAAAATATGATCACAAACAGAGCGAAGTAGGCTGAGGTAAGTGTTATTAACTATTTATATAGGAAATAAGAATTATTAAATACAATTATGAATTTAGTTATTAATGAGGGTCAATATATTTATTAGTAATTTAAATAACTGTTGAAGTTTACAAACATATTTAAAGACATAGTCTTATTGACAAATCTATTTAAGTATATTTTAGGATTGATGAATAGATAATTGATGGTTGATAAGTATCTAAATAAGTATATTTGATAAGTACATTTAGGCATGTGGATAGCGAACATTAATATATATATACATTATTTATGATTGTCTAATAATGATGCTTGCAAAAATTATTGAGTCTTATAAGTAATTATGATCTTAATATAAAAATGAATAGATATATATGTCTTTATCCTATGATCAATCAAGTGTAAGGTTGAGGGAATCAAGTTAGAAGGATGTAGTTTACGGGATTTCCATAATAATCAGGCCACCTCAAGGGTGTAATTTTCTTGGTTGGATGTTCTTGCCACTTGGGGCCAAGGGGAGGGTTGTCTTGGTCAGATGCTCATGCTCTTGGGCTTAGATGGGTTGAGTAGTTTACAAGCACCCCTTTCAAGGATTTCCTATCAAGCAAAACTATGATTGATGGTTAGGATGGATCCAAGGAGTCTCAAAAATAAGGAGGATAGATAAGGAATCATGGATAGGAAAAGTAGGTGCAAGTGTATCCACTAACATGCCACTCTAAGGGTGGAATTGTCTTGGTTTAGACATTACTACCACTCGGGGTTAGGGGGTGGGTTGTCTTGGTTGGATTCTCATGATCTTGGGCTTAGATGGATAGCTTTAGGAAGACTTATCATGTTTCTCATCCAAGTCCCATTATGATTAAATATTTCCACTATGCATTTGCATAGTAGCGAATTTTCACCCCTCTCGTAAATTACCCTTTTACACCCTCTACTTTAGAAAAATCCAACTCAACTAAATAATTCCACATCACCTACTACCTCACATCCACTTGGCACTTGTATCTTGTGTTGGTGGGGGAATTTTTGTCAGGGATGCACATGAAGTGCGAAATTCTATGTGGTGTGTTGTTTCGCTTGAAAAATTCTTGTCTCTAGAATCCATAGAGATATTGTGTTCTCCATTAGTGATGAAGTGTAACACCTCTATGTCTTCCAGGAGACCTGATAATGACTCTTTCCCACCCATTTTCATATTTGAATGCATCCCTCTCATTTTTATTACATCTTCTATAGTCTCTTGGATAATTCTACACACTAGCTTGATCTCTTGAGTATTTCTTGAGAAATTCAACATATCCATCTCTACATGTTGTTACAATTTTTTAACGATTGGAATTGCTACTTGGTGTCCCAAGGGAATGCTTCTTCATTTTTGTGGCAACATAGACCTTACCAAGCTTGCATCCTCCTCTATATTCTTGAGGACACCTCAATTGAGAAGGTGATATTATTTTTTTATTTACATATCATAGTGTTATTGCTATTGTTTGGTTTCTTTCCATTGTTTTCTTTGTCATCTTTCGTATCTTATGGCTTTCCTCCCTATCTATGGAGGTGGAAACACCAAAGTAGGGGTTTGACTGAGGCAAACCACTATACAAACCCAACATTTTTCCTCTCTTGGTTGTGTATAGGTACATGCTCGTGTGGAGCTTGGTGGTGAACTAGAGTTGTAGTGAGTTAATATTCATTGCTTTCATCTTTGGCACCTTTTATTTTTGTCATCTTTATAGTTATCTATTTCATTCTATTATTTATTGTTCCATTCAGTTCTTTATACTCTTTTTACTAAAATATTAGTAGTTTCCTTGCATTTTCATTGTACTCTTGTACTTTCTATTCATACAAATTCCAATGCACCTCATTTTCATCCCTAACCTACACTATTTCCCTTGAGTAGAGAGCTGCTTGAGGTATGGTTTGGATTCTAGAATTTGGTTCATTTAGCTCTGTTCAATCTCCCAAGTTAGTAGAGTGATAGAAGTACTTGAGAGTGCTCTTCATTCTCTATCCTTGACCTAATAAATGCTATCCAACTTGAGGTAGATTAGGGCATCCCTCTACTCTCAGCTCTACCTGACCTAGAGCCTTGGTGTGGTAAGTTCCACTCTCTTACATTTTGGTGAACCCAACATGAACGTCTATAAATTTTTATGTTGATACTTTTTCCTCACACTTAGTGATCATCGTAAAATCAGGTGTCATGAATTTTATGAGCATCACAACCCAATCTATGACCTTTGAGTACATTGTTAGAAGAAGTGTATATGACACCTACCAATGGAAAAGATGAAAGTTAGTTATGGTTTTACTACCAAATTTTCTACATGCTTTACAAATGAGATAGGTTTCATAGATGAGACCACTCGTGCTCCCACCCCTCTAGCATCCCCTCTGACCTTGTCCATGGATAAGCATGATGTTGTGCATATTCCTATAGAAAATCTCCAGGCACTAGATAGGAGGTTGTTAGACCTCATGAGTCATTTGGAGAAATCACTGAACATGGAAAGATCCACTAGGCTTGCTAGTGAGGTGAGATACATGTTAAGAAAATATCAGATGGGTATAGAGTTCTTACATGGCCTTACTGATTTAACCGAAGCATAAATCCCTTTGTATAGCACTAGATTAGGTAATACCTAAGGGAGGTGCTCGATACCTATGAAAGAAAAATAGGTGTTATGATTCCTACCACATCTGTATGCATGGTCAAAAAAGTGCCCTTGATCAGTGTTTCCTCTACTTTTCAAAATCCTAACAATGTCAGGGAAAGTAGGATACCCCTTGGTTTTAGCTTCACCCCTCCTACCTATTGAAATGCACAAGACAACTGAGAGGGGTAGGGGTGAATTAGTTGTACCAAATCACTTTGTTTTTAAACTTAATCTTTTCACTTTAGCTTCAATCTATTATTTATTGTAAAAATGAAAAGTAAATAATAGAAAGAAAACACTAGAGATATTGGATTTATGTGGAAAACCTAATGAGGGAAAAACAATGGTGAGGATTAACTCACAATATAGTAGTAATGCAATATCAGATAGAAAATGCTCACTGCTAGAGGGATCACTCTCTAGATACAAAGGCTCACTTCCCAAATTCAAGGGATCACTACATTTAAAGGAATCATTATCTAGAAAGGAGGCTCACTGGCTACATAAAATAAAATGAGATAAATGAAGATCCACCACTAGGATTCCACACATTCACAACTTGATTAGAAGATTGTAGATGCCATCATGTCACTACTTTTAGGAATCTAACACCTTAATGTACTATTTCCTCAATTCGATCTTCCACTCTATGCATTTTTTACTTGTTCGGACACTTCACTTAATTTATCAATTCATGGATGGATGGATATTAAATTTTCCATAACTTGATTTTCTTTTATACCATCCTCAACCTTTGAAACATTCTCCAAGGTTGGATATACAATTTCAAATTAAAAATTCAAACTAGGTTGACTACTCAACATTCTCGTGGTAGATAAGAATCAGAGAGGACCAATTAAATATTTAATGTAGGACCCAAATAAAATCTAGGATCGAACACATGGTTCCTTACATCAATGGAAAAACCTAATGTAACATGTAGACACCAGGTCGGCTGAAACTAATGAAAATATTAATGATATTTGAAGTACACACATCTCCAACAAGATAATGACATGTGGATCACTCAACATGCTTCACCAAACATTTTATCATCTCTGAGAATACCTCAAGTACATTGGTAGCAATTACAACAAACATCATTTATAGGTGAATCATCACCAGTCCAACTAGACCAACTAGCAAATCACTAGAGCTTTGGAGTAGGTCTTTGGAGCACCAAACCACAAGCAATTTTGTCAGAACCCAAAAAACATAAAAATAGTCATCTCCCAGATCCACAAGATCTAAAACCACATATCAAAATACTACGGAGGAAAAATATTTCTCCTAGTCCACAAACAAATAGTTTTGCCAAACCAATTCACACAATGGTGAACATATCTTTTACTCTCCATCAAACCAGAAGCCAAAACTTGAGATATATTAATGATTGAAGCTCATGAAAATACTTATAGATTCAAATAGGCATAGGATCAACACAAAATAAATTCAGAGAAAAATACCAAAGCACACTCAGAATACACACTTCAACACTGCCTTCATTGTTTCTCATGTTTTCTCAAAAGCACTTGGAAAAAACGTAAATACAACTTCATAAATATAACTCCATATACTTTAAGCACTTCTACAGTATCTCAAGTATACAAGTACCATATGTACTCAACTTGAACTATGTTGACATTAATGAAAATATTAATGAAAAAACCACCAAACACATCCATACTTACAACAATCTCCCCCTTTGTCATTGATGGCAACACATGATGTGAAAAACCATCAAAGGCAACATACATGATTTTTAGAATTAACAACCTGCCAAGCATAAAATTCTCACATGATTCTCTCTCCCCCTTTTAAAATCAATGGAAAAGGAAATTCTTGTCATATAAAGCTCTATTCACTCCCTCCAAGGAATACACCCACATCATTGACTACAATAATGAACTTCTCTACTCCCCCTAAGGAGTATAACTTAAACATCAGCCTAGAAGAAAAGAAGTATGTGAATCCACTGGACTAATGCACATCCATGTGCACTTAGTTCAAGGAAGGAGGGGTAGTAATACCTAACTTCCCTCTAAGATACTCAAAAGTCTCCTTCAAAAGGGCCTTAGTGAATATTTTTGAAACTTTTTCTTTAGTAGATACATATTCAAGTTTAACTTAACTCTACAATACCTTCTCCCTCAAGAAGTGATACTTGATAGATCTGTGTTTTGTTTTAGAATTCACCACCAGATTCTTTGAAATGTTTATAACACTTGTATTGTCACAAAATATCTCACCACACCTATGTCCATCAAGGTTTTCTTCATCCAGAGTACCTGTGTACAATAGGATGCTACTACAATATACTCTACTTCTGTAGTCGATACAGATACTAAATCCTGTTTCTTGCTCAACCATGAAACTAATATTCCTCTAAGGAAGAATGAACCACCACTAGTACTCTTCTGATCATCTACACAACTAGCACCATTTGAATAAATGTAGGAATTCAATGTGAAATCATTGTCCTTTGGATACCATAGTCCATAATCTGGAGTTCCTTTAAGATATATAAATATCCTCTTGACTGCAGTAATATGTGCTTCCTCAGGTTATACTTGAAATCTTGCAACTAAACATACCGTATGCATGATATTAGATCTAGTAGTAGTAAGATATAGTAGTCCACCAATCATGGATCTATACATACTTTAATCAACTTTAGTAGATTCAACATCCTTACTTAGCTTACATCTAGTTACCATAGGGGTGCAAACCAGTTTGGATTCATCCATTCCAAATTTTTTTAATAGTTCATTAACATACTCAGATTGTGAAATGAATATCCATTTGTTAGTTTGATTTACTTGAAGTCCAAGGAAGAAATTAAATTCACCAATCATAGACATTTTAAATTATTTTTGCATCTCTTCAGAAAATTTCTTACACATACCTTCATTTCCACCAAAGATGATGTCATCAACATATACCAGAAATATCAATATCTTGTTTTTCTCAACCTTGAAGTATCTATCCAATCTACAGGCCCTTTGTTGAATCCTTTCTTTTTCAAGTATCTATCCAATCTTGCATACCAAGCTCTAGGAGATTGTTTAAGTCTATATAATGCATTATTTAACTTACAAACCATGTTTGATTTGTTAGAAAGTTGAAAACCTTTTGGTTTCTCCATATATACTTCTTCTTCTAGTTCTCTATTCAGAAATGCAGAATGGACATCCCTCTGATACACTTTGAGGTCTTTATGAGCCAAAAATGCCAAGAACATCTAAATGGACTCCATTATTGCTATAGGGACAAAATTTTCTTCAAAATCGATTCCTTCAACTTGTGAATATCCTTTACATACAAGTGTTTCTTTATTCCTTACCTCTTCACCATCTTCATTCAACTTGTTTCTAAATACCCATTTTGAACCAATTACATTCTTTTTTGCAGATCCAGGGTCTAGTTCCCATGTTTTATTCTTCTTATCTGTTGTAGTTCCTCTTTCATTTCTCTAACCCAAATTTCATCATTACATGCTTCACTCAAAGTCCTAGGTTATATGTTAGAAAGTAAACACATTAATTTTACCTCAACCACTTTGCTTCTTGTCTTGACTCCTTCACTTTTGACTACAATTATTTGTTCCTTCGAATGATTTCTCTGAACATATTTAGGATTCTTATATTTGCACACTGATAGGATCATAAGGTTTAAGTTCATTTATTTCCACTGGTCTATTCATGTCTTCATCAACCTTTACATTATCACTTTCAATTATTTTCCTCGGTCTCTTATTAAAACACCTATATTCTTTATTGTTATTTGAATATCGAAGGAAAATTCCATCATCACATATAGCATCAAACTTTCCAAGATTTTCATCATATCTTCTAATGTAACATTTACTTCCAAATATCATAAAGTATTTAACAATGGGAGTCTTACCAGCACAACTCATAAGGGGTCTTAGTGTTGTTACCTCTAATCTGAACTCTGTTAAGAATGTAAATAGCAATTTGGATTGCTTCTTTCCAATACACATCAGGAAAATTTTCTTCTTTCATCATAGTTATGGCAACCTCTTGAAAAATTTAGTTCTTTCTTTCCACAACTCCATTTTGCTGAGTGGTTCTAGGAGTACAATAAAGTATTTTTATGCCATCCTCTTCACAAAATGCATTGAACTCACTAGATGTAAATTATCCACCTCTATTCGACCTTAATCATTTGATTCTTAGGTTTCCCTCATTTTCTACTCTTGCCTTAAACACCTTGAATCTATCAAGATCCTAAGACTTTTCTCTAAGAAATATAACCCATGTCATCCTTGAGTAATCATCAATTAAGAGAATAAAGTACCTGTCACCATTTAGGCTTCCTATTCTTGTAGGACCACAGAGGTCTATATTGATTAATTATAGCATTCTGGTAGATGATTGATCCTTTCCTTTAAAACTGTTCCTTGTTTTGTTTCCCAACTGCAAACTTATGCAAATTGAATTTGAAAGCATTATGATTCTAGGTAGATCTCTAAAAAATTTCCTAGAACTAATCCTAATTAGATTATCAAAAATCACATGTCCCATCCTTTGGTGCCAAATCCAACTCTCATTAATCTGAGAAACAAAGCATTGAAGATATCATACCTTGCTCTTTCATTCTCCTCATAAGTTGTAATATCATTAGTAGAGGAAGGACTAGCTAATATTATCACATAATTTTTCTCCATAGCTTTCTAGGGATTGAAACTAAGTGAAATCAAATAACTTCTCATCTGTTCTTTCTAGTCACTATAATCAAATCCATCAATAATAGGAATCTACAACTTCTATGCCATCTGATCTATGTCAAATAGTTAAGCTTCTCATAGAGGAACCAAAGCTCTGATACCAATTGTTGAAATGCATGAGACAACTGAGAGGGGGGAGTGAATCAATTGTACCAAATCAATTTTTTTTTCTAAACTTAATCTTTTAAGTTTAACTTCAATCTGTTATTATGTTTAAACATGAAATGCAAATAATAGAAAGTAAACACCAGAGGTACTAGATTTACATGGAAAACCCAATGAGGGAAAAAACTAGGATGAGGATTAACTCACAATATAGTGGTAATGCAATATCGGATACAAAAGGCTCACTAGCAAAGGGCTCATTGCCCAGATAAAAAGGCTCACTACCCAAGTGCAAGGGCTCATTGCCTTCAAAGGACTCACTATCTAGAAAGAAGGCTCACTGCCTACAAAAAATAAAAATAGATAAATGAATATCCACCACTATGGTTCCACACATTCACAACCTAATCAAAATATTGTAGATGCCATCAACTCACTGCTTTCAGGAATCTAACACCTTAAAGTATTGTTGACTCAATTCGCTCTTCCACTCTCTTGTTTTCACACTTGTTTGATTCATGAATGGATGGATGGATGGATATGAGATTCTCCAGGTCTTGATTTGCTTTTATACCATCCTCAACCTTTAAAACATTCTCCAAGGTTGGCTATACAATTTCAAATTAAAAATTCAAACTAGGTCGGATACTCAACATTCTCATGGTGGATAAGAATGAGAGAGGACCAATTACATTATTAATTTAGGACCCAAAAAAAATCTTGGATCAAACACATGATTCCTTAAGTCGATGCAAAAACCTAATGTAACATGTAGACACCAGGTCAGCCAAACCTAAGGCAAACACAAATGATCTTTGAACTACATGCATCTCCAACAAGATAATCACACGTGGATCAATCAATACACTTCACCAAAAAATTTACCATCTTTGATAATACTTCAAGTACATCTACAATAATTACAACAAACTTCATTCATAGAGAAGTCTTCACCAATCTAACCAGACCAACCAACAAAATTCTAGAGATCTAGAGCAAGTCTTCTAGAGCACCAAACCACAAGCAAGTTTGTCAGAACACAAAAACCATTAGAAAGAGTCATCTCCAAGATCCACAAGATCTGAAACAACATATCAGAAGACTATGGAGAATAAATATTTCTCCCAATCCACAAACAAATAGTTCTACCAAACCAGTTCACACATTGGTGAAGATATATTTTACTCTCCATCGAACTAGAAGCCAAAAATTAGGATGTATTAACCATTGAATATCATGAAAATACTTATAGATCCACACAAGCATTTATTTACATAAAATAAATGTAGAGCACAACACCAGAGCTCACCTATAATACACACTTCAACACTAACTTCATCACTTCTTAAGTTTTTTCAAAAGAACTTGGAAAAAACACAAATCCAACTTCATAAATATAGCTCCATGTACTCTAAGCACTTCTATAGTATCTCAACTATACAAGTACCATCTGCACTTAACCTAAAATATGGTGAAATCAATGAAAACATCACCAAACACATCCATACTTTCAATACTACCACCCCTAGTGGTGGGGGTTCTGGTGGGATGAGTGGTGGTGGCTTTGGTATCGGTGGTGGTGTTCATCGTGGTGGCTCTAGCAAAGGTTATGGTGGTGGATCCAATGAGGGTTACAATGGTGGTTCTAGTGATATATCTAGTGGTTGTCATGATGGTGGATTTGATGGTGGTTCTTGCGGTAGTGGTTCTAGGGGAGGTCCCACTAGGCGTTTGTCATCTTCTAACCTTTTCCTAAATTCTCTTCTTCAAAATATGGGTCAGATGCAAAACAAGTTGGCAAGAATTTCCCAGGCCTTCACCCAACCTATCATCCAACATTTTTCAAGACATAGCCCACAATTGGTGGTGATTTTGAGCACTCCTTCCCCCCAGGGAATGGATATTTGTAAATTTGAGAAGTATAGTGATAAGGGAGATCTATAGAGACACGTATGAAACTTTGATAATATTTGCATGGATTTCTTTCATCACGATGCTCTAATGGAAACAATATTTCCTTGATCTCTCAAGGACAAAACACTTGAGTAGTACTTCTCCTTGTTTGATAATTGTATATTCTTGTTTGAATAGGCCATAAATCAGTTTCTCCATCAATTCTAGGCTAATATTAGTCCAAATATGACCTTCTTAGATCTTGTCCAATGTAAGTAGGGAGAACACAAGAACATAACTGATTTTTATCACACATTACCAAGTGCCTTTTCACAAATTTCATACCCACTCCCCAAATTAGATGTGTAGAAGGTATTATAGGTAGCCTACATTGAGCTTGGTAGGAAAATTTTTCCCTAATGAAATACCCCTCTTTTGCACATCTATGTGCCACATTGCACAAGTATCAAAAAATGGTGGTTCAGTTTGGGAATCCTCCTCATGCTCCGATTCTGAAGGAAAATCTATTGTGTCTAGTTTAAGAAAGGGAAAGGTTGTCATGAATGTAGTTGCCACAAACAATGATCATGGCCTCAGATCCAACATAAAGTTTACAAAGTTATTTGAATCTTATTTTTCTATTTTACAAAAGTTATTGAAGGATGACATCATAACATTGGAAAATCCCCGACCTTTGAAGGAACCTTATCCTAACTACTATGATAAGAATATTTTTTTCATTACCATCATGTTAATGAGCATGATATTGAGCATTGGAATCTTCTACATCACAAGATACAGGATTGCATTGATGATGGTACCATCCATCTTGATGGGAAAAATTAGAATACAAACAAGTCAATAGTGAAGGCCTATTGTGAGTTGGAGATTTACATGGACCCATTTCTATCCAGTTCTATGAACTTGATTATTGACCCCTTTGATGTTTCTCCTAAACCTTTGGTGTATGTTAATATGGTCTCATTCACTCCTACTCCTCTCCTATAGCCTACAAATAGTTTTCCAGATGTGAATTTCATTGCATAGGACTTGCCTTTGAATAAAAATCCCTCTTTATATATTTCTTCTTGCCTCAGTGGAAACATTGTTAAAGGGTCCTAGTTGACCCCACAAGCTGAGTAAATGTTATTACAAAGGAAACACTGTGGATAAATTTATTATAAAGGGAGGAATATGAGAAAATGAAATCTATTATATTTACACACAATGGTCTCTCTCTTACACCATTTGGATATATAACTTTTTCCATCCTAGTTGGGCCTAGGGCCATGGATACAACTTTTGATGTGATTCTGGAGTCTGATTTGTTCAGGGTGAAGTTGAGAATTCCATGTCTAGCTTCCATGAATGGAATTGCTTATGTAATTGATAAGTGCCTAAATTTCTCTAAAAAAGGTTGCATGCATGTTGTGCATGACACTAACTATCAGACATTGGTTTCCCATGGGGATTATTGTTTGGATCATTTTTGGACCACCTTAGTTGGTCTGCTCCCTCCTAGAATGAACTTGATTTACCAAAATTACATAAAGTACAAAATCGGGGGTAAAGGATACTTGAAAATGACTAACCCAATAGCACAACAAAAAGCTACCTCTTCATCTTAGAAGGGAAGGGAGAAGCATACCCATGCTCAAGGCCCCCACCTTTGACTTGCTTTTGGAAGAGGAACTTTGGGTTACTACACCTGATTTTATCATAAGGAGTCCAATGGTACCTGCTTGGCCATCGATATAAAAATTCAAGATGCTCGACCTCTTGACTATGATGAGTACCTGGTTGATGAAATTCATAATGACCTTATTTCCATCAAGAATAAACATGGAGGTTTTTTGTTCAGAGACTACTCATTATTTATGTGCATCTTATTTTGTATGAGGGACAAGGTTTGGGAATTTGGGATGAGAGCTTATGAGTAAGGGACTTGGATGATGAGGGAAACATTAGATCGATGTAGATGTGGATTTCTATTTGGGATATCCTATGTGTGAGGAAAGTTCAATCACAATTGGGTTGATTGGTATGCTTAAAGTTATTGTAAAAACATTAGAGTGTATGGATTTGAAGGATCACCATTTCTACTACCAAAAGCTTGTTCAAATAGGATTTCTTACTTAGAGATTGTGAGGCAATTGGCCTACTTTGATTTCATGCACCTCAAGAGTCACAACAAGAAATAATTGATGCCTAGGACATTGTGTTTTGGATACTTCACTATGGTTTATGAAGAGGGCTATGAGTCAATTGATAAAAATGTTAGAACACTACAATATTCCTAAAGGAAATAGAAGGGAGAAATTTGACCCTAAACATTTTATAAATAATGTGAAAACAAGCAAAAAAATTGGGAGGATATCCTTGCATACTCTTTGAAAATTATGATTTAATAAGGAACATTGATGACCATTTTTCAGCCAAGAGAAGAATCTTATATAATAGAGTGATGATGGTACAACCTTGGAAAGTAGGAAATGATCTTTCATTTAAGGGTACGTTTTTGGATATTGAAGAACTTGTAAAGAGACTGGATGCCCTAGTCTCACATGAAGAAAAGATGACCAAAGATGTGCCGTATTGGGTATTTAGAAAGAGAAGAAATGGAGGCATTGGAGAAATATAGGTTGCAAATGAAGTTCCACTTTGTTAGCTCTCTCCTTAGCCTACACCGAATATCATTTTTTCTATTGATACATCTATTGAAGAAAAATAAGAAGTGGAGAAATAAGATGAAGGTGTGTAGGTAGATAAGCCTATGATTAGAGAATATGAACCCCCTAGTGGAAATAAATATTATTGTGATGGAATCCCCAAATGATCCTTCCAATGATGTAAGACATAGTATTAGTAATAAATTTGTTTTTGATGATGATTTTGTCAAAAATCCTAAATTTAAAGAATTTATTTATGAATATAAAGGAAAATTGGTTAAGGAATAGATCAAGGATGTTACACATGAGAAATAGGCAGAAGCCTTAGAAAATCTCCAAGAGGAAGTTGATAGAGAAATCGATAACATCACCCCAGAAAGAGGAAGGGAATTACTAGAAAAAGTAGGATTTATGTTGCTCCCTAGTTGGGATATGAGTTAATCCATTGTGTTTGAAAACTTTAGAATAAATTAGAATAAGAATTTATAGTTGATCATAGAAGGGGTGGACAAAGTATACACTAGATCAAGATATGACCCAAATAACATAACTTTGTTAATGTGGGCCTTATACCTACCAAACAAAAAAAAAATAGTTATTAATTATCCTAAAAAATGATTTGTTCACCTCCTTGTGAAATGAATTGAAGACACTGGCCCTCTAGAGACTATAGATCTTAAAGTTAAATTTTCTTGATTCACTAACGGTCTAATTGAGAAATTGGTGAAGGATATTAAAAGATATATACACAAAAATGAGAACCTAAGGAAAGAGATTGCTAGTTACAAAGACAAGATTCCATCTTCTTCGAGTACACACTCACCATGGTTAGACACTGATAAAAGGGTGATTGAAGCCATGGTGAAACCATTTATTGGAAGCATAGAGCTAAAAAATTCTAGAAAAGAAGTGCTAAATTGGAAATGAGAATAAAGTCCCTTAAGTTTAATATGATTTCATAATTAATAAAGAGAATATTTGAAAAGATGCTTAAAAGTGTTGAAAAAATTTGGGAAATACACAAAAAAACACATGCAACTTATCAAGAGAACAAAAGGCTACACCTTAAGATGATGAAGACAAAAGAAGAATTAGCAGAAAAAGAAAATATTGATGATCAAGTGTTCAAATTTTATAATGAATTAATTGATATACATGAGAATTTTTAGACTATGTTGACACACGATCTTAGTGACTTTGATCAACCCTTGGATATGGAATTTTCCAACTTCTTCGATGATGAAGGAGAGCCAAAGGAATAGAGCATTTGGGAGAATGAACTAGCTTAGTTATTAATAGTGTCTCTTGACAAACTGAATAACAAGAAGATGTTAATGGAAAGTACACATGTAAAATTGGAACAAATTTTTACTCTATAATATGTTATGAAGGACGTCATTCCCAATGTAGATACATATGCTAGAAAATATTACATTGATCATCCTTCCAAAATCAACATATTTTTTCGAGAGGCATAGGGGTTGAAGGTATTATCAAAGTTTCTCAACATTAAGTACATTATTATAGAGAGAGGGCCTTGAACAGATCTTAAGTGGTCACGAGTGCCTCATTAAGAATAATGAACTATGGTGTGCTACAATTTTTGTGGAATTCATCATCATATTTTTTAAATTCATATGTTAAGTATTTTAGTTTGTGTTTAACAAAATATAAATGAATGGACACCACTTTATATATAATCGCCTAAATCTTTTTCTCCCCATATATAATGGAAACCAAGGCTGAGTTTTATTGTCATAATATATCATCATTAATAGTAGCATCATTATCATAGATATTTTACACAACATCTAATTTTATTTTGATATGTATTGTGTTATCTTCTAAAGTACTACAATGGAGGAGAAATATTAATTTGGTTGCCAAATTCTTGGTGTTTAGTTTTTATTTATTTAAATTCATATAAGTTATCTCGTTGTCTCCAGAATGGTCTTTTCTTGTTATTTAAACTGAATATATCAAGGATATAATTAATTTATCAAGGCACATTTGTTGTTCTTGTGTGATTAATTTGACTAGTTCCTTCAAGGAAGGATTAAATTGTTTTAAATAATCATAGTAACTTGGAAAGATATCATTGGGATTCATAAGAAGAGCTTGATGAATGACAATCTTACACATATATACAGAGTATAAACTACTAAAAGTGTCAAAAAAATTAGAGGTAAGCTAAGAAGGAGAATCCACACATCACACATATATCTTGACTCCATCTACCCAATAGGATTAGGCACTGATCATACTCATTTCACTACAATACCTTGTAAAAACCTTATTCATACATTCAAATTTCAACATTAGTAGGAGGAGTAGGTATTAATTTTGCATCTATCTCACATTTACATGCCATTGTGGATAGATCCCTAAAGTTAAAGAAGTCACATAAACTTTAAATTTGCATTAATTATCAAGCTACACCCGCTTAGGTCTAGCGGATCCTAAAGTGTATGGAGTTCTCAAATACATTGGTTAACTCCATTCATTAGCCAAACAAATTGTAAGCCTTTCCATAGAGCTTGGCATCCTCTTATGGTTTAAAACCTACCATTTTGGGAACTAACATATTGATGACTCTACTAGGGAGTAGCCTAGTCAATAGTGAATCAAGGGATTTTTGCTATAGAGATAAAATTCCACATTTTTGGAATTACAAATTCACATAAGTGAGTAAGGTATTTTAGTGGGGATAAAATAAAAATAATCTCATTGAGACCTCATTACTAAATTAATACCATCTTACCACTTTTACAAAAGTGGGTGGTGACTCTACCAAATCTTTAAGTTGATTGTATGACTAATAAACTGAATATCAAATTGGAAATATTGGATCTTAGGCATTAAATAATTTACAATATCACCCATATTGGATGGTAGAAGATATTTTCATAAGGGAATTACAAAGAAAGAAAACAGTAAATGGATAGAAAAAATTGGGTGCCCTCCTCCAAGGGTTACTACTTGTAGACATGCAAAAATAACAATCATGCATCATACAAATTAACATTCATTTCTTCTATTAATCAATTAAAATATTTATTGATTAATTTCCTAAGGTTCATTAAATAAATCAAATTATTTAATCCTTATGTTCTTCTCATTTGGTTTAATAAATCAAATTGATTTTTAATCAAATGTCAAATCCCTAAAATTCCTTAAGTTAAATAATCTAAATTAATTAACTTCTAATCATAATAACCATTCTCTAGCTTTTGAATCAACCAGAGTCAAATCCAAACTCCTAAATAACCCACCCACTTGCACCAATAAATCAATTTATTTGATTTATTAAAAAGACTTATTTTCCTCAATAACTCTCATCTTTGACTTTTTTGGACAAAGATTATTCCCCCCAAAACCCTCAACAACATGCATTTATTGACATTTTTCAAATTTGAATGGGCACATTGACCAAAACTTGCACAAGCTTTGGCCAATCCCATTATGACAAGTGTCTCTATCCTATTGGATGGGATTTAGTCCCACATCTCTCAATTTTGGCCTCTCTTCTCTCAACTTCTCCTATAAATGCAACCCATTTTCTCTCATTTCAACAACACATTTTGAATGCATCTAAACTATAGACAACTTGAGCTCATAGCAACTCATTGTCTATTTCATTTAGCTTGGAAAAGGATTGGGAAAGGGCTTTCTCACATTTTCATGGAGGGCACCAATCCACCATAGAATAGGTTGTATTTCATTTTCTCTAATGCATGTTTGATTTAGTTTTATTAATTTGCTTGGAGTAAATGGTATATGTTATTCTATGAGGATGGCTAAATCTATACAATCCATGTGTAAGATTTTGGAATCCTACACTACTAATAGGGTGGAGTAACATCAAGTCAACTAGAGGTCACACAAAATAATAACCATAGTGATCAACAAGATACAATAGGAAAAGCCTTTACAGTGCACAAGTAGTTTAGTCCTTTACATGAGTCAAATTTCACAGTGATAAAAGATATCCATCAAGGGACTACCATACCTAGCCTGAAAAAAATAGATTATGTGATACTCTTCTCCATTTCAAAGCCAACCCCCCAAAAAAGGATAGGTTCAATGCCTATGTAGAAGAAGAAAGGATACAAAACCAAAGAGAGTATGATTATAGAATTGCACTACAGCAAGGTGAAGAATCCTAATATGGAGTTGTGGATCATATTACCCCTATAGAAACTCATGTTGGTTTTACCACAACAACAAATCTGACTAGTCAAGATTCATAGTAGGAAATAGAAAGAATGAGAGAGGAGCTTAAGATAAAGTAATTGCTAAAACCCAAAGAGGAATTGGCTCAATATTTTCTCTAGGTCGATGCTCAACCTACAAAAAATGGATCAAAGTATATACCTCCCCATAAGAAGGGAGGGAAAACAAACACAATTAACTCACATGAGTCATACCAAAACATAAGTACCCCTAAGGCTTTGAAAGCACCTCACAATATAGTAGGAAATACAAGAAACATAAATTATGTGCAACAAAATATTCCACCACAAAACCCAACAACCAAAAAATGTCCCTACCACTTCCTAACCCATAGCTAACACCTACCCACCTCCTAGTCACCAATATGTTCCACCACATAAGCATCATATACCTCATCCAAATGTGAAAAGTAACCTATATCCTTAGTAAAATATACAATAGAACATGTCTTACCATTAGTTCCAATAAGGCCCTCAATACCAACAATACCAACTTAACTAAAACCCATACATACAAGGACCCCTAAATATAAATAGATAAATGAAACTAGATTTATTCCAATATCAAATATGTCTAGATCCAATTGGTAATGATTTGATAAATGAAATCCCAATTTTTTTTGGAAATCATGCCATCACAACAAAAGAACATATAAGAAATTTTGATGCAGTTATGGATGACTTCAATGTACAATACAAAGATGTATCCATGAATTTATTTATATCATCCTTGATTGAAGATGGAATGGATTGGTGTAAGAACTTTCTCGATGCTTTAATAAATTATTTGAAATATTTCAAAGATCAATTTGAGGAGCAATATGGGGGCCATTATGACCCAAATTTTTCCATGCATGAATTAAAAAGCATCCAAATGAATCAGTTATTGCTTTCAACCAAAGGTTCTTAAAAATATGCAACAAAATCTCACCTGGATCAAAGCCCTCAAATGGTATGGACTTGGCCGTTTACCTGAAGGCCTTCAACCCTAATATTGGGTATGAAATAAAAAATAGAGCTCCTAATACCCTTTTAGAAAATCAAAATGACACTATCAACATTGAAAATAATAGAAGAGCTACTGGAAAACTTAGCAAAAGGGATAATGTCAGGATCCCACAAAATTCCAATAATCATCAAATCAAACAACCAAAATATTATAGTAATGAGTGGCCTAGGCTACACAATATGCCCTACAACACTAATTGGAAGGATGGGAGACCAATGGACAACAATCTAAAAAAAAATTATAGTAAGGAAACCCCTAATCCCTTGAAGAGACATGGGACACATGTGGTAGCAAATAATCCATGGTGCTTAGCATGCAGTTTACCACATTCACTTTAATATTGTGTAGTGACACAATCATTTTCTAGAATATTAAATATATTATTATCATACCATAAACATGGTAGGGATGCAACCCCATTAGATTGATGAGGAATACTCATCCTCTAAAGAAGATGGGTTCGAATATGATGTGAGTAATCAGAAATACAATGTTAAAATAGGTCAGCAGGAGATTTTCTTTGATCAAGAGGATGATGATGAAGAGAATACTTCTGCATCTTGTGCAATGCCAAAATTCTAGCTAAGGACACCAACTAAAGAAGAGAAATGGGGCCTTTTATTAGCTATTTTGGCATAGGATAAAAGCAGTTACAACTTGAGGAATAAAACCATAAATGTAGATCAAGGAACACTTAGAATATTGCTCATAAAAGATCAAAAGAATAAGAAAAATTCCCAAGATAACCAAAAGAAAGGAGAGAAAGAAAATAGTCAAAAAATTATACCAATGGAAACAACAAAGATAGAGTAGGGGAAGATAAAAGATAATACTAAGATACAAGCTAATGAAAATAATGCAACTAAAATAGAGAAGACTAAATAGTTAGTGACCACCTCCTTATTTGACATGGCACAAGTATTGTCTTAGATCAATATGTTAGTGCCATTGCTAGAGATGATGGAAGTGGATGAATATATAGACATTTCCCTCAAATTTATCTCTAATATGTCCAACAAGAAACAAAAACATAATAAGAATAAATAAAGTAAGGTAAACAATGTTGAACAAGAAATGAAGAAGACACTAGTAATGTACCTTGGTGACACTTTGACAAAGAATCCCTCTCAAATAGATCCATTTTACATTGCACTATTGATTAACAATAATTTCTTGAAGGATTGCATGATCAACCCAGGAGCTATAATAAAACTCTATTGAAATACACAAGACAACTGAGGGGGGGTGAATTAGTTTTATCAATATTAATCTTAATCAATTCCACTTTAATGCAGTCTCTTATTAAGTGTAAACATGAAATGAAAATAATAGAAAGAAAACACTAGAGAGACTATATTTATATGGAAAATCCAATGAAGGAAAAACCACGGTGAATATTAGCTCAGAATATAGTAATAATGCAATATTGAATACAAAGGGTCACTGCCAGAGGGCTCATTGCCTACAATGGAACTTACTGTCTAGAAGGAGGGTCACTGCCTACAAAAAATAAATGATAAATAAAGACACACCACAAAGGATCCACACATTCGCAACTTGATCAAAATATTGTAGACATCATCAACTCACTGAATTCAGGAATCTAATGCATTAAATTACAGTTTCCTTGATTCACTCTTACACACTAATTTTCACACTTGTTCACACACTTCACTTCCTTGCTTGATTGACTTGATTGAGATTCAATTCATAAAAACTTGATTTTCTTTTATACTATCTTCAACCTTAGAAACATTCTCCAAGGTCGATTGAACATCCTTCAACTTAAAAATTCAAACAAGGTCGGCTAATCAACATTCCCATGGTGGATAAGAATGAGAGAGGACCAATAACACATTTAATTAGGACTAAAGCAACATCTTGGATCAATCACATGCTTCCTTAATTTGATGCAAAAACTTTATGTAACATGTAGACACCAGGTTGACCAAACCTAATAAAAAAACCAATTATCTTTGAAGTATGTGCATCTCCAGCAAGATGATCACATGTGGATCACTCAACATACTTCCCCAGACATAATTCAATCTCTAGGAAACCTTTGGGTACATCCATATCAACTACAAAACATTCCATTCACAACATATTCTTCAACAATCCAACCAGACCAACTAGCAACACACAGGAGCTCTAGAGCAGGTATTTTGGACTTCCCAAACATAATCACATTTGTTAGAACATAGAAAATATCAATATGAATTATCTCGCAGATCCACAAGATCTTAAAAGAGACATCAAAAGACTATAGAGCCAAAACAATTTTTCCAATCCACAAACAAATAGTTTTTTCAAACCACTCCACACATCGATGAACATATATTTTATTCTCCATTGATCCAAAAGATAAAAATCAAGATATATTATCCATTAAAACTCATTAATAGTACCAAATATCCACACAGGCATAGGATCAATACAAAACAAATGCAGACCACAATACTGAAGAACACTGAGAACACACACTCAACATTGCCTTCATTATTTATTAATTTTCTTAAAGGAACTTGGCAAAGAAACCACTACAACTTCATAAATATAGCTCAATGTACTCTAATCACTTCTATAGTATCTCAACTATACAAGTACCATCTATAATTAACCTAAACTATGTTGAAATGAATGACAAGATTAATGAAAATACTACCAAACACATTCATAGTTGCAAAAATCCTCCCCTTTGACATTCATGGTGACATATGATATGAAAAACCATCAAATACCACACAAACTATCTTGCTTCTCTCTTCTCTCTTCCCCTTCAGATTAGACAACTTGCATAGGCAAAATTTTTTCACATGAATTTATCTCCCCCTTTGACATCAATGGTAAAGGAAATTATTTCCATATAAAGCTATGTTCACTTACCCTTAGGAGTTCACCTACATCATCATTCTAGATCAAAAGAATATATGAATCCACTGGACTGATGCACCTCCATCCACACTTAGTTCAAGGAAGGAGGGGTAGTAACCCCTAATGTCTCTCTAAGTTACTCAAAATTATCCTTCATAAGGGCCTTAGTGAATATGTCAACAATTTTTTCCCTGGTAGGTACATATTCAAGTCTAACTTCATTCTACAACACCTTCTCCCTCAAGAAGTGATACTTGATAGATATGTGCTTTGTCCTATAATGCATCACTAGATTATTTGAAATGTTTATAGCACTTCTATTGTCACAAAAGATAGAGATAGGCTCATCAAAAATCACACCTATGTCCTTCAAGTTTTTCTTGATCCAAAGTACCTATGTATAAGAGGATCTTGTTGCAATATACTTAGCTTCTGCAGTGGACACAGAAACTCAATCATACTTCTTACTCAACCATGAAACCAATATTCCTCCAAGGAAGAATGCACCGCCACTTGTACTCTTCTATTCATCTACAAAACCAACCCAATCTACATCAGTGTAGGAATTCAGTGTGAAATCATTATCCTTTGGATAGTACAACCCATAATCTGGAGTTCCTTTAAGATATTTGAATATCCTCTTCACAAGTGTAGCTTGTGCTTCCTTAGGTTCTACTTGAAATCTTGCAACTAAAAATATTATGCATACATGATATCTGGTCTAGTAGCAATAAGATACATTAGTCCACCAATCATAGATCTATACATGCTCTGATCAACTTTAGCAGATTCATCATCCTTACTTAGCTTACATTAGGTTACCATATGGGTATAGACCGGTTTGGAGTCATCCATTCCAAACTTCTTTAACAATTCCATAACATACTTAGATTGTGAAATGAATATGCTTTTTTCAATTTGATTTACTTGAAGTCCAAGGAAGAAATTCAACTCACCAATCATAGAATTTTCAAACTCTTTTTGCATCTCTTCTACAAATTTCTTACACATACCTTCATTTCTACCAAAGATTATGTCATCAACATATACCACAACTATCAAGAATATTTTTTCTCAACTTTGAAGTACAAATTGTTGTCTACAAACCCTTTGTTGATTCCTTCTTGTGTCAAGTATATATCCAACCTTGCATACCAAGCTCTGTGAGCCTATTTAAGTGCATATAGTGCCTTCTTCAAATTTCAAACCATGTATGGTTTGTCTGACAGTTGAAATACTTTTGGTTGCTAAATATATACTTCTTCTTGTAATTATCCATTCAAAAATGTAGACTTGACATCCATATGGTACACTTTGAAGTCTTTATAAGTTGAAAATGCCAAGAACGTCTGAATGGATTCCATTCTTGCTACTAGTGCAAATGTCTCTTCAAAATTTATTCCTTCAACCTACGAATAACCTTTTCATATAGGTATTTCTTTATTCCTTACCACTTCACCATCTTCATTCATCTTATTCTTGAATACCCATTTTAAACCAAGAACATTCTTGTTTACAAGTCCATGGACTAGCTCCCATGTCTCATTCTTCTGTATTTTCCACAGACCCTCTTTCATTGCTTTAATCTGAATTTCATCATTACATACTTCACTCATAGTCTTTGGTTCTATCTTAGAAACTAAACACAAGTTTACCTCAACCACTTTTCTTCTTGTATTTATACCTTCACTTATGTCTCCAATTATCTGTTCCTCTGAATGATTTATTTTTACATATTTAGGAGTCTTAGGTGTAGGTTCTGGAATCTCCTCTTCATCACTTTGTTCTTTCTCTTCCTTTTCTTCTTCTTGCACATGATCATATATAGGATCATTTGGTTCAAATTCAATTATCTCAACCAGTCTATGCATAGCTTCATCAACCTTTACATTAGCACTTTCAACTATTTTCCTCAATCTTTTATTAAAGAATCAATATGCCTCATTTTTATTTGAATATCCAAGAAGGATTCCTTCATCACATCTAGCATCAAACTTTTCAATATTCTCATCATCCCTTTTAATGTAACATTTTCTTCCAAACACTTTAAAGTATTTAATAGTAGGAATCTTACCAGTCCATAAGTCATAAGGAGTCATAATGTTACATCTAATCTAAAATTTGTTAAGAATGTAAATACTAGTGTAGATTGCTTCTCTCCAGTATACATCAGAAAAATCTACTTCTTTCATCATAGTTCAAGAAACCTCTTGAATTGTTTGGTTATTTCTTTCCACAACTCCACTCTACTAAGGGGTTCTAGGAGTAGAATAATGTCTCTTTATGCCATGTTCTTCACAAAATGCATTAAAATAACAAAAAATTAAAGTCTCCACTTCTATCAGACCTTAAGCATTTAATTCTCAGGTTTACCTCATTTTCTACTCTTGCCTTGAATACCTTGAATCTATCAATAACTTGAGTGTTCTCTCTAAGAAAAGTAACCCATGTCACCCTAGAGTAATCATCAATCAAGAGCATAAAGTACCTATCCCCATTAAGGCTTTCGGTTTGTATTAGTAGATGATTGTTCCTTTCCTTTAAAACTACTTTTTTGTTTTCCCAACTGACAAATTCTACAAATTGAATTTGAAGACTTTGTGATTCTAGGAAGATGTCTAACAACTTCCCTACAACTAATCATAATCAAATTATTGAAATATACATGTACCATCCTTTGATGCCATAGCCAACTTTCATTAATCTGAAAAATAAAACACTAACCATCACCACTCTTAAGCTACTAGATGCTTCCATGAGTTATTCTTCCTACTACTATCATAGTTTTGGATCCTTTTCTAATCTCACAGGTGTTGTCTTGAAACACAAGATTAATCCTTTGCTACAAATTTTTCCAACACTCAAAATATTATCAATGTTATGTTTTCCATTAACTGTTCCTTTACCAACTATCTTAGCACCAGAATCATCTCCAAAAATAACTATTCCTCCATCATATTTTTCAAGTTTAGTTAACTTAATCTTATTTGTAGTCATGTTGTTTGAACACCCACTATCAATTACCCAAAAATATTCATCATGTCTAGCATGAAAAGTAGTCACCAGAGTACCTTCCATCTCATCCTTCTTGCTCTCTAGATTAGATTCCTTTGCACATCTTACATGGTTAGAAGATATAGCTTTATTTTCTAAAGCTAGAAATAAACATTCATCTTTATCTTCCTCAAATTCAGACATCATTAGAAACTCCTACATCTTATTTGACATAATATAATTCCTTGAACTTCCTATCCTTCTTATCTCTATGATTATTATTATTATCCTTGTTCTTATTGTGTGTAGCTCTATTAGGACATCTTGATGCATAATGACCAATATTTCCACAACTAAAACATTTAAAGGGCATCATACCTTTGTATTTCTTAGTACCTTTCTTCAATTTCCTTGTGAATTTTGCTACCAACTCTTCTAAACAACCATCATCTAAATCATCTCCTATTTTCACTTCTTTAAAGGTTGTTTTAGTCTTCTCCTTATTTCTTGCAAATTTTCTCATCTCGAATGTAGTCAAGATACCAAATAGGTACTCCTTAGTAAATACCTTTGGATCATATGATTCTTCAATAGCAAATACTTTTTCACTGTAATTCTCCAGTAGGTTCATCAAGATATTCTCAATTATATCTTCATCAGACATGATACAACCTTGAATCTTGATCTCATTTTCTACTAGTTCAAATCTCTAATAATATCTTGCAATATATTCACCCTCTTCCATTCTTAGGTTCTCACATTTTTGCGTCGTTGTTAGCTTCCTTGACAATTTTACTCTATCATTCCCTTCATAAATTTCTTTCAATTTTTCCCATACTTCCTGAGCAGTGCCTAAAGAATTTTTTTTGTCTTTTGAGTTCTAGATAGAGCACTAAACATAGCATACCTTTCCTTTTCATTCTCCCCAGAATCCACAATCTCATTTGCAGAGTAAGTACTAGTAGATGGTGCAACATAATTTGTCTCCATAAATTTCTAGGTCTTGAAACCGAGAGAGACTGAATAAACTCTCATTATTCTTTCCAGTCATTGTAATTAGCTCCATCAAAAATAGGGATTTTCAGCTTGTGTGCCATCTGATCTACCTCAAGTGGTGAATCTTTTCAATGAGGAACTAGATCTCTGATACCAATTGTTGAAATGCACAAGAAAATTGAGAGGGGGGGTGAATTAGTTGTATCAAATTTCTTTTACTTTTAACCTTAATCAATTCCACTTTAACTTAGTCCATTATTAAGTGTAAACATGAAATGCATATAACAAAAAGAAAATACCAATGAGGAAAAACCATGGTGAGGATTAGCTCACAATATAGTAATAATACAATATTGGATAGAAAGGCTCACTGCCTATAGTGGGACTTATTGTGCAAAAGGATGCTCACTGCCTATATAAAATAAATGATAAATAAATATCCACCACAAAGGTTCCACACATTCACAACTTGAGAAAAATATTGTAGACACAAGTGGCTCACTACTTTCAGGAATATAATGCATGAAAGTATTGTTGCCATGATTTTCTCTTACAAACTCTTCTTTTGACACTTGTTCACACACTTCACTTCCTTTCTTGATTGATTCGATTCATATTCAATTAATAATAACTTGATTTTATTTTATACCATATTCAACATCAGAAACATTGTCCAAGGTCAGTTGAACATCCTTCAATTTACACATTCAGATTAGGTCAGCTACTCAACATTCTCATAGTGAATAAGAATGAGATAGGACCAACAACACATTTGATTAGGACCCAAGAAACATCTTGGATCAATCACATGCTTTCTTAATTCAATGCAAAAACATTATATAACATGTAGACACCAGGTTGGCCAAACCTAATGAAAACACCAATGAGTTTTGAAGTATGCACATCTCTAGCACTAGAAATATTTCCATCTCTATGAAACCTTTAGGTACATCCACAACAATTGTAACACATTCCATTCCCAGAATATTCTTCAATAGTCCAACCAAATTAACTAGCAACATGCAAGAGCTCTAGAGTAGGTCTTCCACAGTGCCCAAACACAAGCACATTTATTAGAACATAGAAAAAACCAATATGAATCATCTCCTAGATCCAAAATATCTGAAATAAGACACTAGAAGATTGTGGAGCCAAAAAAAATCTCCCATTCCACAAACCAATATTTTTTTCAAACCAGTTCACACACCAGTGAACACATATTTCATCCTACATCAATCCAAAAGCTAAAAATTGGGATATATTATCCATTGAAGCTCTAAAAAAATACCACAAATTTGCATAGTCATAGGATCAACACAGAATAAATGTAGAGCACAATACTAGACCAACTTAGAACACACACTCAAAACTCCCTTCATTATTTTTTAATTATCTCAAAAGAACTTTACAGAAACACAACTACAACTCGATACATATAGCTCCATGTAATCTAAGAACTACTAAAATATTTAAACTATACAAGTACCATATACAATCAATCTGAATTTTCTTGACATCAATGACAACATTAATGACAACATAACCAAACACATCCATACTTGCAACAACATCATGCCAATGGTTGTTATGAAAGAATTGGGCTTGTGGGTGGACACAACATATGGTAAATGTTATGCAATGGAAAAAAGGTCTAACCTAGTTGTTTGATTCATATGGCATGTAGAGATAAAGTTAGATACATAACCTATAGCAAGTTACATGACTGACATCATTGTTGTAGACACTCCTCCATACTATGGTATGTTGTTATCTAGACAATGGATTGTTGTAGTCCGAGGAAACATTCAATTAGATCTTTCATATGCAACAATACTAGTAAATGGGAGGGAGGTCAAATTATATATGGATCCAAGATCTGAGCATGTTATAGAACATTTTGACCAAAATCAAATGAATTTCTTTTGTGATGTGGATCTAGGAATCTTTAGAATTGAAAAATACAGATCCAATCAATAGGGAAGCTCAACTTGATGAACATGGTGTCTGGAAGATGTATTCTTATGGTGCAAGCAGTAAAGGATGGAATGGAGTCGGAATAGTATTCATCTCACCTACTAGAAAAACATTAAGTACTAATTTTTATTAACATTTTAATGTGCCTTCAATATAGCTGAATACAAATTTGTTCCTTGGGGAAGGGTTCATTGGAGGTTTGTTCCCAAGAGATTTGGTGTAGAAATGACAAGGTTTTGAAGAATTGTTTGATGCCATTAGGTAGGCTATCCAATTTGAAAATGACGACATTCTATTAAGAGCCCTGAGAATTATTATTTTTGTTACATTTTCTCTATAATGGAGTTTGACATTAGGGAAAAATATTATGCTCTATCATATCTTCGTGTATTTGCCCCTCCTCCTCAAAATAAGGGAATTCATCTATACCTACAAATTTGTGTCAATCCATCAGCCTAAGTTCAAAATCATAATAAAAAAACTCATGTTCAGGTTTCAAATAGAATTCAGATGTCTTCATCCATGAGGAATGCAAGGCTGGCTCCTTATGCCCAAACACACAAAGCTCCCAATTCAAAACAAATGGCTTTTCGAGCAGGGTCTTCAGCTAGTAGATGGATTCAAATTTTAGGATGAAAAATCAATCAATGGTGGATCAAAAAAATGATAAAGAAATATATAGTGACAAATTTTTGGCCATTGTAAATGTAATTTAGGCATATAGTGGGTTTTGATTTAAAATCTAGGGTTTTTCATTTTGTAAAGGGTTAGTATGGTTTTTTGACCAACTTTTTGTAGGGTTTTTTGGTTTAATGGGTTTAATTTTGAATCATTTGAATGTGGTTATTAGTCATGAAAGTGAGAAAAATCATAGTTCAATTTGGGCTATAACTGAAGGTTTTCTTACTGGCTCTTTCCTGCCAGTATGCCCTTTAGAGCCATTTTTTGTAATATCTTAATTATATATCTAATTTTTTACTACAGTGGCTTGCCACTTTTGCCTAAAACAAAACATATAGTCAAATACAAGGAATTGTTGTTAGGCTCCAACTGATTGTCTCATAGGTTAGGAAAAAGTATTCATCAAAAATTAAGAGGCTAAAACAATACAAAAATGTAGTTTGGGATATTGTTGAACTCTTTGATGCATTTTTGATAGACTAGGTAGAAATATTTAAGAAAACAATGGAAGATTTCTTAGCAAACATGGCCCTAAAGTGAGATGACATTACACTTGTGGGAATAATAGAAGTGGAATTAAAAATAAGACCTACAATCCCAAATAACATTTATAATTGGAAGGTATTCAATGATGATGAAGACTTAATTAAGTTTATTCATTGTATAGATTAGTATGAGTATCAAGAAATAGATTTCAATTCTTTTGTTGAGGAAGTAGATGGAAAGGAAACTATCTTCAGGAAAGAAGTGGTAAAAATTAAGAAAAATAATATTCCAAAGGGCCTTGTGGCATTGGAAAGAGTATTCGATGGGCATGATAGATTTAATCAATAAGCTATATTTGTCAAACATGAAGATGTTGAAGAAATTATTCTTAAGACATATCTTACTCCTAAGAAATTATATATTAGCAAAAGGATCAATCCTAAAGTGAAATAAATTCTTATAGCTTTGCTCATAAAGTATAAGTATGTGTTTTCTTGGTCCTATGATGATTTGAAAGCATGTAGAGAGGGCCTTTTCTAACATGAAATACCATTGAAACCTGATGCTAAACCTTTTAGACAAAATAAAAGACCCATAAATCCCACATTAACACCAAAAGTGTAGGAAGAGGTTATAAAACTTAGAGATAGATGTATTATCAAACCAATCAGACATTCCTCTTGGGTCTCGAACCTAGTACCTATAAGGAAGAAAAATGGAGACATAAGGTTATGTGTGGAATTCAAGAATTTTCAAATATGTCATCACTCAAAGATAGCTATCCTCTTCCAAACATGGAGGCAATGCTAAAAAGGGTGATAGGCTATGAGATACTCTATATGATGGATTGTTTTCTAGGGTATAACCAAGTTAAGGTAAAGGAGTTAGAGCAATACAAAATTTATTTCACCATTCCCTGGGCTACATATGTTTATGTAATAATTCCTTTTGGCCTCACTAATGTTGGAGAAAAATTTCAGAGCGCTATGGATGTAACTTTTACTAACTTGATCAATGCTATAATGGTAGTCTATAAAAATGATTTGAAAAGATATTCCAAAAAGGTAGAAGATTATTGTGCACATCTAGAGAAGATTTCCATTAGAGCATTAGAATATGACATATCTTTGAATTTGAAGAAGTGCCATTTCGCTATCACATAAGGTAGATTATTAGGGCATATTATTTCAAAATATAGAGTGAAAATAGATCCAAAATGAGTGGAAGCTATTGAAAATATCCCTATTCTAAAGAATGTGAAGGCCATCTAATCCTTCTTCAAAAAAAGTATTTTTTTCAAGAGATTTATCTCAAACTTTGTAGAGATTGTAAAACTAATCTCAAAAATGTTGAAGAAAGGTTCAAGGGTTGACTAGACATAAGAAGCTTGTTGATGGTTGTTTTGTACACTTTCTCAACACAGGTAATACATATACGCATCAACTCTCTTGAAAGGAAATCTCCAACACAAGTTGTTGAAAATTACCCCAAGGTCTCTTGGGTGTCAGGTCATGACTTGCATGGAGTATCTCAGTTGATGTTTGATGTGATGTTGCTAGTAATCATAGGGAAGACTTATGAAAGTTAAGCTAGAAGAACATTGGATCTAAAAATGGAGTTTTCAAAATGGGAAAGTTGTTGTCTATTTGCTGTAGTTTCAAAGAACCATCTTGAACTCCATTTTATCATTGAATTTATCTTTACAATGTGCAATGAACCTTAGCATAGTCTACTTATCAAAAAAAAAAGAAAAAGGGCAGGGAAGAGAGGAGGTTCCTAGACTTATAAATATGAATGAACATTGATCACGGAGGTTTCTACTATGGAAAAATTCCTTAAAAAAGAAATCCACTTAACCAAAAATTTCACAGTATCATGAAATTTGTGCTATCTTCTAAGGATTGCAAATATTTTACCATTCATTTACTATGTAAATGCATGAAAAAGGATAAATGTTTGAGGTAGCTTTGAATCTAAGTCCAGACTAACTTTACATAGCTATCTACCAGCAGCAAACAGCCATAAGTATGGACTAGGAAGGAATCTACATAACATAAATCTTCACAACCATAAAACAACATTACTAAATCTATCAAAGAAAATTGAATGTAAATGAAACATTAAAGTAAATCTAAATGTGAACCCCTAAACCTACAATAGCACAAAGACTTCAAACATTGTTAGTGTTAGATCTAAATGCTAGAAAACAATGAGGGATTTCCCATAAAATCCATTTGTTAATAAACTTAAAATAGGAACAAGGAAGAACAACTAAGATAGATAAAGATTAGTCCTAATTAAGTAAACAAAATGAAGATCCTATGGGGGAATTGGTGCCAATGATATGTTGCAATTGGCCCTTTCTCAATTCCTTTACAAATGTGAGTTGATTGAATCAATGGTCAAATCTCAAAAGAGATTTGAGCATAATCTTGTTATAATCTATGAAAATGGTGGATGATAGGAAGCAATGAGCAGAATTAGTTCTCAATTGAAGAGAGTAACTTTGCATGTGAATTGTGGATGAAGATTGAGGAGAAGAGTCTCCAATTTATAGATTCAAATCTTGGAAGAGATAGTGGAAATAAGCAATGTGGGACAAAAAATAGTCCATTGGCATTGTGCCACTTGTCCAAATGTGATTGGATGAGGAATGTGCAAGTTTTGGCCAATGTGCCAATAAATACATTTAGGTGGCATTTCAAATATGAGAAATAACATGTTGAAGAGGGAAAGGAAATGATGTTAATGTCACTTGGCTCAAGGCCAAGGACATGTAAGAAGCATTGAATGCCTTGTTGGAAGGACCAAGTCCACTTGGCCTTTTTGAATTCAAATAAGGAATATTCCCTTTTGATGCTTTGTGAGAAAAAATAGAGGAATTAATAAATCAAAGTAATTGATTTATTGTGCAACTTGCATTCTCTAGAGAATTTTAGTGTGAAGGATTAATTTAATCAATGTTTTGATTAATTTAATGGAGAATTAGGTGATGTGACAATTTAGACTTAGATTTATGAATTAATTTAAGTCAGAAATTGAGAGGAAATGATTCATTAAATAAATGATTTGATTTATTTAATAAAGAAGGAATGTGTTAGATTAAATTAAATAAGGTTTAATTTATTTAATTTAATAAGAGGACTTTAGATATTTTAATCAAATAAAATGATTTATTTAATTAAACAGAGATGTAAGGTTAATTAAATTAAATTGATTAATTTAATCATAGGAGGTGATAGACTTAATCCAATAAGTATTGATTTAAAGGATAGGAAGTGATGAAATGCTGAGAATTTGATTTAAGAAGAAACGTTGTTAGTAATCGGGATTAGGTGTGCCAAAATGAACTTGTACATTTTCGATGTCTACATTTTGCCCCTCTTTGAAGCAATGTACTTGTTGCATTGATTTAAAGAATAAACTGCTATGATGAAAGGTTTAGATCTTCTTTGCAAATTTTTCGATGCCCCACTACTGCCCCAACAGAAGGATACTGCTGGATATTGCCCCCTCGAGAGATCAGACGAAAATTTTGAATTTTTGGATGATTTCACAAAAAAAGATAACAAGGTGTCCGACAGGCCAGAAATGCCCCAGAATGCCCCAAAAATGCATTAAAATGCCAGAAGGGGTGAAGAATGACCTTCGATTTGGTGAAAACAGGATCAGGGCAAAATAACCCCTCAGAAAAGTCAAATTAGGTCAAAAGGAACCCTAATTTTTGAGCTTAAATAGACCTCAAGGGGTCATTTTCAAAACATTTGCACTCCTACCTTTGAAGAAATTGACACTTGAGGTCTGAGTTTTAGACATCATGGCGGAACGAGAGCTTCCCCTACATGTTTTGGAGTGGGTACGAGTATTTAAGTGACCAATCGCCGCAGGACCCATGGTATGTACCCCTATCACACTTTTTTATTTTCTCATCTTTCATGCATTTAATAGAGTTTTTGTGTGGTCGAGTGGCCGCGGTGCGATATTGCATTGCGAAAGCTCTCCAAACTAGCCCGTGCGGTCCTATATAGGGCCATGTGTGCATTGAGCACCATGCGGTAGAGTTTAGGAACTAAGGTGTTTTGATTTCTTAAGTTGGCCGCTTGCTCAAACATCGCCGCATGGGCCACGAGCTATCTAAGTCCACTGTGCGGTGCACTTTGCAAAATTTTGCTATCTAACTCCATCGTGCGACACAATTTGGAGACTTCCAAACTGCCCCACTTTTGCAAACAATGCCGCTTTTGCTGTTTCAAAAGCAAAAGACGACAACGGACACAATAATTTTTCAAGGGGCTAATGCGGTACTTTCCTTCTGCAAGAGACACCTGATGTTATTCATTCGAGGGAGCAATGGCCGGTACTTGAGCATTTATCTAGTATGCACATATTTCTTTAGGAGTAGTTGGGAATGCTTGGTCTATGGTTTGTTACCTACATCCCTCTTGCGTGAGCACATCTAGGTATGACGCATGCCCTGGCTGATCGATGGCATAGTGCGACCTCATCTTTTCATCTTCTTACAGGTGAGGCTACCATCACCCTCAAGGATGTTTGGCGCATCCTGCGGCTACCCATTCACGGAGAGCGTGTGATTTACGATCTAGAGGAGGGGACGAATGCTTGCTTCGGTGTCATGGGTGTGAGTGAGCTCATGCTCTGCGATGGTCAGATAGACTTGGAGAGATATCAGGGTATAGCCCCTACTTATAGCATTATTTTGGCTGCCATTATTTCTGGCCTTGTAGCTCCTGATTGACGTGGCCGATACTTCAGTCTAGGTTGGGGATTAGCTTGGCAGCAGATGTGCACTCACTAGGTGTGTTATGCCTGGGGTCTAGTGCTGCTGGCCTCCTTATATAGAGATTTACATGAGTTTTCCTATCTGGAGGGTCGGGCTCTTGGGACTGGCTTGACTCTTCTTCACGTTTGGGGTTTCGAGCATATTCTAGTACTTCACCCATTTGTGACACTGGTTGCTTTAGATATTGATGATCCTTTGGTGTGGTGGTATGGTCAGGCGACGATTCGCTTCACCCACATGGGTACAAATGACATAGCTCACTGGCACTGGGTTTTGGATGAGATGACAATCTTTATTTGGAGGCTGTACATGGGTATGGGCCCATGGATGGACGATGCAGAGTAACTTTTCTTTGCCCATCAGGATAGACTTATGCAGGGTTGAGAGCATATGCTGATAGAGCGGTATCTTCCAGATAGAGTGGTCAAACACTTTGGGGAGGTACAAGATGTACCCGATGCACATTATACAACTATCTTTTCTCGTACGACAAAGGAGACAACATGGGGAGAACCCATTCCGATAGACGAGGCAGTGACCTCTTTCAAGTAGTTGGTGGCTCGGCCTTGGGCATACGATCAGGGGCTAGTAGATGCAGGGGTGACCCCCACATATAGGGTACGGTTCAGGCCGCCAGTGAGATTGACAGTTCTGGGGACAGTGCTTCCTCGTGGTAGGTCAAGAGGTAGGTTAGTGGGTAGGGTTTGGGGAGGTGTATCACCTCCCCAACCGTCACCTCCGAGGGATCCCACGCAGCATGCAGTAGGGTAGGATGGGCAACCACATATGCCAGCACAGTAGCAGCTGGTAGGACCGCTAGCAGGACAACTAGTAGGGCAGCTAGCAGGGCAGCCTGACGCTTGCGATATACTGATTCAATAGTTACAGGGACAGGTGCAGGTTCTGACAGCTGAGCAGGATGAGGCCCAATAATGAGTTGCCACATTGACAGTAGAGAGAGATTAGGCACGATCTAAGAGGGATCAGGAGATGGGCTAGTGGCAACAGTTGGAGAGTGTTGCTTCCACATCCCAAGGCTGATCTGTTGATATCCGAGATTATAGGGATGCTATCAGAGAGGCCGAGTACTATCAACACCACTATCATCAGGTAGTACCATCCAATCGCAGAGTTCTAGAATTTTCACAGCAGTCAAGGAGGTGACCAATAGAGGCACATGGTGAGAGGTAAGATGGGGAGGGCAGCAGCCAGCAGGGCCCACCCCCTTTTTGATCACATGACAGTTTGATTCATTTTTGACATACGGGCTGCAGTATCTTGGCCTTATTGTACTATGTACTTGATGTATACTTGATCCGATTTGTATTATAACAGTATTTTTGATGATATATATGAGGTGATTTTCCCTTTTATGATGTACATGTATAATATGCAGATGAAAATATGTGATGTTATGAGATGTTTCTATCTTTATGCTTTATGTGATGCAGTGTATGTAATGAATGCATTTCTTTTTGTATTTTTTGTGCTTTAATGATGTAATGCATATTAATGATGGTAATGGATGCAAATGGTAATGGTTGCAAATGATAATGTATGATGTAATGATGTCTTAATATGCTTAGAATAACAAATTTATATTATTCCTCATACCTTAAGATATTGATACAATGCAATGGTCTTATGATGTTGACGATCTAGTGGATGCAAGATGTATGCATGGGCGATGTTTTGATTACTGTTATAATACCATGTTAGTGTGGAAAGAAGGTAGAAGAAACATAGAATTAATGAGTTAGTGAGGATGATGATGGTGATTTACATTTGCATATAGGAATTGATATTTTCAAAGGGTTAATTGCGTTATGTTTGATAACACACATAGGTACGATGCATCAAGGTATTAAGAACCAGGATGGCGTGGTACTTAGTGTGATGGAATTTGACTCGTCAAATAGATAGGAGTATTCTTGTTCACACTTAACATACCTATTTTATTTAGGATGTAGCTCAGACATTCTAAACATTTCAGACCAAAACACAGAAAAGCAAGATTTCCTATGTGGTCAACAAGATACTTAAAATATCCTCCCTACAAACCAAACAAAACATGCATAACTAAGTTAATTTTCAAGCATATCCCACAAGCATAGCAGATAAAAGATAATGATCATTTCCCCATTCCTTTCTACCTAAACCTATTTTGTTTAGGCATCATCAAGAGGTCCTTGGAATGAGCGCAAAATAAGATAAGTCAAAAGAGACCAAATAAAGTAAACAAAAAAGCTAATGTTCCTAATATCGCTAGCCAAGACTAACTACTATGAGGGTTACCTAATGCTTATGTCCATCGTAGGAAAGCTTCATCCTAAGATATGTAGTGATCAGGGTTTTGATGGGACCGATTGGGTGATAAGCTATTGATACTCCGAGGTGACCAACTTGCTTGCTTACTGACTTAGACTTCCAAGACTTTTGTCAATTGGGCATTCACTTTTTGAACCTGCTAAACTTGCTTCTGACTAACTCCCCAAAGGGTGAAAGTGATGATTGATTTATTATGAGTGAAAGCGAGATGAAATGGATGCACCATTTTGGTTTTTTCAAATGTTTTGAGGTTGTTTTTGGTATTTTTACTTTTTTTAATGTTTTTGGTATTTTCAAGATTTATGAAAAATAGACTAACTTAAAGACCTAACCTAGGGGTCTCAGGAGCTGATCCACAGATGATATTTGCCTATGTTATACACATAGAGACCGTGTAGTTCGATGGATGACAACGGTCTTGATGACAAATGAATTGTCATTTTATTGCTTAAAAGGCTAACTTAAGATGCAGACTAGATGGGCAAATGGATTGTCAATGCGACGGATGCCTAAAGGATTGACCCTAACTATCTCGAGGGATGATCAAAGATCAACCTTGCCTACATTCAAGCTCAGAGACAACATAGTTCAACAAGGTGAAAGACTCGTTTGATGATAAGATGGACAAACAAATTTCCCCTTTTATTGCTTAAAGGACTAACCTAAGATGTAGACTAGATGGGCAAACGGATTGCCAATGTGACGAACACCTAAAGGACTAACCCTATTGTCTCGGGGGCTGATCAAAGATCAACCTTGCCTACATTCAAGCTCAAAGATGACGCAATTCAACAAGGTGAAAGATTGACAAGACTCAATGATGAATTTTTCAAGATTTTATGATATTTAGACATGTTTTTGGATTTTTGATAGATTTTTTGAATGTTTTTGAATTTTTGATGATTTTGACAAAGATCACGAGAATATACATGAATCTGATCTGATGCTTTGCAAGAACATGCCCCTAGCGTGGTGCGATAGACTACTTCGATACAGGTAGGATAGACTGACCTTAGAAATGCCAAGTAGCTCCATGGTGGAATATGGTGCAGACATCGACGCAGGCTATGGTATGGATGCGAGCAGATGTGTGGATGAATGACTGAGTTGTGATGGAATGAATCATGCAAATCTTCGTAGATGGGGAAGGTGCTTTATTTACACTTGGTGCCTATTTGCCAAGTTTTCACCAAGGTATTTGCCCAAAGCGTCACCGAAGTGGTTTTCACTAGAGGATGAATTTTTTCTCTTTTCTATTTTTTTGATTTTTTTGTTGTCACCAAGATGCCTGTTTGTGAGGTTTTCATGAAGGTAACCATTTTTTCAGGACTTTTTCTGATTGTTTTTGTATTTTTGGGTTCTATACCTTGCAAGATTTAAGCATAAAACTTTTTGAGGTGCGAACTATTCATGGGCTCCTATAGGGTATCGCATTCTGGTGTTGACAACTAATATGCCCCCGATTTGTAACTTGCAGTGATGATAAAGGGTCCCAACCAGTTGGGCTCAAACATTCCCTTTGTATCTGCATTTGGCACATTCTTTTGGTTTTCTTTCAGCACGAGTTAACCAACTTGGAAAGTGCATTATCTGATCTTCTTGTTGTAGGTCCTTTTCAGGCGATGCTGGTACACTTGTAGATGATTAAGGGCATCCATGTGCCTTTCATCTAGTAATTCCAAATCATTGAGTCTTGTGACCCTGTATTCCTCATTTGTGATGAGGTTTTGTAGTGATATTCTCAGTGATAGGAGCTCGATCTCGATAGGGAGGATGGCTTTTGATCCATAGACCAGAGAGAATGGGGTGGTGCCTATTGGCGTGCAGATGCTGGTGCAGTAGGTCCATAAGGTGGGATTTAGCTGCAGATGCTAGTCATGACTAGAATCATTGACTATTTTCTTGAGGATTTTTAGGATGGTTTTATTTGTAGCTTCTACTTGGCCATTGCCTTGTGGATAGTATGGAGTGGAAAAGCGGTGTTGGATTTTGAATTTCTCACATAAATCACGGACATCCTAATTCGTGAAAGGTGTCCCATTATCAGAGATAATGGATTGGGGAACACCATATCGACAAATGAGGTAGTTCAGGATGAACTTGGATATCTGTTTCCCCGTGATGTAGGTCATGGGGATTGCTTCGACCCACTTTGTGAAATATTCAGTGGCGGTGATGATGAACTTGTGGCCATTGGATGAGGTGGGTGATATTTTACCAATGAGATCGAGCCCCCACTGTGAAAAGGGCCAAGGTGTAACAATGGGATGTAGTTCTTGAGCTGGTGCATGAATAAGGTCTCCATGCTATTGGCATTGCAGGCATTTTTTGACAAAGTTGTGTGCCTCTCTCTCCATCGTCGGCCAGTAGTACCCGATTCTTAGCAAATTTTTAGCCAATATCATACCACTCAAGTGTGACCCACACATGCCATTTTGTACCTAATTTAAAGTAGTCATAGCCTCCTTAGGTTTTAAACAATGTAGCAAGGTTCCATTGATACTTCTTCGGAAGAGGGTTTCTCCTAGGATGACGAATCATGAAGACCTTTTGACAAAAGTGCATTTTAGGTTTGGGGTGATGTCAGTGGAAAGGATTCCTAACTTTAGGTAGGTGTATATATCATGATACCAAAGATCATTAGGACCAACGAGTTCACATGCATATTCTGACTCTGGTACCTCGAATGTAGGTACGAGAAGCTGCTCTATGAGGAATTCATGTTTTAAGACGTTGCAAGGGATGTCTAGTAAGGATCCAATAGTCGCCATTGCATCGGCTGCTCTATTGTTTTTACTTGGTATCTACTTGAAGGTGATGTCAATGAATGATTCTTTTAGGCTTTATACCACCTTTTTGTATGGTGCGAGCTTATCATCCTTGGTTTGGTATTCACCGTTGACCTGGTTGATGATAAGTTGTGAGTCCCCATAGACTTTTAGTGCCATGATTCGCCATTGTGCTGCAATGTTGAGGCCTATGGTCAAAGCCTCGTATTCTACAATATTGTTAGTACAAGGGAATGCCAGCTTGTATAATCTAGATAGCAAGTCTCCTTATGGGGTGATGAAGATCACACTAGCTCCTGATCCATGTTGCCTGTGGGAGCCATCAAAGTATAATTTCCAGTGGTCTGTTGTACCAAGGTTAAAAAGGGACTCATCTAGGAATTCTAATATGAGTGGGCTATCCATGTAGAGGGGCGCTTCTACCAGCTGATCTGCAATGACTTGTCCTTTTATGGCTTTTTGTTCTACATACTCGATATCATGTTTAGATAATATCATTACCGACTTAGCCATTCTACCTGTAAATGTTGTTTTTGATAGTAGGTATTTTAGAGGGTCTATCTTGGCAATAAACTTGATTTGATGCACTAGCATATAGTGTCTGAATTTTTGAGCTGCAAACACTAGTGCTAGGCAAGCTTTTTCTATTGATGTGTAATTGAGTTCATGCCCCACCATTGTTCTACTGATGTAGTAGATGGCACGCTCGGTTCCTTTTTCACCATGTTGGGCTAAAAGGGCACTAAGGCCGGCTATTGTTGCTGAGATGTATAGGATTAAAGGCTTCCCGACAATTGGTGGTGTATGTAGATATTCTTTTATTTTACTGAATGTTTGCTCGCATTTGTCATCCCATCTGAAAGCTACTCCCTTGTGAAGTAGGTGTGAATAGGAAATCTAATTATTTGCCAGTTATGCTATGAATCTCTGGATGGACTGGAGTCTACCTTGCAATCCTCTTAGTTGTTTTAAAATTCTTGGTGCTTCCATTTCAAGGATTGATTTTACCTTTGCAGGGTCCACCTCTATTCCTCTCATTGAAACTATGTATCCTATCAGCTTTCCCGATTGTACCCCATAGACACACTTCTTTGGGTTGATTCTAACCTTATATTGTTCAAGCCTGTCAAAGATAGCACTTAGAGTTGCTACATGGTCTTGTCTCTTCTTTGATTTAGCCAGTATGTTGTCCACATAATCTTTGACTATTTTATGGATCATATCATGGAAGATTAATGTCATGGCTCTTTGGTATGTAGCTCCTGCATTTTTCAACCCAAATGGCATTACGTTCCAGTAGTAGGTGCCCCAAGGACATGTAAAGGCTGTTTTATGTTGGTCTTCCTTTACTATCATTATCTGATTATACCCTGAGAAGCCATCCATTAGGGATAGCATCTCATGTCCGACCGTCATATCCACTATCATGTCAATGTTGGGAAGTGGAAAATCATCCTTGGGACATGCTTTGTTTAGGTCTCTAAAATCAGTGTAGATGCAGATGCCCCCTTTCGGTTTTGAGACTGGTACAAGATTTGATATCCATTATGGATAGTCAATCAGGCGTATGAAGCCAACATCCAAAAGTTTATGCAGCTCAATCTTTACGAGTAAGGCTATTTGTGGGTGCATCTTCCTTAGCTTTTGTCTGACTAGTTTTTCTCTGGGGTAAACGGCCAAATGATGAACTACTACTTCAAGGTCCTAACCTAGCATGTCTGCATAGGTCCATGCAAAATTTACCTTTCTCTCCTTTAGGAATGCTACCAATAGTTCTTGTTCCTCTGTTTGAAGTGTTTGGGCATAGAATGTGATTTGTGGCTCTGTTTCTGTTCCCAGGTTGACAAGGTTTCACTGTTCTGCCAATACTCCCAACTTCTCCTGATGTAGAGTAGTAGGGGGGAGATTGAATCCTTCATCCTCTGGTGCCTTTAAGGGGTTTTCACCATTGGATGCGTCCTTTATTTTTACTTTTGTAAGGTTAGAGAGCACCAGAGTGTGGTTTTCACTCAATAACTTCGAGCTTATTCTCGATATTTTTCTTTTGTGACTAAAGGAGTCAATCGTCTACCCATAGTATGCTTGTGTGTTTAGTGTGATGTTGAATCCAGCCTTGTGATCTCTACATGGAACTGTATCCCTTAGTCCCATGAATTTCGAGAGAGCCTCTTCATTTTCGAAAAATTATAGAATCGGTGGTCCTCATTGGTCGTGATCGCTGAGTTGGGGGTGTACTAAGGTAATTTGGTGGGTTGGTTGGTTTGACTTAGTTGTGGAGGTGCTTATCATTAGCAAGGAGGAATCCTCAAAAATCCTAGGTAGACTTGCTATGGTATCCTCATCGTCACTACTAGCACAAACATCAGTGACGTCAAAGGTGTAATTGTCGAGTGGGATCCCTAAGTAAACAGGTGGTCTAGGAATGGTTGTTGTTACCTAAGGAGAGGACCAGACTACTCTTTTGGGTGTACCTCTACCACGTACGGTTATACTCAGAGGAGTATAACCGAGGCCAATGTTTCACATTCTTCTTTCCACATTGATGGGCTCCAACTATCCATCACTATTTCTTCCTAGGCTCTCATTCTTGTTATATCCCATATTGAACATCATTTCTAACCCTTTGTTTGTTTCCTCCATGGGTAGGGTGGGAGTGAGTGTTTCATCTTGGTATAGAGTGTTTGTGATGTCCTCCTCATCCACATTCTCCCGACTGAGATCCCCCCAATGGTAGAATCTAGAGGGTTCCATTCTAGTGTGGTCAGGTATTTGAATCAGCTGTGGCTGCCCATGTGACCTAGGATATTGTGGGAACTCTCCTACAACAAAAGCATTTCTCTTCATTCTATAATCACCACATCCATTGTCCTGTATCATGTTCTTAATATCGGATATGTCGGGGATGGCGGTTGTCTCTATCGCAGAAGTGAAGGCAAGATTAACTGGGTCTATGTATGAAGTAGATGGTCCTTCATCATTTTTTGGTACTTGAGGGATTTTGTAAACCTTGGCTTCCAAGTTTTTGCAATAGGCGAAAGGTTTGGGATCCCCATGTATAGTGACCTCCTCATTCTGATATGAGAACTTAATGCACTAGTAATAGGTTGAGGCTACTGCCTTCATTCCATGTATCCATGGGCATCCCAGGAGAATGTTGTATGGTAGGTCAAGGTCGAGGAATTGACAGGTGGTTTCCATAGTTGCCGGCCCCACTTGGATGTGGATCTTGATAGTGCCTTGAGACACTCTTTTCTGGTCATCAAATTCTCTTATTGTGATGCTTCTATTCTTATTGATGGAATCCTCAGTGAATTCTAATTTATTTATAAGCTTTAGCAAAAAAATATTAAGACCTGCACCACCATCTACCAGGACTCATTTGACTTTCTTTTTATGTATTAGCACTTGGAGGTGGAGTGCGCAGTTATGAGATGGCTGCGGGGGGAAATCTTGGTCTAAAAATGTGATGAGATTTTGGGTAACGATGTTACCCACCATAGCTTAAAATTGCTCTATGTCAAGGGTGGCCACAATGGTAGACGCATCTAGTGCTTCATCAAGGATCTATCTATGGGCGGCGGAGATTTTTAGGAATTCCATGATGGATATTTGGGCGGGTGTTTTTTTCAGCTGGTCAATAACATTGTAATCATAGGGGATGGCCTCTGTATTGGAAATGGGGGTCTTAGTAGGTGCCCCAATGATGGTAACCTTTTCGCCTCGTGTGGTGACTCCATAGTCATTGTTGGCTCACTTGATATTTATAACGGTGACCATTTCATCAATGCATCCAACTATCTCCTCGTATACTAGATTTGCACTAGCATAGTTTTGTTTGCCCTTATTATTTCCTTGATTATTTCCTTGGTTATGATTCGACATTGGATTCATGTAAATTTTTAGGTCTTGGTTTCCGGCCGGCTGCTTGATGTTGATGACCTTGTCCTCAATGAGGTCTTGGATGATATTTTTGAGTCTCATGCAATTTGCAGTGGTGTGTCCTTTGACTTTGTGAAAGTCACAAAGGAGATTCTCATTGTACCATGGTGGTTTGGTCATGGGCTCCATGTATTGCTCAGAGTTAGAGATCTTGATTAGATTCTCTCTAACCAGCTTCTTCATTACAGACTCGATTGATTAGCCAAGGGCTGTGAACTTCCTCTTGGGGGAAAACTTGTTGCAGGGAGGTGGTCCTCCTTGATTACCCACATTGTTGACTTGATTGGTGGAAGGTGATTGTGATTGTGCTACTACCGCATTAGTCTGCACATTATTTTGATTATGATTTTTTGGTTGATGATGGTTTGGGGTATTTTAATTAGGAGCACTAATGACTACCTTAGCGTCAACCACGCCATCATTCGTGATATTTTTGTTCCTCGACCATGTTTGAGGTTTATCATTGTAGTTGTTAGATGGGCGGTTATCCTATAGTGGAGTGAATATTGGTGCACCTTCTCACGCCATAACGGCTCTTTCAATGTTGAACACCTCTGGAATCAGTTGATCGTATGATGTGATGCACTACATTTTCAAGTAAAACACCAAGTTTTTATCGAGATTGGCTATGATGGTGTAGAATTGTTGTTCTTCTAGCATATTTCACTTGCTCTGATTGGCCTTAGATCGCCATCTTTGCAAGAAGGATGGAATAACTCTCCTTTTTCTTATTTGAGTGTATTTAGTTCTTCCAAACTGACATCTGCACCTATATTGAAAGCATAATTTTTAAGGAAAGCCTCCACTATTTCCTCGAATGTTTTAATGCTCATGGGTAGGAAAGAAAACCATTCCATAGCTGGACCAGTCAAGCTTCGGGGGAAAAGTTGCATTAGGTATGTGTCATCGTATGCGACTTCCATGCAGTGCACCTAAAATTCCCTGACGTGGTTTTCAAGGTTGCCCATTCCATTGTATTTATCAAATTTGGGGATCTCAAATCCCTTTGGGAATGGTACCATGGTGAGACTTCTATCAAATAGATAAGGGCACAAGTTGTCTAGTGTCCTTGTGGTTTTTCCTGCTTGCAAGTCCAACACTTGCTATGAGAGCAATTTGATTTGTGTTGCAACATCCTTGCTTGGATTAGGGGGTGGGATGAATGAGTTATGAGATGTTCGAGGTGTTTGATGGGTGAGGAGAGTACTAGTGGGCATTTGCTGCAAGCTTGGTTGTGCGTTCAAAGTTTGGTGGTATGCCTGCATTTGCTTCAACAATGCTTGTTGTTGATCCTGTTGCGCTTGTTGTTCCAACAATGCTTGTTGTTGGTCCATCTGTTGTTGCTCCCATGAAGCTTGTTGTTGCTCAATCTGTTGTTGGGCTAGTAAATCTTGTTGTTGTGCCTAAAATTCTTCCAGGGCTTGTTGGTAGGATTGCAGATAGATCACTTGCAATTGCACTTAGTACTGTGCTTGAGCTTGTGCTTGGGCTTATGCTTGCACTTGTGATTGCGATTCTGCTTGGGCTTGCACTTGTGCTTGTGCTTGCGCTTGAGCTTGTGCTTAGGCTAGAGCTTGTGTTTGGGATTACGCTTGAGCTTGTGCCTGGGCTTGTGCTTGATCTTGTGCTTGGAGTACTCTCTGTTGGTTGGCCAATTGGAGTGTTTGGATTAGCGTGGTGAATTAGTTTATCATATTGAATTTTAGCGGGATTGGTGGTGGGATGGGAATTGTGCAAACCGTGGTGGTAAATGGAGGGATTGTGGTGGTGATTGGGATTTGGGTTGTGGGGGGAGGTGTTTGAAATGATTGGTCCTTGAGATGATAGGCTTTGGGATACTTGGGGACCAGTTGTGATGGCAGCTTGTATGGTTACCACTTGTTGTTGTGATGATGTGGGCAAGAAGATGGAATTGGGCATGATGTTTTGATTGTTAGGTTCCAAGAAACCATTGACATTGATAGGAGGAAAGCCCAATCCAAGGGGTGATGTGGTGGAAAATGGAAATGGGGGAAGAGGTGGAATGTTGCTTTGGAAGAAAGGGTTTGCAACGTCAATCATTTCAAACAAGTTGCCTTCTTCAAGTGGTAAAGAAACTTGCATGTCTAATTGACCAACGGGTGCTGCATGGAATGAGGATGAGCCAACATGGCTATGAAAGGTGAGTGGGACGTATGGGTGAGATGGGTTTTCTAGAATAGATGTAGCCAGTGTGGGGGTGGTGATTTCTTCTTTATTAGCCACAAGGTGGTGTTTTTTCAATTCTTGGAACATGGCACTCCCCTTGTCCACATTCGGGGAGGTTGGTGTGGTGACTGATGCAGTGCAAGGTACTTCTTGATTGATGTTTGATAATGGGGATGCATCTGTACTAGTTCTTGTGTTAAGGTCGAGAGGGGGAATGACCTCTTTCTCTTGCTATTGTATTTAGGTATTTGAAGATAGCACTAAAATTTTTGTGGTTCTCTAGATTTTAAACCATTTCCATGATTTTAGTTGGTGTCATCCCCATGTCTTCATTTGTGTTGTCCTCTTGATGACTCTCCTCTTGAGGATTTTGTGATGATAAGGGAGAGTGCTTGGGGGATTGCTTGATCCCGCTAGGTTCACTTCAGTGTTTAAATGACTCATGTCCATAGAAGCTAATATTTCTCTGATATTCTCCATGTCCTTCTTGTGTTGAGATCTTGTTTGGACCATAAAAAAATAGGGATTTGTTCGATCCTAATCCTTTAGGTCCAAAAGAGAAGAACTAGGGAAGCAAGAAGATCAAAGATGGTGATAGTGGTGATGGATCAAATGGATGGGATGAGTGAGTGAAAACCTTTTTTGAAGAAATTTTGAAGGTGTGTGCTAAACTTGTAAGGGCTTTTGATTTGATTGATCATGATAATCTGACTAGATGCATTAAGTCAAATAGGATTGTTGTGAAGTTGTTTTCCTTAGCAAGTTGCATTATCCTAAGGGAACTTGCACAAATCGATGAATTGACAAAGTGTGTTATGCCAATGTGTTTGAGAACTAATAGACTTTAAGAAGTTGTGTTATCTCAAAGAAAATTTGTCCAATGGTTAAGACTATGTTGGCTAAGTGTGTTAAGCCAAGATATGATGATGTTGATTTAGCCCTCTAAGTTTAGTGTGATGATTGATTCTAGAGTTCTCAAAAGGTTTGATAGAGGAATGAATGGGAATGACAAATTTGATCTTGAACCTTAGCCTAGATGTGACTCTTTCTACAAAACCTCGGTATTGAAGAACATGCTAGAATTCTTATGGGAGAAATGCAAACCTTTGAAAAAGTTTGAGATTTTGTTGGCAATAAAATGCATACAAGGAAGGATTTTTCCTTGAGGCTTTTTTGTATAAATTGTATACAAGTCTCTCCCTTACTTCAAAGAGCATCTCAAGGCATTTCTCATGGATTTTTAGACTCACTTTCTTGAACTTTGGCTTTGGGATTTTAATCTTGCGGGAAATCATTGGAAACAACACATGTGTAATTCAATTTCTCTCTTTATCTTGGTTAAATGAGGTTCTTTTTATCCAAGACACTTGCTTGCTTAGGTTCCAAACTATATGTCTGGTGTCCCATTTTCTTTCTCATCCCATAAGGTCCTTTGTGTGGAAATTGAGGAAAATAGGGAAAAATTTCCTTATGTTTATCCTTATTGAAAAAAAATGATGATAGAACTTGTGCACTTAGAAACCTCTAGGAATACGATTCCTAGGGAAAGCAAGAGTGGCCAAGTTCATCAATAGGTATTTGTTTCCTACAAGGTGTTTGAAATTTCAAGGTTTTTTTGTGTGTTTGTTTTTCAAATGTTTTCAAGATCAAGCAATGTGTTTTTTCCAAGCACTTTTACACTCCTAGGATGATGAGGCAATATCTTGTTGGGTTCCCAGTTGGATAAATCTAGCTGCGCATATCTTGTGCAAATGGCTAAATGTTTGACCACACTGGCTCCCCTCCATAGCACTCACTTATTTAGGTCAGCCAAGCATTAGTACCCATGAATCTCCGATGGAATACTTTCCATTTCCACAACAAGACCACATGTATAATGTGGGGCAGCTTCAAAGGACATAACCTTTTGCACCAACAAGATAGACAAGGTTTTGGCCTTTTTCTAAACAAGGGGTTCTAATTCGGGCATTCCATTCGTGGGGGATTATCCAACATCGGCGAGAGTCCATTGCTATCCATCTTGTCAGAAAAATCCTCATGATATTGGCCTTTGTTCCAATATCCAAACTTATATCTCGGGTGGAAGTCACTTGGCTTTAGCATGTTCCCAGTTGGGTCGTTCTGTTGGGTGATTACTTTTTCCCACAAGGCAGGCCCTCTAAGATAAACAATAGTGAGCTAACATATCCTGTCATTTACAAAACCTTTGTTGAAAAACAAAGGGGAAAACCTCCACATTATGTCATGCTCACACTCGCATGCTTTGTTCAATTTTAAGTGCCCAAATCAAAATGTGGAGGCAATCTTTTTGACAAATCAATATCACAAAAATTCTTTTGATTGTCAAGATCGCTATAAAGCGCGAGAGAAGTGCATACGCATTTTAATGATGTTAATTTGTAAAAAAATTTGCAAAACATAAAAGAAACTTGTTCATTTTAACCCTCAAAGAAATGATGAATTGTTTTTAAAAGCACCAAATGAAGTGTGAAGTTGCCTTGTTCAATTATTACATTTCAAACCAACTCTAGTGTATTTGCCTAAAATTCTTTTTAGCCCCTTGGCAACTTTAGAAAACAAAATTTGGTTGTTCTTTTTAGATCCCAATGAAAATTTAGTATTCTAAGGTCAAATATTTTAACAAGTTCCTTGAAAAGTGTTGAAGAACACTTAAGTGTTTAGAAACACTTTGTACGAAAATAAACATGATATCATAAAAGAAAACTTGAATGTTCTTTTTAAAGCCCAAAGTAAAATTAGTTTTCCTAAGGCCAAAGATTTTAGAAAATTTTCTCAAGAAGTGTTAAACAACACTTTTAGTGTTTAGGAACACTTTGGTTTTGTAAACATGATGCCATAATGACTCCTTCCTTTGCTCCAACCTACAAAATGGTAGTAAAATAGAGAGCAATAAAGATGGGAAATCAGATAAAAAGGTTTAAAAAAACTTGAACTTAAAAAACACATGTTAATTTAAAGTTTTACTATCATCCCACGGTGAAGTTTGGAGAAGCGGTGAAGTTTGGAAGACAAGCGACACTATATAGCACCACACAATTGACTTTGGAAAGTGCTCTACATAGACAAAGAGCGCAAAAGTGGTGTGATAGAGGCCCGTAGTGCAGTTTGGAAGCGGCCTACTTTAAAAATTGAAAATTTATGGGTGGGAAAGGCACTACGGTGAGGTTTGGAGAAACCACGGTTCAAAATAGGGCCACAGTGGTGAAAGCAGCAGAGTTAGGACTTGCGCGGTAGGGTTAAGAAATTTAAAAAAATAGACAGGTGGGAATTCCGTGGTGAAGTTTCGACAATGTGACAATGGGTTGATATGGAGCCGCGGAACTGAAAGCGGTGAAATACTGTGCCGTAGCACTAAGAGCGGTGGAATATAGCACCGTGTGGGCTAGTTTGCTTGTGTCTGCAACAAAAAAAATTAGAAACCGCGGAATTTGAAAACGTGACTTAATTTTTTGACTTCATGCCCTCCTTCTAGCATCAAAATGTGAACCCCTAAACCTGCAATAGCACAAAGACTTTAAACATTATTAGTGTTAGATCTAAATGCAAGCAAACAATGAGGGATTCCCCATAAAATCCATTTGTTAATAAACTTAAAATAAGAACAAGGAAGAACAACTAAGATAGATAAAGATTAGTCCTAATTAAGTAAACAAAATGAAGATCCTATGGGGGAATTGGTGCCGATGATATGTTGCAATTGGCCCTTTCCCAATTCCTTTACAAATGTGAGTTGATTGAATCAATGGTCAAATCTCAAAAAAGATTTGAGCATAATCTTGTTATACTCTATGAAAATGGTGGATGATAGTATTAGTGTAATATATTATTTACTCCACTAGCATAAGTTAACTTAAGTCATTTTAACCTTAGGATGCATTTAATCTTGTTAGGGTTTCCTTGTTGTCACATGTTGTTAGATCAAGACACATGGTAACATCTTACTGCATCTTGTATCTCACCCTTTCCTATATAAGGAGGGTTATTATATCATTTGAATCATCCCTTAACCTCATTATTTTGAGAGGTCTTAATATCAAGCAAGCCCTTGCATATCCTCTTGTGGAAGATTTATCATTGTTTTTGCAGGTGTTCCTGGTTATTAATCTTTTTCAAGATTTCTAACATGGTATCAGAGCCATTCCTGCAAGACTCTTCCCAAATTTGAGGATTGAGCTATGGCTGTAAGATCTTTGAGGTTGTCTCCATATTAGGTTTTCTCTAGAAGGTCACTTTCGGTGCATGTTGGAGGAAATCTGAGCTCATATCCGAGTCCAGGACTATCGAAAAAGTCAAAATTGACTTTTGTTTCATCAAAATCCGACATTTTATGCCAAAGTTCTGAGGATCTCAAGTTTTGTAAGATTTGGAGATTGCAGACCTTCAGGAGCCTTTTCACCTCAAATCGACCACACCATCAGATCCAAAGAGCCCGAGAGATGAAGATCGACATATAACATGCCCATATTTGGTGTCAGCTGTTCGTGAGACAAAAACCCAACAGGCCGTACAACCCGCCAGGTACAGGGTACGATCGTGCAGAATAAAAATTATATATTTTATTTTTTTTGTAAATTTCTTTCAGTTTTTATTTTTTGATTTTTTTTCAAAAAATAAATTAAAAATTGTAAAAAATAAATTAAAAAAAGGAGAAAAGTTTTTTTTCTACCGATGACCACCGTTCCATCCGCTAACGTCACCTCTGTCAGGCTCCAACCCCCGTCACATCAATTGGCTCCGACTGCCATCCCATCCGCTAACTATTCCGGCCCCATCTCTTGCCGACTAGTCCATCTCCCAACGCCCATCACATCTGCCGGCTTCGACTGCATTCACCGCCCACTGCTGAGCATTCATCACCGACCGCCGAGCACTCATCGCCGAGCACTCACCGACTGAGCACTCACCGGCTCAATCACCGCTAATCGAGCACTCACCACTAACCATCGACCGTCTAAATCACAATGCCAGTCATATCTGCCACCAGGTGCTAAGCCGAAGGGGGCTTATTTATTGCTCTTGGTTAGCCTGTAGTACGTATAATCAAGGCAGTTCTTCTTTTCATCATAGCTTTTCACTAGAATATCAAAAAACATAAAATGATATACCATTGGAAAGGTCTCAACGTCAGCCTTTCAATGATACACTCTATTTTTCCAGATTCTTCTTCTATCATACATACCATCTAGTTGAAGTGAAAACTCTCAGTGAGGGTTTTGGAGGTGATACTTTTTCAGTTTGTCAAAATTCTGCCATCAGCAGGGTATTACTATGTTTTTCCAGCATTTCAACACTTTCATTAGATTTTCCAGTATTCTTTTTCAGAGATATTTTTTCTTGTGTCTTTTCTTCTCTCTAATGGCTGAATCAGGTTTTGAGCTTCTGACTCCCCACAATTACCACACATGGAAAATTGGTATGCAGCATCTCCTCTGGTCTACATTGGATGTGAACCAGCCTAATCTGACTAGGGAATATGAGAAGTTTTAGTATCTGATCAAGAGTGAGGAGGCTATGGGACTGATTGCTCTTCATATCTCCAATCCTCTATTTTTCCACATCGAGGGGTGCAATACTCTGAAGGAAGTTTGGGATAAGCTCAAAACATTGTTTGGTTCAATAAGTGACATTCGAGCACTTCAATTAGAGTAAGAGATTGCTTCACTCTCAGTTGATATTTTTCTCTCTATTGATGATTACTTGGAGAAATTCAAGTCCTTGAGGACTCAGCTTGTAGGGTGCGGTAAGGAAAAAACCGACAAAGAATGCATCTTCATGATCTTGTCTAAATTAAAAGGTTCTTTTTCCTACTTTGCCACTTCTTTTTATTTTACAATGGATGGACTTGGAAACAGTTTTGTGATGCATTCGTTTGAGACCTTCTTTGAGAGGTTGACTAGGGAGCAATCTAAACTCAACCAAGTTGATTCATCTTCAAAGACTCATGCTCTCATTGCAGCACCATCCAAAGGGAAAGGAAAGAATAAGGAAAAATCCAAGACAAGATTTGAATCATCACTACACAAGGCAGATAAGCCTCAGAAGGAGAGGCCCAAATGCAGCTTTTGTAATGGGATTGGTCATCGTGAGGAGACTTGTTTTAAGGAGATTCATGAACTGAGAGAGCTTCTCAAGGATCATAAAATCACTCTTCCTTCTTCTTTTTTCCTCTCATCCCCCTCTTCTCCATATGAAGAGTCATCTTCAGGTACTGCTGCAATTGTCTCAACTAAGAAACTAGGCAAGGGGCATGCTTTGATCACTACTCTAGTTAATAGATAGGAAGGTTGGGTCATCGAATCAGGAGCTTCAAGGCACATCACCTATTCCACGAATCACATTCTTTGGGAGACTATGCATCCTCCAGAGTTTGACATAATGTTCACTGCCAATGCAGACATGGTTCATGTTTCTGCAATTTGTGATGTTACTTTGGATGAGAGGTCTATTTCTGATGTTGTTTATATTCCACAAATGGCTCATAATCTACTTTTTGTTTATTAGCTTGCTCAGGAGGGTCTTAAGATTGAGTTCACATCTGATCTAGCTATCATCAGGGATCCGTTTGATACTCTTATTGCCTATGGTGAGGCTGATCATCACTCTCGAGTGTATAAGTTCACCAAGTTTTGGGATCGGACTCCATCCTTTTCAGCTTCTCCAGATTCCATGGTAGGAAGCCATTCTCCTCCCCCTCTCCAAGGTTGTGGTGGTTGGATTTCTCTTCTTTCGGCATCACCTTCTTCCTCCTCTCCATTGAGATTTGTTTCAGCAGAGCAGGACTCATCCATCTCTTCCAACTTGTGGCATCTAGTTGGGTTCACAACAGGTCTTGGTAACTTGGCTTCTCATTTCTCCATAGGTTTTGAAGACATCCTTGAGGGGACCACTCTCCATTAGGGGGGGGATCTCTAGTCTCCTAATCTTTTTTAGTATTCTTGTGATGGTTGTCCTTGGTGGGATGATGTCGAGTCCTCCAAATCATCACCTTTTTGCTTTTTATCTCCTTTTCGGAGAGGGGTTTTCTTCCCACTGGGTTTTCCCCTTTTCTCCATTTAGTGGGAGATTAGTTGCATTTTCATCCTATGTACATGGGTACCTAATATGGCCATCATGGAGACCCATCCTCATCATGCATAATCATTGCATTTTCATTTCCTCCCTAAGTTGCAATTATGGGGGGGGGTTAGTGTAATATATTATTTACTCCACTAGGATAAGTTAACTTAGGTCATTTTAACCTTAGGATGCATTTAATCTTGTTAGGGTTTCCTTGTTGTCACATGTTGTCAGATCAAGACACATGTCAACATCTTACTGCATCTTGTATCTCACCCTTTCCTATATAAGGAGGGTTATTATATCATTTGAATCATCCCTTTACCTCATTATTTTGAGAGGTCTTAATATCAAGCAAGCTCTTGCATATCCTCTTGTGGAAGATTTATTGTTGTTTTTGTAGGTGTTCCTGGTTATTAATCTTGTTTAAGATTTCTAATAGATAGGAAGCAATGAGCAAAATTAGTTCTCAATTGAAGAGAGTAACTTTGTATGTGAATTGTGGATGAAGATTGAGGAGAAGAGTCTCCAATTGATAGATTCAAATCTTGGAAGAGATAGTGGAAATAAGCAATGTGGGACAAAAGATAGTCCATTGGCGTTGTGCCACTTGTCCAAATGTGATTGGATGAGGAATGTGCAAGTTTTGGCCAATGTGCCAATAAATGCATTTAGGTGGCATTTCAAATTTGAGAAATGACATGTTGAAGAGGGAAAGGAAATGAAGTTAATGTCACTTGGCTCAAGGCTAAGGACATGTAAGAGGCAGTGAATGCATTGTTGGAAGGACCAACTCCACTTGGCCTTTTTGAATTCAAATAAGGAATATTCCCTTTTGATGCTTTGTGAGGAAAAATAGAGGAATTAATAAATCAAAGTAATTGATTTAATGTGCAACTTGCATTCTCTAGAGAATTTTAGTGAGAAGAATTAACTTAATCAATGTTTTGATTAATTTAATGGAGAATTAGGTGATGTGACAATTTAGACTTAGATTTATGAATTGATTTAAGTCAGAAATTGAGAGGAAATGATTCATTAAATAAATGATTTGATTTATTTAATAAAGAAGGAATGTGTTAGATTAAATCAAATAAGGTTTAATTTATTTTATTTAATTAGAGGACTTTAGAGATTTTAATCAAATAAAATGATTTATTTAATTTAATAGAGATGTAAGGTTAATTAAATTAAATTGATTAATTTAATCACAGGAGGTGATAGACTTAATCCAATAAGTATTGAATTAAAGGATAGAAAGTGATGAAATGCTGAGAATTTGATTTAAGAAGAAATGTTGTTAGTAATCGGGATCAGGTGTGCCAAAATGAACTTGTACATTTTCCATGTCTACACTAACTAAAGCCTCTAACTATGAGAGATGAACCATGAAACATGCAAAGAAACTAAGAAATCCACCAAAAGTCAATGTATTTCTATTAAAATTTTTGTAGCATGTCATTACAACAACTCAAATCTGTATTGAAATTGAGAGGAGACCCCCTATTTATATTGTCCAAAAATTAGAACATGTGGCTAGGATTGATTTACATTTGTGTGGCCAAGATTCACTAGAAACTAGGTTTCTACGTACCTCCACAATATATTACATTTTAGAATACAATATTCTCCTTATCCCTATTTTGTCTTCTAGTGGTAACACTGTAGAATTTTGTCTTTTTTCTGATTGCCTTTTACTACGGCTATTCGATTAGAAACTCTTCACTAATAGTAGGTTTTCCTTCTTGCTTCTTCAAAGCAACATACTCCATGAATTTCAAAATCACCGGCTAGAGTTTATCAACTTCTATAATTTTAGATCGCAACACTTGGTAAATCCATTCCTTCAAGTTGTCAATGAGCTTTTCCCAATCTTTATCATACTTGGCAGTGTGGTCCCTGAACAAATCAGACTCAGTGAAGGCTTAGCGAACAAAAATTATGAAATTAGCAGTAACCTCACCCAACATCCCATCTACTATCCTCTTTTGGAAATGAGGCTTTATATTCTTTGAATTAACTTGGACAATAGGCACATTGTACCTTATCATGAGCTTCAAGTATTGGCTACAATCCACCCAAACCTCCTTGGCCCAATCAATATCTAGATTTACCTTTTCAAGCACCTTCTCCAACCTTTATTTTGAATTTTCAAAATCATGCTTCCATACATCCATCAACCAATGATCATCCTCCTTGAATGCAAAATACTTTTCCCAAATCTCACTTGGTATTTTGAGGATAGCCTCAATCTTTGGGTAGGTAGACTCATATTTCCTTGGGAAGTTAGTGTAACGTTTTCTTGAACCCTCAAGAGAATTTTGTACATCTAATAACTTGTTTGCCATCCAAACAATATGGTTGATGCCCATATTTCTAGTATACAAGAGCTACCAAAACTTGTTCTTTGTGGTCTTATCTAAGTTCTTTCTCTTTTTGAGCTTGTCTATTTTCTCTTTGAATATCAATTGTGGAGGGCCCAAGGATGTTGTGGGATTTTCTTCTATTGACGAACATTGTTGGATGTAGGATGTTAGATCAGCTAGTTGTGCCTTGAGTTCTTCCTTCGAGATCATATCTTGTTGGATTAGATGCACCACCGTGGTGATAGATTCATGGAGGTAATCCACTTTCTGTTCTCTGGTATCCACTCCCAAGTCAATGGTGGAGACATTATAGCTAATTACTTGTTCTCCCACCACTAGTGTAGCTACCTGTACTATTCTAGATCCAGAGGAATCCATTGTCACCTTTGATATGATTTTAGGCTTCTTCTCCTTCTTGGTGTTGATGTGAGCTCAAGCCAATATAGCCTCCAATCTTGTTTTTGGGTCCTTCAGAGCAAGAGCTTTTCCAACCAATTAGTCATTGGGGACTTTTCTTTGGGTGATTCCTTGTCACCTTATTTCTCATCTTTCCCAATCTCAATATCTTTATCATTAAGAGCTTCTTTCTTTGTCCTCATATCCTCCTTTTCTTCATTGGATTCCTAGATGAACACCATGCATTTGATGGGGAATTTAATGCGTAGGCATTCCTTGGGGCTATCCTCCCCTTTAGTATCCCTTTCTTCTTTTTCTTCATCATTCCCATGCTCCTCAGGCTATTTAGTCTCCAAATTCTCATGAGTTTCAACCTCCTATTTAGGCTTTTCTTCTTCCTTTTCTTCTTGTCCACCATGAGGGATCACCTCCTCATCATGACTAGGGCTAAGGTCACATTCCTTTGTTGGAGATTTATTTTCCTCTATTTATGTGTCAACAACCCTTTCTTCAATAATTGGTTGTCTTTCAACCTCCTTCTCTTCAATTTCCTTGAGCTTCTTGGCTAGCTCCTTATCAAGCTCGACGTTAGAGGCTTCTTCAATAATTTTTGCATTCAAATCCTTTCCATCATCACTAGAGGATTCATAGATGAACTCTTCAATTACTTTATGCTCATAAATAGGGTGCTCATGGTAGTCATTTCCCTCCTCTTCCAACCTCTCAGTTGCCTCCTTTTGTTGTCTATCCAATTCCTCAAAAATCTACATGGTGGCCTCTAGTATGCGAAACTCAATAGGAGGAGGAGGAATTGGGATAGCAGTTATTTCTTTGGAAATGGCAACCTGTACTATTGGGTTTAGGAACATCCCAAAGAGTTCAAATGGCACATTTTGTATATATTTAATGAAGGACTCTAGGAGCACGAGAGTGGGCATTCTAGCTACTGTGGTGGTATTTGGAAGAGAAAATGATGGAGACATGGATGATGAAGAAAATAAAGAAGTGGTATCTAAGAAGGAATCCATTGATATGACCTTTGTCATGGGAGAGGGAGAGACAAGGTGGAAAAATATGTCCACCACAGGCAGAGAGGTAGCAACTCCTATCTGTGGGATAAGTGAGGTGGTAGAAATAGTAGTAGTAGTTGCAGCAACAGATACGATAGGTGGAGACCTTGGTTGATTAGTCTCCATTTTCTCTCCCTCATGGAGTGGATCTTCTTGTATTATAGGAATTTTAGTGGTGCTTCTTTATTTCTTATGTTTCTTGGAAGGTTCAATTTACAAGGCCTTTCTAGCATACACTCTTGGATTAAACTGTTGCTCATCAGTCTCCTTTCTCTTCCTTGAGAATGTGAGTGGAGGGGACTTTGAAATTTCTCCTATTGATGTAGAATCTTCCCCACCATCTATTTCACTTGGCTTACTTTTGAGCCCCTTATAAGTTAGGACCAACCCTTGTTTCTTCAGTTGGGCAACTTGCCCATCAATCCATTCTTTTGTGTGAGCCTCAATCAGCTTAGTGAGAATGTTGAGGTCATCGACCTCTTGATCATTCCAATAAATTAATGGTAGTGGTAGATTATAAATAGAATTATACTTGGGGTCTATCACAATGCTCTCATCCTCTTCCACTTGATCAAGCATAGGAAATAGGTTCGCCCTATTTAGAAAGTATGCAATCATCTAGATATAGTGCCTTATCCGCACCTCATAATCATCCTTACAATTAGCCCATAATTCTTCAATGCTATGAAGGTGGGCATATTCAAGTCCAAGTCCTTTCCTGATATGGCTATAGGGGTCCATCTGTGGCTTGGCCATGTGGAGTTTGAGATGTTATTCAGCCAATTCATTTTTTTGAGTTCTGGGTGTATTGGGAGTTGTGGAGCTAAGACATTCCCTGGCTGAAAGAGATGGGATAAGGAATCCTTGCTAGATGCTTACTACTTAAAAGGGCGTGAAAATATCGTAGCTACCAAGAAAGCTCCAATAGTATTATCTAATCATGGGGATATGAGGGCAGCTTGTTTGGTTTCTCTGAGAAGCCTTGGGTACAAATGTACGTGAATTTGGGATATTGAATGAACAAGAAGGCATACTGCTTAAGGAAAGCCTAATCACTATGAAAGACTCCTCTCTTGAAGTCACCCCCAAGAATCCTGATGATATAACCTATGAAAGCATCATTTACCCTACAATAGTATTTCTTATAATTCCTAAATTGCAACTGAGGGTACTTATCATAAACCTTGAGTTGCCTGCCAAGTTGCTAATACAGAGCTCTGAAAAAACCATTGTAATGCCTCTATTTGGCCAATGAGTACACTAGATAAGATGTCATATAGAATTTTGAAGTCTTTTTGATGGTCATGAATTGCTTATGGAAGCAATCACTAATTATTCCTCCCCAGTAAAATGTGGTGTCTTCCTCTCCATGGAGAATTTTCACAACAAAGTAGACCATCGATTCTTGAAAATAAGCCATAGTAGGGAGGCCCATTACTCTGCTTAATAAGGTCAACAAATCATGGTAGTTCTCATAAAAGTCACTATGAAAGAGCTCTTGGGGAACCTTTACAACATTTCCCCTCTTTTCTTAGAGCCAATGTTGATTTATCAGCTTCTTACATTTCATTGGCTCCTCGTACCACATTGCCTTGCACTCCTTTATGTTTGGAAATTCCATCTCACCAAAGGTAGGCATATGAAAGGTACTTATTATTCCTTTGGCTGACATGTTAGCCAACACATTTTCATCCTTGTCCACTATTGTTCTAGTTTCTATCTGATATGCCTCCTTGCAAGCCATTACTAGTTCAGGGGCAACAAGAGAGGGAGGGAAACCTATGGCTTTGGCTATCCCACTATGTTTGATTAATCGTGCATTATCCTTCTTAGGGTTGACGCTAACCCTTTGTATGAATTCATCAATATTCACATGTCCAATGTTGGTATTAGAGACCTCCTTCCAATTTGTGGTGACTTTAGATTGTAATGGTACCCCTTGAAACTGGTATTTCATTTGGTCTTTTTCTTCTTTTCCACAAGGAGCCTTGCCTTTTTTCTTTCCTTTGTCTTTCTCTATGACTGCCTCTAAGGGTTTTCAAACCAATTCCATGTATTCTGCACATAAAGGCATGATGAGAATAATCAAGCATGAAAGCATAAAATTATAGCCAAATCCTTACAAAACATCATTAGATTGGATAATTAATCATTCAAAATATAACATTTAATCAAAATTTCCATCAATAGTTTGTTGGAGGGAGTTGGATTGTCCAGGCCCCAAAGGCCCAACTTCTCTAATTAGAATGTTGTTTTGAAGGGGAAATAGGGTAGGGTAGTCCGGATGGTTTCTCCCATCTTCAAAGCTGGGTGATTTGAAATATTCATGCAGGAGAGGGTCCAATTTGAGCATATTGGTCGAGGTTTGTTTCCAAATTGGGAGGCGTTTGGACTATCTTTATGTCACCTAGAGTCAGGAGGAGGGAAAGCTCTTTGAGATTCACTATTTGGAACGATTTTAGTTTTGGGGTGTGGGACCTGCGGGCCTGAAGAACAGTTGACACCTCTTTAATTATCTAAGTGCTTGGGCCATGAAGGATGGGGAGTAATTTAAGGATGGTCATTTAAAATGGGAGGCCACGAATGAAAGTCCACTGGGAGCAACACGATGGACCGGCCCTATACATGGATTTCACCTCCTATTTTCTTCATTGAGTGTTGATGGTGATTGGAGTATCGAGGCCCGGAGGCTAGGGGGATGATCTCAATTTTCTCTTTTATGAAGCTGAGCTGGGATAGAGTCCCAATGGTGGAATTCCAATGATCATTGCTCGGTGAGGGAAAGAACTTAAGTTTTCTTGATTTTTTCCATGAGGCAGAGAGATGATCGGGTCCCTAATGCCCGAAGGGAGTCTACTAATGGTTGTTAGAGATGGAAAAATTACCATAGTGGTCCACGAATGGAGGTCCATGAACCGGGACTTGAAGGTTGCTAGGATGTGTCAATTTTACTTAGCAAACCCGATGGTGAACAAAAGGGCGGCCTCCGAGGCTCAGGCAAATGGTGCAAAAACATCATTTAGAATAGAAAAAGAAAGATGACACCCTGGTGATGGAATCTTGTGGGAGCGGGCCTGAGATGGCAACTTGGCATTTTGGAAGCAGGGAGTTTGTGTTAAGTTTCTACGACAATTCGTCAAGGGAGTCTTGGGGTCGTGGACCTGATGAGGCATCCCATCATTTTGGAGTTATGCAGTTTTAAAATTTAGGATGGTGGCCAAGAAAAGTCCCAGGCTTGGAGAGTGTCGACGCTCCGTCCGAAGAATAAAGTCTGGGAGATGAAGTTTTGTGCTCAACTATTAGGTGATTTGAGGGATTTTCTAGGAATTTCATTACATGGGTTCTGTAGAGCTATTGTCGTTCTATCAAATGGATCATTTTAACCCTTTTCCATCCATTATATAAGTATGAAATCACAAAAATTATAACAGGAGTTCAGATGGAAAACTCACCCTAAGGACCAGTGAAAGTAGTTGATGAATCCACAAGGAATGGCTAATGGAGGCGGTGGGCAAAAAGGAAGTGATTGATGAAGGTTGGGAGGTCTCTATAGCTACTCTAATTAGTCTTGACATGTGAAAATGATAGGTCAACATGGTTTATTTATATCCCTAAGTGCATTTAATTCACCTAATTAAGGTAGGTACGACAAGCTAGAAGGTTGGTGAGTTCAAATTTCAAGATGATAGCAGGAGGTCTGGAACCTAGAGGTCGGAAGGATGTGAGCTCATGGTTGTCTAAAAAACTAAGTGGAAAATCATCGCAAAAGAGGGGGGCAGAGAATGATGGCCAAAAGGACATAGGTTGACGACCGTTAGAAAAAAAAAGTCATGAAGGAATCTTGGGGACAAAAATCTAGAGGACCGGGCAAGGAGCATACGAAGAATGACCTGCCGCAACTTAAGTTATGAAATAGCTAGCATGGAGAGGGGCCCTACAGGCTGAAAGGACACAAGTAGATAGCCATCCAAAAGAGAAAACTCAAGGAGGAAGTTTGACAATGGAAGCCCGGTGATCCAGACCCGCGAGGTCCCAAGGTCGCCTAGCAAAATGAAAAATGCCATAAGAGCTCCACAAGGATTTAGGACTTTGCAAATTTTGAGGGGGTGAAACACAACCAACTTAAGATGAGATTTCAGAGGTATGCTGACCATCTACAACACCAAAATGGGGGCATGCAAAATGAGGCAATGAGAAAATGAGTTAGAAAGGAAAATTAAAAAGAGGGTCCTCATTTCAAACGTGGAATGTGTTCTGAGGGCACAACAAAGACATTGATGCATTTGTATCAATAAAGAGAGAAATCAAGGAAGCACCTGTATTAAAGTCTTCATAAATTTTTAAACCATTTTAGATATTCTCCTTTGCATCATTTCTTACAATGGTTCTTGTGATGTTACAAAATAATAATAAAGGATACGAAAAATGAATCTCATTCTTTAGTAAATCACTCCAAGGGGAAAAACTCAAATATGAAATCACTGAGAAGAAAAAATATTCCCTAGTAAAAGTTGTCAAGGCATTCAAGCCTAACTTGGTAGGGGCATAAGTAATTGTTGGGAGATGCTCAATGCTCCCCTTGGGATTCATGACATGGACTAAAATCCTCTCGTCAATCCATTAAATCTAGTAGTTGTATTGGGAATTGATGGGTTGATATTTTGGTGCAACAAAAATTGTGGATCAACAAGTGGTATTAGAGAAAAAGTTGTCAGGTTTGAATCCCCTTGGGTAATGCTGAGCAGGATTTTGTTGGCAAATGGTAAACACTCCCCTCAGGATTTGTGACATGGGCTAACCTCCTCTAGTGGATTAGTTAACTCTGGTAGTTGTATCGGGCATTGATGGGTTGATCTTTTGGTGCAACAAAAATTGTGGGCTAACACTAATCGTATATGTACCAAATACTACAATGAATGATGTTTTTCATAAATAGAGGTGACTAGAAGAAGATTTCGATGGATAAACTATATCCATGATTAATATCAATATTCAAATCACCAAACTAGTAAGGGGGAAAGGAGTAGCTAAATTGATGACCGAGTCCAATTTAAAATTAGCATAAGTTTGCAATGTGGAAGGGTATCAAGTATTGATCATACATAGTCGTATACTAACATATCATACTATCTTAAACATATGAGATGTCCTAAAGGCTTAAATGACATCCAAAGAAGGACCTTCAAAATCCAAGCATCAAAATACATATTTATAAATTGAGACCTATATTGGAAGGATAAGGATTTTGTCTTATTTCTATGCTTAGATGAGGCATATGTAGAATATATATTAAAAGAGATGCATAAAGGTGTGTGTGGAGGTTACTTCTTGAAAAAACCCACCACCCACAAGATATTAAGAGTAGGCTACTACTCCATCCTAAATTCTTAAATGATTCCCATAGATATGTGAGGAATTGTGAAGAGCACCAAATGTTTTCTGGAAGGCCAAATTATCAAGGAACCTTACCATTGAGAACAATGCAAATTCGAGCCCCTTTTCATCAGTGGGGAATTGCATTTATAGGAGAAATTATACATAGGTCTAGTGGTGGACATAGATGGATCTTAGTTTCCATTGATTATTTTATGAAGTGGATAGAGGTTTTCCCAACAAAATAGGCCACTAGTAAGGTGGTGATAAAATTCTTGTTAGAAAAAATCATCACCAAATATGGGCTGCCTATGAGACTCATTAAAGATAATGGCATGTGCTTTAGATTACAATAATTTAGGGCATTTTTTGATTCATATGGGATAATAATTTCATTCACCTCACCATACCATCCTCAAGAAAATGGGTAGGTAGAGTCTAGTACCAAAAGCATCACAAAAATAATCAAAAAGATGTTGGATAATAACAAGAAAGCTTGGGATTCCAAACTGAGATTGGCTCTATGGGTGGATAGAGTTACTATAAAGAGTGCTACTAGGAAATATCCCTTTGAATTGGTGTATGGAGCACAGGCTAGACTTCCAATACATAACCTCTTGCTAATTTACAAGTTCATTTTATAGGAAGATATAGATTTTCTTGAGCCTGTGGAAGAGAGCATGGAACAATTGGCTGAATTGGATGAGGTCAGATCACAAGAACAAAAGAAAAATGAGAATAGACAATTTCAAACCAAGTATCTATTTGAAAAAAGGGAAAAAGATAAAATTTTTAAAGTGGATGACATGGTCCTTATGTTGAATGCTATTAATCAAGACAAGGGGAATCATGGGAAATTTGAATCACTATGGATGGGTTTTCTTATCATTACTGGTAAATGTGGGGAAGACTCATACTACCTATAAAACATGGAAGAAGAAGATCAAGAATCACCAGTGCATGGACAATTCCTGAAAATTTCTTTTCTTAAAGTCTGATATCATTTCCCATGCACAATAGTTTAGGATTTTTATTTCTTTCTTTTTTCCCCTTTATTTTCCACCTTCACCCTTTGGTTTGCATCTCAATGAATGATTCTTGATTCATGCAATGAACTCACAGTCATCCATCCCCAAATGGAGCCACTATCAGGACTATAAAAATCTACCTGAATTTCCCATAAAATCCATTTCTTCACCAAAATATTGTCACCCAACATGCCATTTTAAAAATTCAATATTCAAAATGATTCATTGAACTGCCCTCTAAGTCATCACCCTAAGCACATCCACATTTGTCAACCTACCCATAAAAAAATTCATGTTGAAGAGACTATACCATGTCAACAAGTCTCTTTAAGATCCCTTTGAAGAAGTGATGAAGTAGGATAGTATGAACAATATCGAGGAGATTCATCTTGGTGTCTCTTCAATGATCTGTCTAAACTCTTATTGAAGAAATCTTGGCATATTAGAAGGACATGTTTTGGGGTCTCTTCAATAACCCAAAGATTGAATCACCAAGGTGCATAAATACTTTGATCACTTTGGCACAAATTTCAAGGAAAATACACGTCAACATTCAAGAAACATAAAAACATCTCTCAGACATGACTCATCAATGTATCAAAGTGACAATGAAACATAGAAGGGACAATACACATCTAAAGAATCAAAGAGAATATTGAGTATTGGGATGAGTGATTTATGAGTCCCCTCGATCGCATGTAAGTGGAAAAGTTCATCGAAGAGAAAAATATTCATCAGTAGGAAGAGAAAACTTGTCTATTCGACGAGGAGATGGTAGTTATCACAAAAGGTAATGAAGGATTTCAAGATGGTTTTCAAAAGGACTCTAAGGTATCAGAGTAAGGTTATTCATAGTCCCCTTGAAAATAAAAAGGGAAGCATCAATTGAAGGAGTATTGGGTAGAAGGGCCTAAATTGGTGAAACCCAAACATCAGTCCCTTTGACAGCTCTAAAAAAGTGAGAATATGACTAAAGTAGAGGAATCCATCGAAGGGAATAATACATATGAGGTAAACAATAATACTAGTCCCCTCGATAAAACGACAAAATTTTCTACCTTTATGGGATAAAATTATGAACATATCAAAGCGATAAAAGGGTATCAAGGAGACTAATCAAAAGGAAGGTTTTAAGAGGACACAATTATATTTGTATGAAGCCATATGATCTCTCTTCAAAATATAAAAGGAAAGAAAAAGGAAATGAAAGTAAAAGGGATACCAATGGAAAGGGGAAATATCTATGAGACCAAAAAATTGACATCCCAATGAAGCAAAGGTGTTGCCAAGACCATGACATGATGAAGAGATAATTTGGTGATAGTGATGAAATATCAACGACTAATATTCAAAACAATTAATTTTTCACTTGATGACATGAAGTTTACATTGATGAACTAGAGCTGCGAGCATTAAAAATAAAATTTTGACACATTTGAAAATCATTGAGTAACAAAAAAATGAAGGAGAAAAGTATAGCAAGGGATGACCACGCCTAAACTAGGAAAAGCGATATCCAAGTACCCAGAAGCCTGATCTAAAAGGTCTAAAGTATTTGTAGACTAGTCCAAATTGTCAAAGCATGAAAGTAGGGTTTTTGTTTTCTGCAAATTCACATAATTGCATTCACTTTCAAAAACCCTAAAAATAAATGAGAAAAGCTAGAAGAAAGGAATGTAAACCAAGACTTAATTTATCAATGTCTTAGTTCTAGAAAAATTTCCATGAGACATGCATTATTGAACCCTTAGACTAAACAATTAGAAGATAAAAACAAGCAAGTGGGCGATACATGGACCCCGACAAGGGGATATGACTTATTTATACATAGCACTATAGAAAAATTCTTAGGCACCAACCAATATCCAACCCATGGAGACTAAATCTAGGTAAAGTAGTGGTACCTAATGTATTCATTAATGTTGAATTGATTAAAGCCTTAGCTAATAGGTAGAACCCTCAAAATCGCAGATTGAATTGTCAGATTGATCTTCTTTCATGATTTTCACCAAGAACCACATTTGTATGGTATTCCAATTAGACAACAATATCGATATAAAGTTCAGAATTAGGGACCTCTTAAATGAATATCACAACTTGAGCACTAGTTATAAAACATGGAGATTACCATTACACAAGGACTGGGAGGAATAAAATAGGCTCAATGCACTCTCAAGGGAGGAAAACCCTCCATATTTTGTGAAATAATTTGAGGTATATTTTTAATTTCCAGATTATTCTATTTTCCAAGAGCTTGGCTTAAACACCCTTATTCTCATGGAAATAAAACCAATAGTCTTCACATCCAATATATAGAATTAGGATGTGAGACCTCTTGACTACACTGAGTACCTGGTTGATGAAATTCACAATGACCTTGTTTCCATCAAGAATAAATATGGATATTTTCGGTTCAAACACTACTCATTATTTATGCATCACATTCTATACGAGGAACAAGGTCTTGGAACGTGGGGTGAGTGCTTACAAGTAAGATACTTAGATGATGAGGGAAACATTAGACCAGTACAAATGTGGAATTCTATTTAGGATAACTGATGTGTGAGATCTCACTATGTGTATTTTGAGGAATATTTTGTGAAACCTATATAAGTTGTTGGGTCATTCATGTGATTACATTTTATCACCTAAAATACAAAGGTTCTTAATACCTAAGGATATAGATGTTAGAGGCAAGGTCAATCACAATTGGGGTGATTGGTACGCTTACAATGATTGTAAAATATTAGTCTATGGATTTGAAGGAGCACCAACACCATTGCTACTACCAAAAACTTGTCCAAACAAGATTGCTTACTTGGATATTATTAGGAAATTGGCCTACTCTGATTTCATACATCTCAAGAGTCAAAAAAAGCAATCATTAATGCCTATGACATTATGTTTTGTAGAATTCACTATGGTTTTTGAAAAGGGCTATGAGTCAATTGATAAAAGGTTAGAACACTACAGTCTGCCTAAAGGAAATAGAAGGGAAAAATTTCACCACAAACATTTTATAAATAATGTCAAAAAAAGAAAAAATTAGGAGGCTATCCTCACATACTCTTTGAAAATGATGATTTAATAAGGATAATATATGAGTATTATGCTACCAAGAAGAAGAAGCTTATGTAAAAAGGTGATGGTGGAAGAATATTCGAAAGAAGGGAATGATCTTTCATATGAGGGTGCATTTTTAGAAATTGAAGATCCTATAAAGAGATTGGATTCCTTAGTTTCACTCAACTAGATCTAACCAGAGATGTTCCCTCTTGGGTATTCACAAAGAGAATAAATGAAGACATTTGAGAAATAAAGGCTAAAAGTGAAGTTCCACTTTGTCAACTATCTCCTCAACCTACACTAAATATCAGTTTTTCTATTGAAACATCTATTGAAGAACAAGAAGAAGTGGGAAATAAAGATGGAGGTGTGCAGGTAGTTAAGTCTATGATTAGAGAATATGAACCCCTAGTGGAAATAAATATTATTGTGATGGAATCCCCGAATGATCCTTTGAATGATGCAAGACAGTGCTAGTAAGAAATTTGTTTTTGGTGATGATTTTATCAAAAATCTTAAATTTAAAGCATTTATTTATGAATATAAAGGAAAATTGGTTAGGGAAGGGATCAAGGATGTTACATCTGATAAAGAGGCATAAGCCTTAGAAAAGCTCCAAGAGGAAGCTGATAGGGAAATGGATAAAATCACCCCAGAAAGAGGAAGGGCATTACTAGAGGAAGCAAGGATTATGTTACTCCTTAGTTGGGACATGCGTTCAACCATTATGTTTGATAGCTTTAGAAGAAATAAAAATAATAATCTATAGTTGAGCATAAAAGGGTCAGAAAAAGTATATAGTGGATAAGGGAATGACCTAGATAACACAACTTTGTTAATGTGGGCCTTATATCCACCCAAAAGAAACCCTTTAGTTTTTGATTATCCTAACAAAGCATTTTTTCACCTCCTTGTGCAAAAAATTGAAGACACTAACCCTTTGGAGACTGTAGATCTGAAATTTAATGATGCTTGATTCACTAAGGCTCAAATTGAGAAATTGGTGAAGGATAATTAAAGATATATATCCGAAAACAAGAACTTGAGGCGAGATATTGCCAGTTATAATGAAAATCTTCCATCTTCTTCAATTACATAATCCCCATTGTTAGGCACTGATAATAGGGTGAGTGAAGCCATGGCAAAAACCACTTATTGGAAGTATAAAGTTTAAAAATTCTAGAAAAGAAGTGATAAATTTGAAATGGAAATAAAGTCCCTCAAGTTTAAAATGCTTTCAAAATTAATAAAGATAAGATTTGAAAAGATTCTTAAAAATGCTAACAAAGTTTGGGCAATCCACAACAAAACACATGCAGATTATCAAGAGCACAAAAGGAACAACTTAAGATGATGGAGAAAAAATAAGAATTAATAGCCAAATATTGATGATCAAGTGTTCAAAGTTTATAATGAATTAAAATTGATATGCATGATAAGTTTCATACTATGTTGATACAAGAGCTTAGTGACTTTGACCATCCCTTGGATATGAAATTTCCCAACTTCTTCGGTGATGAATGAGAGCCAAAGGAACCAAGAATTAGGGAGAAAGAATTGGCTCAGTTATTACCAATGGCTCTTGACAAAGTGAATAATGAGATGATGGTAATGGAAAATACACATGTATAGTTGGAAAAACATTTTACTCTAGAATTTTTTATGAAGCACATCATTTCCAATGTAGATACATATGCTTGAAAGGATTACATTGATCATCTTTCCAAAATAAACATGCTATTTATTGGGTAGCATAGGGGTTGAAGTTATTATCAAAGTCACTCAGCATCAAGTACATTATTATGGAGAGAGGGCCTTGAACAAATCTTAAGTTGTCACATGTGCCTCACGAAGAATAACGGACTACGTTGTGTTGTGATTGCTATGGAATTCATCGTCATATTTGTTAAATTCATATGTTAAGTATTTTCATTTGTGTTTTAAAAAATATAAATGAATGGACACCACTCTATATGTAACAACTTGAAACTTGTTGCTTCCCATATATAAGGGAAACCAAGGCCAAGTTTTATCATCATCAAATGTCATCAATAATAGTAGCATCATTATCATAGATATTTTACATAGCATATAATTTTTTTTTATATGTACCACATTATCTTCTAAAGTAATATTATGGAGGAGAAAGGTTTAATTTGGTGGCCAAATTCTTGGTGTTTAGTTGTTTTGTTTATTTAAATTCATATAAGTTATTTTTTTGTCTCTGGAATGGTCTTTTCCTATTATTTAAATTGAATATATCAAGGATATAATTAATTTATTAAGGCACATTTGTTGTTCTTGTGTGATTAATTTGATAGGCTCCTTCAAGGAAGGATTAAATTATTTTAATTAATCATAGTAACTTGGAGAGATATCATTGGGATTCATTAGAAGAGCTTGATGATTAAAAATATTACATATTTATACAAATTATAAACTAATAAAAGTGTCAAAACAATTAGAGTCAAGCCAAGAAGGAGAATCCACACATCACACATATCCTGACTCCATATACCTAATAGGATTAGGCACTGATTATACTCATTTCAGTACAATACCTTATAAAAACCTTATTCATACATTCAAATTTCAACATTAGGAGTAGGAGTAGCTGTTAAGTTTGGATCTATCTCACATTTACATGTCATTGTGGATAGATCCCTAAAGTTAAAGAAGTCACATAACCTTCAATTCTACATTAATTATCAACATGCACCTGCCTAGGTCTAGCAAAGCCTAAACTGTAGGGAGTTCTCAACCACATTGGTTAACTTTGTTCGTTAGCCAAAAACATTGTAAGCTAGACCATAGAGCTTGGCATCATATTAGGGTTTACAACCTACATTTTGGGAACTAACAGGGTGTCCTTCTCCTTGATAATTTTACATGGGAGGCTTCAAAGGTGTCACCTACTGATGTCAAATAAGGACCAACTCATTCACAAAGGATCGCATGAGGATCTTAATAGTATTGGCATCCACTCCTAGTGAAGTGGAGTCTGACATGCTAATTTTTATGTTTGGATACGCATACATGGATGGTGGTAGTACAGCTGATGTGTTGGGGAGTGGGGTGGAAGTACCGTGAGTTACTTCTTCCTAGGGTCCACTAGATATCTCTACAAACATAAGCATTGGTGGTCATGGTGGAAGATTTCATTCATGAATGAGATTGTTCTCCACATGTACATCCAAATCATATGCATCAGGCAAGGTATTAGGACTGCGATGTCTGAATTGAAATCCTTTAGATAGAAAATGAATGCCATAGTTGCCAGAGGTCTGGCTATCATGGGAATCCTCTACCAAGTTTTTTGAAACCTAGTATTTAAGTCAACCATGCCCTCTTGTGGGGCTCTCTTGATAGTGATTAATTTTTGCAACAAGGAGGAGCAATCTCCTTTCTCCGAGAAGCACTCAAACAATTTCTAACCAAGTTCATCCCAAGAGCAGATGGAGCTGCAAGTCATGGATCTATACCAATCTTGAGTCTTTCCTTTGAAAGAAAAAACTACTAATCTAAGGGTCACATTTTCTTCTACAATTTTATGGACTCTATGTACCTCTACTAGGTCCTAGACTTTCTAAAAAGGGGTTTCAAAATCCTCCCCAGTGAACCTTGGAATTTCTTTGAGAGCATTTTCAGGTATGGCAGACTATACATCTCGGGACATGGGCAGATGTAGCTAGCTAGGTCACTATCCCAAGTTACAAAATTTTTAGGAGCGGGAGCACCTAAGTGAGCCATTGAGAATGGATTCCTATGGATGGGGTAGATGGGTATTCTGAATTGGAAGGTCTAGCCTTTTGGGGGAGTGGATAAAGTTCTAGATTATGGGCTAACACTCCTCACTCTTTTTCTCCTAATAGGTCATACATAACATGTAGCTTGTCTTCACCTAGAGGATGAAGCGGGTAACTAGGAGTATTGTAACTTTCCTTTGGAGTATGTTCTTGTTTAAAATATAGGCATGAGATTTCTAGCCTCTCTTCATAGTCTGATTTATTAAATATTTTTGAAAATTTAAATCAGAAACTTCTATAAACTCGGGTCCCACCAGTTGTGCCAAAAAAAAATTGTTGATCATAAATGATTGCAGTTCTTTGAACAACCTTATGAGAAATTTAGTGATTAGGTGACCAAGTTGTGCCTCACTAAATTACCTTTGTGGTTTTTAAAGAAATTCATCTCTTCTTTATGTTTGGGAAAAGGGGAAAAGAGAAATGTAGGGAAAAAAATAAAGATGGTGGTGTGCCAAATCTTTTACAAAATTTAAAAATCTTAACCATTTCTTACTCCTGATGAAATGGAAACAAAATGCTATAGACCCTTCATTTTTGGGAAGAGAACAAATGAAAAAGGCTAAAGAAAGCACAGTGTGATCATTCAAATCTCTCTAGGGGAAGTATCCATTAAGTTCTGATAGGAATAAGAAACCCTAGAGTTTAACAAGAATATTTGGGTACTCACAAAATCCTTTCTCTTTACAACATAATATGAAAATGGCATATCCTTTATAGAAAATGAAAGAGTATGATGAACATGATCCAATTTTTGAAGGATAGTATCAAATATAAAAGATAATAGTATGTAAAACAATCATCCATAAAATCTACATAAAAATTTAATACAATTCTCTCAACACAAATGATATACGAAAAATAAATTTATGATAAAGGTCATCAAATGCATAATTCCAATTTTTTTTTTTGAATAGATCTAATCTTTAAGATAATTTGACTAAAAACAAAGGTTGGATGCATATCCAATTAATAGTCTCAACAAACATAGCATGCCAAAGAGCGTGAACAATGCTTTGTAAAAACCCTCCTATTCTTGAAAACTATATCTCCCTATCTTTTCTAAAACATTCTCTTGTATTGTATATCTCCAAAAAATATGTATTCCCTATTGCAAAGCCCCCTTTTATAGCCAAAAAAAGAATCCAATTTTGCAAACAATAGAGAAGAACAACTACCAGATGTTTGAATCAAATATATTGAAATCCAATCTATAGGCTGATTTGATCACAACAATATTTTCTCATAAAATTTTAGCTACTTCATTTATGGTTATAGATTTTATAGAAGCTCTACAAGGATATGTTGATAGAAAGCAATTAGATCCTAGATCGGTCATCAAAACACAATTCGATCAGCTACGAGGAATAATGATGCCACCACAAAATTCCACCCTTGATAGTAAGAATTCCACCCAAAAGAGATGCATTCACAGATGACATGATGCACCTAAAAAAATTGTTGACGTGGAAAGTTGGAGGGCAATTTCAATATTTGTGAGAAAAATTTAGAGGAAATCCCTACCAGGAAGGCACGTGTCCTAGTTCGGGCCCGAAAGGAAAATGATATAGAAAAGTTGTGCAACCACCATGTGGTGCATTATGCGCCTTTATGCAAGAGTGATCTTCATCCTTCGGGTGCAGTGCCACCATAAATTGGCAAGGATGTAAGGGTCAAAAACCAAAATGTTTGAGGGGAAAATTTTCTCCAGAGTAATTAAAAAATTAATTAGTGTAGTGCAGCTAGGAGGTTTGTTCAAATAGATTAGATAAATATTAGAAGACACTTGTAAGTTGTATTGTAACATTGGGTTAATTATTTTGTGTGTGGGAGACATAGGATAATGATTTAAGGGTAAAATTACAAAGTTGTGTCACTCTTTAATAAAGGAAATGACCAAAACTAATTCACCTTTTAAACTTGAATCACTAAAAAGTTATATATATGTTTTGAATTTTGAGATGATGTAAACTAATAAATATTTATTTTTTAGTATATTTTATGTTTGTATTTTTTTGAAAAAATTTAAAAAATATTTGAATATTTTTTTTTATAAATGAACTTTATAGTTTAGTTGCTGATAAAATGCTGAAAAATAAAGGTACATGAGACATCAACCTTTATATAGTAAATTTTATGCGTTTTCTTTTAATTTTTTTGTGTGTATTTATAACTTGAATCTTTAGGGCATGGATACATTTTTTTCCAATTTTGATAAATATATATTTTTAAATAAATATTAAAATGTGCACATATTAAAACTTAGTTGTTTCGAGTCGACGCGAACTTTCATATAAATTATTTATCTAAAATAGAAAATAATTATACCATCTTTATATAGATTCTTATATCTAGGGCATCATATTTTTTTCAATTTTTTTTGATGTTTTACTATTTTTCCTAGACATGGTAATCAACCTAATGTTTTGTGTTGATATCCTACATTTACTAAAAATAAAAAAGGAAAATATAAATAATAATTAAAGTATTAAAATATATACATTTTTTAAAACTAAACTTATAGATCTACAAAAGGGTATTTTTATAATTTATTAAAAAATGTCTTTTACATGAGTAGAAGTTGTTGAAACATTAAGTTTTTCAAATAATTTAATTTTTTTGATAAATTAGACTCAAAGTGTTGCCAAATATGCATTTAGCCAACAATTTTAGTTGGAAAATTTTTGGACATATATAACTTAGGTAGAATGAATCTTACAAGATCAAATTTTTGACAAAAAATATTTTTTAGTTAAAATTACTTAAATTCACCCGTGCTGATAAGTTGGGCAAAAGTGTGACAAATTTGTGGCGATACCCTTAATATTTGAGGAAATATTTAATAATATGCAAACTTAGTACCTAATATTAAATGAATGGTCACATAGTTTTGTGGCATATGGTTTTATCTTAGCACTTGGTTGTATTTGTGTGAGCTTGTATCTATAAAAGCACACATGATTAGTGGTTAAGGTTGGTTGGGTGAGTGGTATATCATATTATTGTGTATTTATGAGGAGTGCATATGTGAAGCATGGCATAGGCTATGTGGAATCATGGTTGAATATATGGATGATGCATTGGAGAGGCTTGATGCTTTAGAAATATTCATTATTGATTTCTTTTTACATGAAGTATTTTATTGTTGAATACTAGATGGAGTATGTATTCTTTTGGAGGCTAAGATTTTCCCCATTGAGGGTTTTCCTAGGCTATATCTTGTGTTATCTTGTGGCTTTTCTATTTGACCTATACATTATGTTATTTTGTAAAATTGCATGCATTCTTTTCTCTCATGGGGTTATGTAGGAAATAGATTAAATGGATTGGGTATTGATGCAATATTTCTTAACAATTAATATCAGAGCTTTCATGGTTGTGGGGGCTATGAGCTCCAATATTTTTTTATAACCCTTGTTTGAATATATTTTGTACAAATTTGAATCCATGAAAATTCAAGAAAGATCTAGGGCATACTGGAATGCATTATAGAGGTGTTTTTTGTAGATTTGGGATTTTAGGGTTTGTAAATTTATAAGATTTATTACAAATTTGGGTCAAAAGTGTTTTTGGATTGTGCTTTCGTATGAGAGTTTTGTAAAGGAAGTTGGGAAGACAACCTCTTGAGAAAAATAATGACCTCATCATTGGATCTAGAATGGATGATAAATTAAGATTCATATTTTTTTTCCCTAGACCATTGTCAAGAATTGCAAAAAAATTAGCCCTCCTACCCTATCATATGGTTGTACAACTGTACAATTTATATAGAGAGGCTAAAAAACTAAAAAAAGTTAAATATTTCACTTGAAAAAATTTAATTGAAAAATATTTTGAAAATGAAATAATCAAGTGGTATTAAATAAAACCATGTGACTAATACCATGAGCTTACAAAACCATTTACTACCACATTTCATTTTGGTACTAATTTTTGCTAATGTGTAACCCAAAAATAAATATTTATCATAATGTTACATACAAAAAATAAAATGGCCCAAGAATGCTAACCCCATGTGTCGGATCTCCTAGGTGCACCACAAATAATAAGATATTAACACTATGAAAGGTGAATAACACACCTTTTACTAACAAATCTCAATGAAGAATGATAAGGACAAAACACCATGCAACTAAAAATACCCCCCACAAGAGAGAAGAAGAGAGATCATGCAACCCCTCTGTTGATGTAGATTCTCCTACATGGATGGTATATTATGGAAATTGAATGTTGAAGATGATCCAATTTCATTAAACAACATTCCTCCCAGTAGGAAGAAAAAAAACCAAGATGGTATGCAAGATGTATTTCCATTCCTAAAAGGAATATGAGGGAAGAACACTGATGAGTGATTTCTCTAAATTATGTTCAAGTGTATCCATGCCAATATTGAACAATAATTATAGGCCATGTTGATAAATATGATGATAAAAAATATATTAGAAATTATTGTAGAATACAATGCAAAGACATATATATATCCTTTGAAGGTAAATAGACATCCTCCAAATATTGTTAAAAAATATTTTCACTGATGTTAAATTATGAATAATGATCATCTAGATAATAAAAAAGCGAGTTAGAATATTCCTTCATAATAGCTCAGGAATAATAATCTCCATCAAAGATAATATGAATATAATAAGTGGTGTCTTCAAAATCTAGAATGTGGGACTCTACAAACAAACCTCTTGTGTATGTTAAGTATTCATCCCATATAGCCATATTCAAAAGATATATATGTCATATTGCATTGAATCACAAGAAGCCAAAATTATGACAACATAAGAATCATCAAAAGAAATATCAGATGAAGGATATGGATATCAACACATGTCCCTACAAGATTAGTAGATGAAAGAATATCAAGATTCAAAGTACCATATTGAATCTCCTCAAAAGTGTCCACACTAGGTGCAATATTGTGTACATGAGTTGATTGAACAATAGGTGGAAAATGTGAGAAGGTGTAGACTTGAGATTGGTGATCAGCCTCCCCGACTAAAACTATATCTCTACTATGAAAATACAAGATTATAAGAGAATATGGGATGAACTCAAAACTCTTTCCTATTCTACAATGTGTGAACTAATAGATAGAAAGGATTTTGGTTGATAATACTGGAACAAAAGGAATGCCATTAAATTATCCTTTATCCATGTAACTATATCTCTCCCCATAAACATGCATACACGTGTTGTTAACCACCATGATGTGTGGTGATGAACAAGACTCAAATGAAGAGAATATACTCTTTCATGAAGCCATATTTTGTGAATCTCTTGAATCAAGTATCCATATCTCTGACTTTAAGTTTGAAACTATGAAACATGCTTACCTCTTATGTTTCTTTGAATTTGATAAAGAAGAAGATGATGAACCCCCTAACATTGTTGAAGAAAAATTGATTTGATTTTTTTCAAGATGCTTCAACTCATAATTTTTTTCTGAATAACATTGATTTTCCCTCCTACTTACCTTCATTGCTTGACTCTCTAGCTTTTGTGTAAGTTTTTGAGAAGGTTGGCTATATTTATACAAACTATATTGTTCTTCAAGAAAATATGGGTGGGGATAGAGTTGATTTTCAACCCAATTCTTGTGATTTGTTCTCCATTGATCCTATTGTTTGGTATATTTTTTGTCCAAAGGGGTTGCTCCATTCCTAGAGTTCCTTAAGGGACATGACGAGAGTCTATCCATTTATTTCATTTGTACCTAGGAATCAAGGAAAGTGAAAGTTGGGAGAATTTCCTTTGAGGTATATGAAGATGTAATTGCATAGGAAATAGGTATGAACATGAAAGGGTAGAAATAGACAAAAAATAGAAAATTAGCAAACAATGACATCTTGACTCTCTTTTCAAAGAAGGTGTACAACCCACAAAACTACAAGGTGGTTTTGATAAGGAAAATATTCCTCTGCCATGGGATAAGGTATGTCTCATGCTTATGAAGTTTATTACTTTGGAAGGTAGGTACAATTTTTATTTCTACCACTTCTATAATAAGGTTATGTCAAGCTTCCCATTCTACTTATTAACCTCCTTGGAAAGATCCATTAAGGAAGCCTTGGACTTAAATAAAAAAATATCAAAAAAATCTCTCATTCCTTTGCATCAAGGTCTTATTTTGTTTCTTTATCACTTTCATCTTTCTTTATGCCCACCTAAACAAATTAAATCTTTTTGTTGTTGAGAAAATCCCACCAATTACCCTAAGGTGGCAACAAATTCAACCCCTTAAGGGAAAACCAAGGGTAAAAAGAAGCATATTGTCTCTAATTTGAACCTCCTCCTTGATTATGAATTTGGGTGAACCCTTTACCCTAAATGATACCCCCTTGCCCACCATCCACCCTAATCTCACTAGAAATAATCCTTCACTAAAGACTCATATTTTTGGTCATTCTCAAGTGGCTCAAGGTTTCTTTGACCTTAAAATACTCCCCCTTCTTAGGGCTTTGGAAAATAAAACTAGGTGGGATCTCAAAAACCCCACCCACCAAATAGAAGAAAGTCTCCCCAACACATGTCTTGGTTGAGAAGGACAATATTATTACTGTCAATGTGGAATATTACAAGGCTGAGGATGTGAAGTATGTGATTGGATCTCATCTTCAAAGATCCAAGCATCTTGCAAGCCATCCAAAGTCTACTAAAAATTAGGTGATTGAGAATGCTATTGAGAAGGATTTGAGCTTTTCTAGATGAGGAGAATGAGTCTAATTCCAAAGGTTGAAAGAACACTAGTGAGAGCTAGTATAAGCATATGTTTAGTAATAACAATTCCAATGTGTACCTTCTTGGTGAGACTCACATTTTCCCTTAGTGTGCTACTCTGGTGGAGAAGCTTGTGTAACATAAAGGGAAGGTGCTAGAACTTGAGAACAATATGGACAACCTATCCAAATTTAGTTTCAAAGTTATGCATAGATCGACAACTAACCTCTCTTTGTTCTAGGACAAAGAACTAAAGAAGGTTGGGAATAAGGATAATAATGACAAGGAAATTTTCAAGTTCCTCACTGAAGATTGGGGTCAACTATTTGGTTAAGATAGTACATTATCTTTTATCTCTGTTGTATCCTTTTTCTTTTCATTATTGACTCTTGTTAATGTTTTTTTAAAGCATTGTTGTTTATTGTTTTATATGGTCTATGAACTTTTTTTTTAGCATCTAGGCTCTCTATATATGGGCCAACACCCTTATTTTTCTAATTTAGTTATCAAAAACATTGGTGCAGACTATTTTTTTGCAATATGCTTATTTAATCTTCTCTTTGATAGATGATTAACCTTGAGATGGAGAGGATTAAAATTACTTGCATAGTTTATTCTTTTTCTTCTTTTTCTTGTTTTCATGATTCCTTGATTCTTTTTGTGCCTTAGACTAACTAGCCATCAATTTCATGACTTAGAATATTTGATTAGAACAAAATGAATTGAATTTGATTCCTCTTAGATTAGGATATTTGTAAATTCATCAAACATATGATCAAAATATGATGCTCCCATAAAAAATTGATGGGTATGAAAGCAAAGAAAAACACTGAATACTAAGGAACAAGCTTGGATAACACATTTAGAATTAATTGTAAACCATATTTTTCAATATTGTAATATTTTCAATGTGTTCTTAACCACATATATTCTTGGTGATGCAGTCCTGGATGTGGTAAAAATTTTTAGGATCAAGATTAATCAAATCATTTTCAACTTGTTATCCCGTAATCTCATTAGTTTTACCATGTATTAAAAAAAAATTCCCCCAAGACTCCTTAGATGTTTTGTGTGGTTCAATATGAAATTGTAAATAACTATGATTTTTTTTAAAATACGTTCTTAACTACTTAATATTGGTGATATGGTCTTTGATGTGTTCAAAAAATTTAGGATCAATATTAATGAAATCATTGCCAATGTAATATCCCCTAATATCATTAGTTTTACCATATAATTTTTTAAGTCTCCCAAGATTTATCAAGTATTTTTCATGATTCAATATGAAATTGCAAATTGAAAGAAACTAATGAACTTTATAATCCAAGTGTTTTCTCACTATCAATCTACCATCTTGCATATTATTTATCATTAGAAGCTTGAGAAATTATTTCCTTTAGATGTCCTCGATAACCCTATCCCATGAGATAATTCAATAGTTATTTTCTCAATGAATCATATTATATGGAGTTAGGTGTTAAATTTGACATTTTCTCATAGAATGAACATAAAACAAGAAAAGTAAATAAATCAACCACCACAAGATTATCCCCAAAAATTAGTCAATAAGGAATCTTCTCCAAAAATATATGATCTGGTAATTTATGTTCAATGTGATTACATGCACCACTTGCCGAAAGTAATGAAGTGGACTTGATCTTAATGATAATAGATGTAAAATTTGGCCACAAAGTCAAATTATATTTTTTATATAAAATGAGATCAATCTGATCACACCACTATAAATTACATAAAAAATTATGCACTTTCAAAATAAATTGCACCAAAAAATATTACTCTAGGAGTAAGAATAGAGCCCGAAAAGTTCCCAAAATGAAAATGGTTCTATGGACATCAAAACCTACAAATGGTTAGCATAGTTCTAACATCCTCATAGAATAACATGACATTCTTCAAAACAAATGATAAAACCAAATCAAATATGTAAAGAAGACATGAAATGCATCTATTCTATGGTGGATTGGTGCTCCTTGAATATGTGAAAGAGCCCTTTCCCAACCCTTGATAAGCAAGATTGCCAAGATGATGAGATGATAGACAATGAGATGCTCATGAACTCAAGTTGCCTATAGTGTAGATGCTTTCAAATGTGAAATATAGATGATAGATGATGAAGAGCAAGATTGATTCTCAAATGAAGAGAGTGACCTTGCATGAAGTGTGTTCTTGTGTTGTTCGAAGGAGAGAAGCCTTCAACTTATAGTTGAAATTGAAGGGAGGAGAGGCCAAATTGATGAATGTGGGATCATTCATGGACCAATGACAAGATTCCACTTGTCAAGGTGTGAGAGGGTGAGGAATGTGCAAGTCTTGGCCAATGTGCCAATTTCAAATTTGAATATGGCCATAAATGCATGTGGTTGAGGGTTTTTGGGGGGAATTGTGTTTGTCCAAAAAGTCAAACATGAGAGTTAATGAGGGAAAATAAGTGTTCTAATAAATCAAATAAAGTGATTTATTGGTGCAAGTGGATGAATCTAGAAGATTCATGTAGTTAGGATTAAACTAATCATGATTTGATTAATCCTTTAGATGATTTAAGTGGTATGACATTTGATTTTAGATTTTTGTATTTCTTTTAAAATCAAATGAGAGGAAATGAGCATTGATAATTTTATTTAATATTGGTGATTAAATTAATAGACCTTAGGAGATTTATGATTTAATTAAATAAAACTTGATTTATTTAATCAAAAGGTGAACATTGACGATGATGTCAAATTTGCATGTCTACATTTTGCCCCTCTTTGAAGCAATGTACTTGTTGCATTGATTCAAAGAATGATGTTGCCGACATCGAAATTAAAAAACTCTTTGGTTTTTTCGGATGCCCCAATGGAAATAAGTACATTAGTACATTGCCCCCTCAAGAGATCAAGCAAAAATATTCGATTTGAGGTTGAACTCGCGACAAAGAGGTTCAAAATGGATGTATGGATGGTGAGGCTATATGATCTATATGATAATGATGATGTAAATGAGATGTTTAGAAGATTCTTAGAATAACAAATTTATATTATCCTAAACAACTTAAATGATTATGAAAATGGGATGGATATGGCATGATTATGCAAGATAAGAGTGCGGATGCACGATGGATTCATTGTTAGTGTGAAATAGGATAGAAGAATGAGAGGGATTAACCCTTGAATCAAAGAAAATGAAGAAGTCCAACAAGTCCCCTAGTCATCGAGACTTTATTGGATATGATGATGAATGATGATGATGTATTGCTTATCCAAGGATGGGAAAAGAGCATACCTTTCTTTATGTTTGATAACACACGTAGGTGCAATGCATCAAGGTATTAAGAACCAGGATGGCATGGTGCCTAGTGTGATGGACTTTGACTCATTAAATAGATAGGAGTACTCTTGTTCACACTTGACAAACATAACCTTATTCAGAATGTAGTTCAGATATTCTAGACATCTCGGGCCAAAACATAAAAAGGCAAGCCTTCTTATGTGGTCAACAAGATACCTAAAACATCCTTCCTACAAACAAACAAAGTACGCCTGACGAAGTTATTTTACAAGAATATCCAATAAGCACAACAGATAAAAAGATAATGGTCATTGCCCCATTCCTTTCTCTCTAAACCTATTCTGTTTAGGTATCATCGAGAGGTCCTTGGAATGAGCGCAAAATAAGATAAGTCAAAAAGACCAAATAAAGCAAACAAACAAGCTAATGTTCTTCATACCGCTAGCCAAGACTAACTATTGTGGGGTACTTAATGCTTATGTCCATCGTAGTAAAGCTTCATCCTAGGACAGGTTGTGATCAGGGTTTTGATGGGACTGATTTGGGTGATAAGCTATTGATACTCCAAGTTGACCAACTTGCTTGCTTACTGCTCTAGACTTGAGACTTTGATGATCAAGCATTCACTTTTTGAACCTGCTAAACTTGCTTCTGACTGACTCACCAAAGGGTGAAAGTGAGGATTGTTTTATTATGAGTGATGACAATCACGGGTGAAAGCGAGATGAAATGGATGCACCATTTTGGTTTTTTCAAATGTTTTGACGCTGTTTTTGGAATTTTTGAGATGTTTTTGGTATTTTCAAGATTTATGAATGTTTTTGAATTTTGTGTCTCGGGGGCCGATCAAGGATGGCCTTGCCTACATTTAAGCTCAGAGACGATGTAGTTTAGACTCCAACTACTTGACTGCTAATGAGATAGATGGGAAAACGGATTGCCAATGCAACAGACACCTAAAATCCTAAAATGTGAAAAAGATGGACAAACGAATGCCCCTGTGATGAACGCCTAACTAGATGGGCAGATGAATGTCATTGCGATGGATGCCTAAAATCCTAAAATGTGAAAAAGATGGACAAATGAATTCCCCTGCGATGGATGCCTAACTAGATGGGAAGATGAATGTCATTGCAACGAACGCCTAACATCCTAAAATGTAAACTAGATGGACAAATGGGTGCCCCTGCGACGGACGCCTAACTAGATGGGAAAATGGATGCCAATGTGACAGACGCCTAAAGGACTGACCTAATTGTCAAAATAGATGGGTAAATAGATTGCCAATGCGACAGATGCCTAAGGACTGACCCTAACTGTCTCGGGTGATGATCAAAGATCAACCTTGCCTACGTTTAAGCTCAGAGACAACGTAGTTTGACAAGGTGAAAGACTGACAAGACTCAATGATGAATTTTTTGAAGATTTTCTGATATTTTGACATGTTTTTGGATTTTTGAATGATTTGGATGTTTCCAAATGTTTTTTAATTTTTGATGAGTATTTTAAATGTTTTTGGTTTTTTCGCATGATTTTGACAATTAGAATATGATATGCATGATGATATCAGTGCTTTGTTTTGGGATTTTGTTGAAAACCAAGATTAATGTTGGTCAATCAGATTGATGGATTGATAGTTTGACTAAGTGTGTTAAGTCAAACAAAAGTGATAATGGACTTGTAAACCCAAGGAATTTGTGTTATCCTAGAGTAAACTCGTGCACAAGATGATAGTTTGACTAAGTGAGTTAAGTCAAACAAGGTGATGATTGATTGGATTCAATTGATCAAGATTGATGAAGCTTGATTTGGAACAAAATTGTTTTGATGATTTAATGTGACATTGACATGCGCATTAGATGCGAGTGATATTGATGTTCAATGAAAGATAAAGCTTGATGAGGAACATCTTCTTGTCAAAATATGCCATGGGCTAGTGATTTAGATTTTTGGCTCACAAATGCTTGGCCAAGTTGATGTCATGTTTTTCCAATGTTTGAATTACCAAATAAGTTGGATGATATATATCAAGATTTATTCACGAAGCAAAATGTAATTATCTGCTCCCAGTGTCTAGCAATGTTTGAATGACCACAGGTGGATTCTTGAACAAATGGATATGAATTATCTTGCGATAAGATAAGGGTGTTCAAAATAGAGGATTATCATTTGGATAATGCTTGAAGGCTCAGATAACATTAGGATTGGATGGTGTTCAAAGATGTTTACCATAAAAAAATTTAAAGTATGCTCCAAAATTTTCATCAAGATCTAGATAAGGTAGATGGAATAGTACTAGGACAAAGGATAGAGAGGAATATTCTTTGCAATATGATTCACATGGTTGATGGGGGAAATTTTTCTCTAATGACCTTGGGAAAAGTGTCTAATTTTGACTATTTGACATTCAATCATAGTGTTTTGTACCCTTTTGGATGCAATCCCATGGTCAAATTTGACCTAAAATGCTAAAAAATTGCAACTACCTCCTAGATTTGGTAGCCACCTCTCAACTTGAAACCCTCCTAGCTATGGCCTTGGATATTCCATTTTAGACAAAATAAAAGGAAATTTTTTTTTTTTTGAATCCTCTAAAATCAATGGTGAATTCATATCTACACTAAAAATCTCCAAAATGAACCTAAATACAGAACCACAAAGGGGAAAACCTGAAATCTAGTATTTTAGAATCATGTTTTATTGATTCACTAGATCATCAATTGATGCAAGAGAAGAGTATACTCATATTTTCAAGATCTACCAAGATATACATATGTGAATGGTTTCTCTATACCTGCTCCAACATGAACAAATAGCACAATGTTAGTCATAAAAAATTCTAAAACAAACATTCCCCATGCAATTCATTCAAGTGAAAAATAATAATAAATAAAGATGACAAATCAAATAAAGCTATTAAATCTTGCTCAAGAACACTCAAACCAACATCCCATGGGGGAATTGGTGTTTCTTTGATGTGGAAAGAATCCATCTACCAATTCCTTGCAAATATTTGATGAATATTGTTGATGATTATGTTGCTTGATGAAAATCTGAGCATAACCTAGCTAATATTGAAAAAATATTGTGAAAACTTGATGAACAATGGATGAACTTTCCTAAAATCTGAAGATAACGACTTTTCCTAAAGTTGTGGATCAAAAACCAATAGAGAAGCCCTCTAATTATAAGAAATAAGGATGGAGGATGTGGGATTAAAGATTGAACCAATGATAATGTGTCACTTGTCAACATGCCATTGAAGAGTGGTTGTGCACATTTTGTTCAATATGAAAATAAATACAATTAGGTGGAAATTTGAAATTTGAAATATTTCTTATGGAAGAGGATGTGGAAGAGGAGTTAATGCCACTTGGCTCAAGGAAGAGGACTTGTAAGAGGAGTTAATGCTATGTTGGAGGACAAATCCTTTTGGAGGGAGATTTAAAATTGGAAGAATATTCCAACAAGGTGCCCATTTGAATGAAAGTAAGAGAATTTAAAAAATCAATTAAATTGATTTACTTGTACAAGTTGCAAAATCTAGAGGATTTGATAGATTCGAGTTAGAGTTAATTATGATTTAATTAACTTAGATAGGGATTAGTTTGATTTGACATTTTGACTTAGATTTTTTTATTTATTTAAATCAAAATGAGAGGAAATAGATTTAATTAAATAAATCTTGATTTATTTAATTAAAAGGGATGATGTTAGATTTAATCGAATAAAAGTGATTTATTTAATCAAAAGAGGGAATATGATTAATTAAATAAAATGATTTATTTAATTAAAAGAGGAATAATACGATTAATTAAATGATTTATTTAACTAAAATATGAATTAATTAAATAAAGATTATTTAATTAATTGGTTAGTAAAGAAGTGATTTAGGAAGAAATGATGTTAGTGGATTAGGATCGAGTGCACAATATCAATCAGTATAATTTATACATCTACAACATCCTAAATCTCTCAATTAAGACTGATAAGAGGCAATCTCACAATCTCTAATACCACGTAAGAGTTGGTATAGAAAATATTACATCTAGCATCAGGAAATTCTATTAAAGTACAAGAGAGATCAACTCTGAAAGAATAATGTTATTGTATCAAAGGGTGCAAATGATTGATTACAGTGGATTGATTCACACATCAAAAACCCTTGGTTATATAGACTAATTGAAACATAGGATTAGAAAATATCATGACAAGTGTCTTAATACTATGTCATGAGACAACAAATACTAAATGGCCTAGGGAACAAGAAGTAAATAATATAAAATAAGACAACATATAATGCTGGCAAAAATTTTTAGAAATATTAATAGGACCTATGTAAACATAACATGTGAATATGACCTAGTAGGTGAACTAGTTAGGTAAAACACCCTATTCACACCAAAATTCTCGTTTGAGGGTGGTTGAGTGTGAATTGCAGAGATGGAAAGTAGAACATAGGGAAAAATCTAGTAGTGTCAGGATAGTTAGTGTACCATCAAGGAGCTATTGGATGGGAAGGCTAAGGCCATTCTCCAAGGGAAACATTATACTTATAATTTTAGAGAGAATCATGAGAGAGAGACTCATGGTCACGTCGATTATCCATTTTTGAAGAGTGGTTACATTCACACAAATACCCTCAAGGAGGTGTGGATTCACGATGCATCTAAGACATTTTGAAATTCCTACAAATGAGAGACTTCAAGTGAAAATTTATTGACTTTCAATTAAATCTACTTAAAAACATTAGAGAAAATCATAAATTTTGTGTACAAAGAAAAACATTTATTAATAATGCTATGATTAAATAATGTGATATTTCTATCCTTCCAAATATTGAATAAAATTTCCACCCTCAAAGTTTTCTATCTCTAGGTATACTTGTGAGGCCGATTAGGCCAATTCCTAAGAAAAGCAATTTTCCATGAAAAAGGAGTTGTAAAAAAGGCTTTAAAGAAGTTATGGATCCAATTCCAAGATTTTTGAGCCTAAGGATAGAAATATAAGAGGTTATTTAGGGTCTCTATTTGGCCACATAATGAGAAATCAAGAGTGGGAGCACCCATGTGTGTGATCCTAGCTCTCATTAGAAGACTTGGGTATAACAAACACCAAGCAAAATGATCCAAATTAGGCTATAGAATAGCATCCCACATGTGTTAGAAATATTTTTCTAAGCCCCATAAGAGGATTGAATATGCCAACAAAGATAAAGTTGATCAATCATTTGCAAATGAGGAGAGAGCCAAGAGTAGCCCTTAAAGTACCTATAGATCTAAAATGGATTAGTTAGAAACAATTTTGAATCATTCCTTCATGGTTTGGAGCACTACACATGAGCAACTTGTGAAGCGATTGCATGAGAATAAAGAGAATAATAGTTTAGTAAGCTTGTTGATCTTGGTTGGAAAGTCTAATTTTTTTTTGAGATCTTCCCAAGGAAATAAATTATTATTAGCTCGATACATCAAATAAAATTTGGTAAGGTTTTCACTCCTCTTTTAAAGAGTTTGAGATCTTGGGTCTAGGGTAAAAGAGCCAATCAACTCCCCTAAGTACTCAATAGTTGGGACCACTACACAAAATATTGATTAATGGATAAACCATTATAATAATTATCTTCAACCTATCAAAGCCATGCATTTTTGGCTTCCCAAGGTCTCTATATCCTCTTCATCACTGAACCACAAATTTTAGAAGTAAAGGAGTGTTCACCAAGGGTTTCTAGGGTTTTCACCTAGAAGGATGAAAGTCTCTTTTATGCACCTAAAACTTGGGTTTCATTCAATATTAGGGGTTGAATGTGATTGAGATACCAATATGAAGTATTCTAAATGCAATAATTTGATAAATGAAACTAACTATTGAATACAAGCTAATCAAATCTACAATGTTTGAAAACACATGATGATATGCAAAAATAATACAATAAAGACTATGAAAGGAAAGATAACAAAATAGATAAAACAAGTGAACATAGAAACTGATGAAGACTAGAGTTTAGATTTTAGAAGCCTCTAAAAATCTAGAAAATCTACTTTTTATGCCAATTGGGACACTTATGCCAAGTTGGGTGACTTAGTCCTAGTTTTGATAAACTGCTCTCAGCTCTATTCTAGCCAACTAGGTGTCCAAATCTCCAAAATTCCCTGACAAAATCATGTTATGGGACTAAGTCACCACTATTGGTGACTTAGTCCATTCCATCTTTTCTGAAAATCGAAAAGGGGGAACAAAAGCCTACGGTCTACAATCTTCTTTTTCACTAAAATCCGAGTCTAGATCCACAAAATCACTTGCAAAACATAATATATTTTGTTTTATAATATGGGGTTTTCCATGGTAAAACCCCTAGTTTGTATTTAAACTTTGAAAGAGACAAGAAATCTGCATAAACCATAGCCCTAATTGTGTCTAGAACTAGGAAAATCTAAGGTAAGGAAAAACCCTATTATAATGTGCTAGAATAAGATGCATAAATGAGATTTGAATGATGCAAGAATTCAATCCAAGAAACCGTACAACATTACAAATGAATGAAAATGGAATGCAAACCTTAAATTTGAAGATAAAGAGAAAATGGAAGATGGAATCACTTTTAAAATGAGTCTTTAGGTGTGATTTGATGGCTAGTTGCATCTCCTCAACCTAGATTTATCCATGATTCTCCATATAAATCCATGATCAACCATTTGCAATGTGAGATCTTGAGTAAGAAGTGAGCTTCGTGACATGCAAAAACCCTAGTTTGCTGCCCTAAGCTTCAACTTTGTTGTAGAAAGAGAGATGAATCTTCTTGTGGAAGATGTTCAATGCTTGGTTCTTGAGTTTTCTTGTGAAAAATGACTAAAGGATCCTGAAAAAATGACCTAAAACCATGTATTCATAAGAAAAAATACCTAATTTTTAGTTATTTTGACCTAAGAGGCCAACACCCATTGGGAATTTTAGCAAGTCACAGATTTTTCCACTCAAAAATACAAATAACCCTAAAAAGGGCTAAGTTGCCACCATCGGTAACTTAGTCCCACCAGGGTTTTTTGAGGTGGGATCTATGATGTTTGAGTGCTTTTGATGTTGTTTGTCAGAACTTGTATTTTTTCTTAAGTGAAATAGGCCTCAAAGTCAAAGATAATAAATCTTAGGGGCCTATAAATGCTATTTTGGGAGGGTGATTGATGCAAGGGTGTCTAAAGTAGGACCAAATCAGGAAAAAAATTGGCCTTTCCTTCGAACGTATACAATTTTTGGTGACACAATTAGCCCCCACTTTAGCACCCATATGACACTATGTGCATATGTAAGCTAAAGGAATCTAAAGAACACATTTTTCTTGTATAAAAAGATACTCATTCAAATGTGGGAGAATGACGCCCCTAGTGTATTTATTTGCAAAGCCAAAACATTAATAATCCTACAACAAAAACTCATTATTAATCCAAAAATCCTCTTAGCTAATTCCTAGAAATCAAATTCAAGGGTAGATGTATGACCCCCATTCATTTCGCTTGCTTTATGGAGGTGGAATCAAGGTAGCAGTCTAGCCACATCGAATGAGAACACACATATCAGAGGAATTTCCAAGTACCATGCCACATAACGGTAAGTGATTGATGATGTAGGGTGTGGAAACACAATTCTGACACAACAAACAACATCAAAAACATAGTTCACTAGCACTTGTTGTGTTATTTTGAAGGAAAAACATCCTAATATGTCTAAGATAGTAAAAGTATGAATGTGATTACATGAGTAGGAGAAAGAGTAAAAAGGATGAAAATGATTTAGTTTTTCACTTACTTGTTCATTTTACCTTGTTGTAGCATGAGAGTGACAAGGAGATAGTGAAAGATGACAAGCAGGCGAGATTTTACACCTAGGTGATCCCACAAAGTTGGCTTACAATTTCTAGGAGATTTTGATTTTTGCTAAACTCACATATTTTTAGAAAATATAATGATTTAAGCCTTAAAAATTTATATTTTAAGGATTTCAATTGAAGAGGGTTTGATCAAATCACCTTAGATCAAACCCCCTTGGATAGAAGCCCACTAGTTTTAAACCATACCTACAACATAGTCTCCTTTACACCTATCAAAATGCTAATAAAAAATCACATTTGATTTACCTTTTGGGGGATCAAATGAATTCTTTTAAAAATTATTTCAAATGATCATGGTATTCCTCAAAACGATCTATCCAAAAAATATAATTTTAATATATTTTGGTTTTATTATGTATGTGTTTTTTTAGTTTTATTAAACATAGGTTTTTCACCAAAAATAAAGCTCTTTGTTCTACACATGTGGAAAAATAGAAGATTATCAAAATATATATTTTTTAAATGTCCAAGCTGAGTATTGATGTCCTTGATCCATTAAAAAAATAATTTTGAATTTCGATACATAAAGAAAAATATATGTTGTATACATCCTACCTATGTTTCAATTGTAATTGGTTTGAATTCGAAACTTGATTAAAGACAAAATATTTAATAAAACACTATGAAACCAAATTAAAGTGTTGGATATCATAGTTACAAATCTAAATTCAAAGAAATTAGAATTTTAACCTTCATACAAAAAAAGTTATGTTGTATACGGTGAGCAAATCTCCTTAAAAAATGTTGTTTTTAGAAGAAAGATAATTTTTGAAGGTGGAAAAAGAAGTGCAATATCTTTCCAAATTTTTTGAAAAAAATATATTTAGAATCTATAGACAAAACTTCACAAATCACTATTTTGTATCATCTTCAAATTCCTTACGGTTTAGTCGCTATAGGAGCCTGAAAGTGAAGATTTGGTTAAAAAAAATCAGTTTAGTGTCCAGTTTGCCCAAAAATTGTAAACCAGTATTGTGAGATCACCCACCTAGAAGATTGAATGTGCTATGGGACTAGGTGCCATGCAATGAGGGACATCACAAGGTGTGTCGATTTTTCTACCTACGCTTTGTGATTTTTCAATTATTTAATGATTTATATGCATATCAAGGTTGATTTAGGATCTTCGAAAAAAGTTCACAAAGTGTTCCCTTTTCTCGCAAAGTGTCCCTTTTGTTCATAAATTGTCCCTTTTGTTTGCAAAGTTTCCCTTTTATTTGCAAAGTTTCCCTTTTGTTTGCAAAGTGTCCCACTTTTTCAAAAAGCATCCCATTTCTTCACGAAGTGTCCCAAAAGGGTTTTAAAGTGTCTAGGGCCTTAGAGAAAGAACAATAGAATAAAATTAGTACACTTGCATGATGAATTGGAGTAAAATTGAAGAAATTAGATGATTTACATAACATATTTTGATGTTTTTGATAGGTATCCACCCATTCGTGACAGTGTATAGGTGGGAGATAGTTGGGCTTTTTAAGATATTTAGCCCCTGCTTTGCAAGTGGAAGACACAGAGCATTTGTAGGTAGTGGGGTCTAATGGGCATACCTTATGCCCCCCATGAGGTATCATGATGTGATGTTGATGGCATAATGTGAGCGGTGGAACACAAATACATGCACATTCAACCTACCTACTAGAGAGATGACAGTTACCCTCAAGGATGTGCATCGTATACTTTGAGTTCTTATTCAAGGGAAGTGACTACACCTCTAGAGAGACCATACCTTTCACAAGTAGTGGGAAGATATGTAGTACTACCTTCATGGACCAGTTCATGATGATAGGGTGTTAGGATGGATTGAACTAGCACTATTAATTTATTCATGAGCACCAATGTTGAGATTGATTATGATGCATACTGTCATATTAGTACTCCTTCTAGTTGGTTGTGTAGCACACCTTAAGGGTAGGCTAGTGCATCTAATACAAGGGATGGTAGAGTACAAGATAGTATATTCCTGGGGACGTTGTATCCTCACACACTTGTACTATGATTTGGGATGGTTTGTATTCTAGGAGGTAGATAGTATGGTTCACTTTACGCTTGTGTAGGTTTGGTGCCTGGAGCATATCACATGCACAAGGCCTATTGGCTTCTCATGTTCTACAATAGATGGGTATCCTTGAGCCTTCAACTATCCTCTACGACGGTTATGGCAGTATGGAGATTTGCACTTTTGGAGAGTGAGGTTCGACCGACTAGAGGAGGATGAGATCCTATGGAGACCTTATCGGCCTATATTGCAGTGGCCAAACTACATGAGACATATGAGGAGACATCAATTGGATAGATTTCTGGTTGGTCGGCATGATCACATAGTATGCCCTTTCTACTTTGATTGAGTCATGAAATAGTTTGGATAGATTCAGAGGCCACATAGGGCATGATACTCTTTTAGGAGGTGAATGTGGAGTTCCCAAAGATAGGGTGATACAACATAATTAACTCTAGATGATATCTTCTAGAGTGACACAAATTTATCTTATCACGACCAGCCACTGGTCTCCAATGCAGATGACGTCGGTGCCACATGGGATCATGAGGAGTGGTGGATAGTATCATGACCAACTCCTATGTTTTTGATTGATGAGCCTATAGGAGATGCAAGACCATTTTCATATGAGGGGTATGAGAGAGAGGATAGAGTCGAGGAGAAACCCTACAAGGTTGTAGACATATTTACTAACATTATTGATGAGGAGTATGATGAGGATGTAGATCTATACTATGATGGACAAGAGAGGGGTGAGGAGGACCAAGAGGAGGATGAGAATGAGGAGCCACCCCTGAGTGAGAGTGATGAGGTAGCAGCTGAGGATCGACATGAGTGGGGAGAGACCTCACCTATTTATGACTGGATCTCGAGCAACAACAATAATAGGCACCAGTAATCATAGTCAAGGAGAGGATAGCACAACATCCATGCCTCCTGCATAGGATGAGGTTGATATTGCTCATCCTAATGGAGATATAGGTGATTATACTTAATTTTGATGCATGTGCTTTGGGATATGATGTATTACTTTATTCATGTATATATATATCATGATGTACATACTGATTATGTATTTTTTCTATCTTGCAAGGCCCACAAAGGATTGGTGGGATCTCTACTATCATCCAGCTGTAGAGATAGTGCCAACGTCTATTGATGAGGATGAGATGGACTCAAATTATGTGCCCCCACCTATTGTGGAGAGAGATCCAGAGTCACTTAGACCATTCGCGAGACTATCAGTAATGTATGAGAGATTGTGGAGGCAAGTTCAACAAGCTAAGACGACATCACAAGGACAAACATCGAGGACTCTAGCAGATTTTGATAGAAAAGAGAGAGGTGACATGGATACAGATAGAGAAGTATTAGATAGTAGGAGAGAATCGAGTGGCCCTTGCGTGGATTAAGGGATTAGAGTTCACGATCATATTAAGCAGATCATGATCACAATCATGAATGAACATCTCCCGACATCTAGCTACTGATGCAGTGTGAGTACCAAATCTTGAGGGATATGGTAATCATAGTCCTTAGTGAAATTTTATATATTGATGACATTTACAAAACATTTTTGATATATATATATACATATATAAGAATTTTGATGTTATATGTTTTGGTTTTAATTTTTGAATGTTAAATAGCAATGTGATTAATTATATATCATGTGTAAGATTACTTAATTAATGTTGTCATGATTTAACAAAACTTATGTGATTTGTGCAAAAATTTGTTACTATTTCCATTAGATACAACATGAAGATCAAGTATGTTATGCATCTATGATTTAAATTAACATAACACACAAGAGGAATTTGAATAGTATGAAACCTAAAGTAATTATAAAAATAAAATAAATTAAAATAATCACTTTAGTGTTCAGGACACATACGTAAGTATTTGTCAAGAATGAAGCAATGGGAAAGAATATATAGGATATAATCCAATATCTCTAACAACACTACTTTATAATTCATACCATTCAAAGAGACTAGACATAATACCGGTGTAGATGCACAACATTATTAGGGTCTTTAAGAGGAGTGCCATCTTGCTCTGTTAAGGTGTATGTGCCAGATCCATAATTTTTATTGACCACCTAGGGGCCTAGCCAATTAGTGTAATCAATAGTAGTGTTCCATTATTTTTCATATTAAACTAAATCACCCTTGTTAAATGTCCAAGGAATGACACCAGTGTCATATTTTCATTGTAGTTTCTAAGTGTAAGGTTTGAGATGTTGGAGAGAATTTCAAGGTGATGTAATTGTTGTTGTGTATAGGTTTCATTACCGGCAAGACCTTGGAGAGCAATGCGTTATGTGGAGATTTCTAACTCCAAAAGTATGGTAGCCTTGGTAGCATAGACAAGGTTGAAAGGTGTATTTCTCATAGAGGAGTGAGCACTTGTGTGATAGGCCCATAACACATATTGTAATTGTGTGTGGGTATGTGCATGGTCATCATGGAAAACATAGGCCCTTAAGTGGCAATGAAAATTCAGAAAATCAAAGTTAGGCAACTTGAGGTAAAAATTCAAATAAGTTATCTATATTATTTCAAAAATATGTAATAATAGAATCTGTAGAAAATTGAATGTAATTTCTAAACTACTAGGTTTTTAAGAAAATATATATATATATATCTATTTGGTGAAAATTTGAAATTTCAATGCAGTAGTACTAAAATTTCAGGGAAAAAATAATAAGTAGGTGTATGTATGACTACCCTAACCACAATAAAATGATAATATTTTTTTATAATACTTTATATATAAGTAGAGGACTCATGTCTCGATGTGATGCATTTTTTTTGTAATTTTTTTTCAAGTAAATAATTAATTATGATTTTTTTATGAAAACTTTTAAAAAAAATAAAAAATCGTATGTTTGACCACCTTAACTTGGTCAAAACATCATGAAATTCAATTATGTTATTTTTAATCCTATAGTATGTGAAGCATATAATGTGATGCATGTTTTAGATTTAAAAAATGTGATACTGTTTGAAAGCTATAGATGTTTTTGAATCAACCTTATAATCAAGACTTTAGTCATAAGTCAAATGGAAAATGAATAATAATTATTTATTAAATTCAAAGTAAAGCATAATTTATATTTGTGGAAAGTTGAAAATATCCTTTAAAAACCCTTTTTGTTTCATAAATTTTGGGTAAAAAAAAGTCGTCAGCCACATGGGCCATCATATCGCTTACATATCACCACATTTTGGCTGATCATGATCCTACACATACCCGTGTTCTAATATTTTTGATTGAGATTAATAATTTTCTTAAGGATTTCTTTGAGGATTTTATTAGTGCTTTTAGATTGACCATTAGATTGTGGGTGGTAAGGTGTTGAAAAGTGATGTTGAATATGAAAGATCTCTAGGAACTTCTTCACATCATTATTTTTAAATGGTGTTCCATTGTATGAAACCAGTGCGGAAGGAAATCCAAAGTGAGTGATGATGTGGTCCAATAAGAAATGACATATCATATCAACAGTTTTGGACAAAAGAGGTATAGGCTCTATCGATTTGGTGAAATAATTACTTGCAATAATGATAAACGTATGTCCAATGGAAGAAGGTGGTGAATTTTTTCCAATTAGATCTAATCCCCACACAGAGAATGACCAAATAGGGATTTGGGCATGTAACTCAAAAGTAGGAGCATGAATCAAATTGATATTTTCTTGGAATTTATGACATCACTCAACATACACATAAAATCTTTTTCCATATTTTTCTAGTAGTAACCCATGCGAAGGATTTTTTGCACTAAGGTTTTTCCTCCAAAATGATCTCCACAAATTGAAAAATGGGCTTGTTCGAGGGAAATATGAGTTTCAAAATCTTTGAGGAATCATAGGATAATTCCATCAAAGGATCTTCTATACACAGTATTGGCAATGATTATGTACTTAGTAGCTAACTTTTTTAGGTGAATGCGTGTGTTTCTGGTTGTAGGCTTGAGAATGGTACCATATTTTAAATAGTTATATATGGCATCATACTATTCACACAAATTATCTAGGAATGTTGGGAGTACATAATTATATTTATAATTGATGGAGGGTTTTAGCATTGGGTGGATGCTAAACGTGACTTTTTCAGAAGGATCTAAAGGAGATATTAGAGAAGTGGCACTAGCCATTGTATCTGCATGTTGATTATATTTTTGGGAGATGCTATCAATGGTGAATGATTCAAATGGTTCTAACAAAGTCAGTACAAGATCCTTATATTGTGATAATTTTTCATGTTTAGTTTGATAGAGACCGTTGATTTGTTTGATCACTAATTATAAATCACCATAGATCTTGATATCTTTAACTTCCATGACTAAGGCAACACACAATCCAACAATTAATGCTTCATACTCAGGTGTGTTATTCGTATATAGGAAATTTAGGAGATATGAGAAGGGAATAGGCTTACCTATGGACAAAATTAATATAAATCTAACAACAAAGCCTATTTGACACTTGGATCCATCAAAGTACAATTCCTATGTAGGAAGCTCTATGTTCAATACACTATCCTTAGGAAAAGAATCATTGGTAGGTAATGCAAGAGGAGAAGGATCATCAACTAATTGGTTATTTTAGGCTTGGTATTTTATTTCTTTTTGGGAGATAAACCTAAGTTCAAACTCAGTCAACAATATTACCCATTTAGCAAGACATCTTGAAAGGTCTGTTTTATTGAAAATATATTTTAGAGGATCAAATTTAGTCATCACTTGTATTTTTGTGTTTAGTAAATAAGGTTGCAACTTACTAGTAGCAAATAAAAGAACCAAAAATTACTTTTCAATGGTTGTGTATCATGTTTCATAATCTATGAGAGCTCAAATGATGTAATAAACAAGGTTCTCTTTTCAATTATCATCTTGTTAAGCCAACAATGTAGCAAGAGCATGGGTAGAAGCGGTAATGCATAATAAGCTGTAAAACAAGTGGAGTTGCAAGGTACTCTTTCAAACTCTCAAAGGTCTATTTAAAATCATCATTCCAATCAAAATTCACATCCTTTTTGAGGATTTGTGTAAAAGGTAATGTTTGATCAACTAAGGAAGTGACAAAATTACGAATGGACTGAATCCTTCCTTGTAATGTGTGTAATTGGGAAATATTGCAAGGAGGTGGCATGTTAATTATAGCATCAATTTTATTCATGTTTGCCTCAATGCCTCTATGTGATATGATAAACCCTAAAATTGTACCGCTATCTACTCCAAAGACACACGTTTTCAAATTTAAGCACATGTTATACTTACACATTCGCCTAAAGATTTGTTGAAGAACATTCACATTATCTTGTCGGGTTAAGGATTTAGCTAGAATGTCATCAACATAATCTTCCAATATTTTATGTATATAATCATGAAATATTGATGTAATTTCTTATTGATGAGTAGCACCTATGTTCTTTAATCCAAAAGGCATCATAACCCAACAAATTTTTTCCCAAGCAGATGTAAAGGCCATCTTGTATTGATCTTCTGGATTGATGAAGATTTGATTATATCCATCAAATACATCCATAAAGGACAAAAAAGCATGTCCAAAATTTGAATCCATGATCATTTCAATGTTAGGAAGAGGAAAATGATCCTTTAAAGAGGCTCTATTCAGGTCTCATAAATCCATGCATATCCTAACACAATTATCAGGTTTAGCAATTGTGACAATGTTTGATATCCAAGGAGAATAAATGATAGGTCGAATGAAACCTACGCCAAGGATTTTTTTAAGTTCTCCTTTAACATTCAAGGCTATCTTAGGGTTCATCCTTCATATCTTTTGACGAATGGGCTTAGCATTTTCAGCAAGAACAATGTTATTGGTGACTATCTTTCGTTCTATTCCTGGCATATCAAAATATTCCCAAGAAAATAGTTTAGGAAAATGATGAAGCAAGGTTGCAAGATCCTCTTGTTCTTTATCATCAATACACTTCCCAATTTTAATGACTTTTTCTTTATCATCTATGTCCATCAATATATCAATGGTATCCCCTAAATGGAGTGCATTTGACTTAGGAAATTCGGGATCATATGATTCCATGCTTATGGGAGTTTCATTAATGTCAATAATGTTGAGCTTAGAACTTATCATAGCATAAGAGGCATTTCTTTTGGAGATAGAATTCTTATTCGAAGCACCTAACATGTGTTTGAAAGCTTCATCATCATTAACATAGGTGAATGGTGGGGAGTCCATATCAAGGAATTCAGGATGTTTGAGTGTAAGATTGGTTCTTTGTGCACATGTGATAGTGTTGATGTTGAGTCATGATCGTTGATTTTATTTTATAGTTTTAGAAAAGGAAAACCCTAAACCAGTCTTAGTCTCCTGTATATTAGGTTCAATGGGAACTCGAATGCATTGCTCATGCTTTCCACATCATTTACCATTGTAGCCTAATTGTTTTACAAGATCATAACCTCAGCCATATAGTCCTTTTATTTCTTGTGGGTTAGGTGGTTGTTGGTAATCTATCTCATCAAAATTTGTTGTATACATTGAATTTTCTTCCAAAGGAGATGAGGTAGATGTGTGGGAAATTTTTTCTTCATTTTGGGTAGAGAGGATTGTTGGTTTTTCATGTTTTTCATCCTTTTTTTGTGTGATTATGTACTTACCCATAAATGAAGGTGTGAATTCTAATGACCCCTAATCATCACCAAGTAAGTTAGACTTTGATTCTTATTCTTGTTGATTCTTCTCAAGAGGTGATATGTTGGATATGGGAACTAATGTGTTGAGAGGATTTGTTGTTCCTTTTTCAAGTTGCAAGCAACTTTTAGGCTCAGGGTCTATGTCAATTTGATAAACCTTTTTATTATAGATATATTTCATTTTGTGATGAATGGTCAAGCGTACCACATGTATCTCATGAATCCATGGTCTTCCCAAGAGGATATTATAAAAAAGGTCATAGGGAATGACATGAATTGGAGTTTGTAGTGTAACCATTCTAAGGGTAATAGGTAAAGTAATGGCACCAAGCAGTGTTTTTGTAACATTGTCAATTCCTCTAATCAATAAGGAATCAGATTTGATTTGTGATTTATCCACATACAATCTATCAAGAAGCTTCACACTACACACATTAAGGTAGAGCCATTTTCAATGAGGGTTCGTTTGATGCCTATCTAATAATGTTGGGCTATTATCATAAAGGCTTCTTTTTTCTTTCTTAATTCTAATGGAGGGACCTAATGTTGGTAGAAAGAAATGTCAACATTGACTATATTCATTTCTTGCATTAGAGCTACCATATTATTAGCATTCTTTCCAAGCGGGACCACTATCTATTGAATGTCGTTTGAAGCAAAAAATGATAGTTGGGGGAGTTCTAGAGAAGATCCCAAAGGGATATCTTGGTGGGAGTATTCTTAAGCTGTTCGACAAGATCGCACACCCTAAGTTGTGAATTGAGATGTGGGGCCATAGGTAAGATGGGGTTGGCTAATGGTAAGGGTGTGGAGGTGGATTGTTGGGGGTGTAGGTTATTTCAAGTGTAATGAGTATGAGCAACAACATTGTGCTTGGGTAGGTAAAGGGAAAATCCACATTTGGATGGAGTTTGAGGTTTATGGGAAGGTGGGTAGAGCTCAAGTTGAGGTTGAATTACATTGACATCTTTTGTTTGAGGGTGCTCACAACAAACCTTAGTGGATGCGTTAGGTGAGATGAATTACCAAAGAGCTTCATCTAACATACCCATATCATTACAACTAAAAGGTTGGGGAGATAGGTTACCATTGGTTGGTTTGCGTTTGTCATCACAAATCTTAGTGGATGAACCTAGTGAGAGGAAGCCCTATAGAACTTCATCTAACTTATCCAAGTCATCACTACTAAAATATTTATGTGATATGGTTTTCCTATAGTGGAGAAGTGTGTGCATTGTTTCATGTGATGTTTCTACGGTTTTGTCTTCATGTTCTAATAAATTTTCTTTAAATGAACTAGGAACTAATGCTAAAACTGAAACTTGCAAAGATCTAATGCTATTCATAAATTCCTTTAAATTAAAATATTCTTATGCTAATTATAACCATATAAAAAAAAGTAACTGAATTTAAATACAAAATCGACTAAAACAAATAGAAACTTCAAAAATGGGCAATAGAATGCAAAAATCACTGTTGCAAACTGAGCACTAGGGTAAAGTCACCCAAGGTGGCAAATTAGTCATGGCAATAGTGGTATTTTTTACTTTTTTCTAATTTTTTTGATGAAAAATGATGTGTTCTAGACTGTAGAGTGCATATCTAAAGTGTATATGCATAATTTCTCTATTGTTTAAGTAAATGAGATGCAAAAATGAACTTTTTCACTAATGCAAAGTATGAAACCCTAGGATGTAACTTTAAACAATGCAACATGAAATGCAATTCTAATAGTAGAGGTTCCTAGGATGCAAATGCAAACTAAATCAGAAGTAAGATGTTTCTAAATGTAGGTTCACCAAAATGAACTAAAATTTTTAGGGTTAAACCAGGGTTCCCCAAGGATTTCAAGGGTTTTCACCTAGAAGGATGGATATATCTTTTATGCACCTAAAACTTGGGTTTCATTCAATATTAGGGGTTGAATGTGATTGAGATACATATATGAAGTATTCTAAATGCAATAATATGATAAAAGAAATGAACTATTGAATACAAGCTAATGAAATCTATATTGTTTGAAAACACATGATGATATGTAAAAATGATAGAATAAAGACTATACAAGGAAAGATTAAAGAATAGATTAAAAAATTGCACTTCGAAACTAATGAGGATGGGAGTGGAGATTGCAGACACCTTTGAAAAATTTAGACAATTTTATTTTTATGCCAATTGGGACAGTTATGCCAAGTTGGGCGACTTAGTCCTAGTTCTGGTAAATTTCTCTGAGCTCCATTCCAATCAATTGGGTGTTCAAATCTCCAAAAATCCCTAACAAAATCATGTAGTGGGACTGAGACACCACTATTGGTGACTTAGTCCATTCCAACTTTTCTAAAAATCGGAAAGGGGGAACGAAAGCCTAAGGTCTGCAATCTTCTTTCTCACTAAAATCCGAGTCTAGATCTACAAAATCACTTGCAAAATATAATATATTTTGTTTTCTAATGTGGTTTTTTCCATGGTCGAACCCCTAGTTGGTATTTAAACTTTGAAAGACACAAGAAATCTAAATAAACCCTAGCCCTAAGTGTGTCTAGAACTAGGAAAATCTGAAGTAAGGAAAAACCCTATTATAATGTGCTAGAATAGGATGCATAAATGAGATTTGAATGATGCAAGACTTCAATCAAAGAAACCCTACAACATTAAAAATGAATAAAAATGGAATGCAAACCTTAAATCTGAAGATAGAAAGAAAATGGAAGATGGAATCACTTTGAAAATAAGTCTTTATGTGTGATTTGATGGCTAGTTGTGTCTCCTCAACCTATATTTCTCCATGATTCTCCATGATTCTCCATAGACATCCATGATCAACAATTTTCAATGTGAGATCATGAGTGAGAAGTGCACTTGAAGACGTGCAAAAACCCTAGTTTGTTGTCCTAAGCTTCAACTTTGTTGTAGAAAGAGAGATGGATTTTTAGCAAGTCAGATATTTTGCCACTCAAAAATGTAGATAACCCTAAAAGGGACTAAGTCACCACCTTGGGAAATGTAGTTCCACTAGGGGTTATTGAGGAGGAATTTGTGGTATTTGAGTGATTTTGATGTTGTTTTTCAAGACTCGTATGATTTCTTAGGTGAAATAGGCCTCAAAGTTAAATATAATGAGTGTTAGGGGACTATAAATGTTGTTTTAGGAGGGTTATTGATGCAAGGGTGTCTAAAGTAGGACCAAATTAGGCACAAAATTGTCCTTTTCTTCAAAGGTATACAATTTTTGGCAAAATAATCACAAAGGTTCCTTATATGTAAATTGGTTCCTTCATATTCAAAAGATTTCTAATAAGGCCAGATGACCATGAGGAACACCGTAATTAATACAAGGGAAAACAATAATTTTTTGAAACTCATTATTGGTGAGTGCCCTAATTATCCCTTTGGAACACAAGCCAATGAATAGTCGAAGAATGAAGATCAATCCAAGAGCTCCTACTTACTACAAAAAATAAAAGAAATTCCAAGCTACTTTTTGAAAGACATGTGCCTATCACTGGACACCCAAAGAAAATATTTATACTTTTTCTACCTTAAGGTATGAGGCCTTAGAAGTAACCCAACAAGAATAATTGTAAACATGATTGGCCATAAAATATTTGAATAAATTTGAAACTTACCAATGAATGAGAGAGGCTTGGTGATCTAATCCACTAATTTATTTTATTCTTGCTAGCACTACTTGTACAAGATCAGTAGGGTTGGTGTGGAAGGAAAAACGTATTCTTATGAAATATATTTATTATCTATGGTCACTAAATTTCTAATAAAATGAATACAACCAAGAGGGATTGGGTAGGAAGTATTTTCTATAACACAAAGTCTTGCGCCACCAAATGCTAGAGTAAGAGGCATTGAAAAAATATCAAGGCGCTTGAGCACTTGAAACATATTTTGTTCTTCCTGATTAAGAGTGTGGAAAGAATCATCAAAAAAATGATAATTAACTAGTCATTTCTCTGAATTGGGAAGAGAAATCCCATTGACAGGGAGTGTGAATAGCTTAAACAAGGAGGTAACCTAAATATTCAATGGCCAAAATCTAGGGAGCCAAGACAAGAGGGTAACCATGTTGAATGGACCAAGATAGTACAAAAGTAGGAGATTGCTAACTAGCGATGGTTATATAATTAGATTCATTTGCAAAGAACATCTAAGATTAATGAATAAATTGTGAACCAAAATTGAGTGTCACAAGCATAACAAAGATAAAAGGGAATTCAATGATTTTTAAGCCTTAGAAAAGTTAATGTTAATGAAAATTGATAGTTGTTGAGATTATTGGGTTCATTCCATTCCTCCCCACACCACAATAATGTTGTCCAAAATAAATCCAGTTTGATGTTACCTCTATTTATTATATTCCCTAATGACCTTTACATTGCCTCAAGGTAAACATTAAGAAGGTCGCTCTCAATAGTCTCCCAAAATACTCTATATAATTTCCAAGGGAGACCATCAAGGTTGGGAGCCCTATCATTAGCCATAGAAAAAAAAACTTCCTTAAGATTTCCTTGGGTGAGAGCTTTATCACACATGATGTGGTGGGAATTCAAGAATTTACAATGAAGAACATCAAGGTATTATTTCAAGCCATGCCACCCTGTAGACATATAGTCCTAGGTAGCAAAAAATTTATCTTAGTGTTGGATAAAGGCTTGGAAAACATTAGGTTACTCTTTGAACAGTTGGTGGCCTTCATGAATTTTCTTGATGGCATGGAAATATTGGTGGGCCCATAAGGCTTCAAAAAATTCCTTAAGACTTTGTCACCAATTTAGAGCTAGTGTAATCTGGCCTTGGTCTGAGTGCCATAGGTAGCATGGGCATCCAAAATTTTCTTCTACTATCATTAATGAGCTAGTCAAAGTTGGACGGTGGCATCAAAAAATTGAATTTCCAAAGTGATAGTAGGTAGGTGGACCTCTCAAGTAGTAGCCTTAGATGAATGGTGGTAGAAACAAGATAGAAGACACTTATAGATGCAAATAAACTAGGTTGTATGTGTTATGGCATCATTCCACTACTTTATCCATCCAACGCCATGAAGGAGACATGGCTCAATATTCCAAACGTACAATATATTAGAAGATGTGTCTTTGTTATTGAGTAGCACAATGTGTTGAGGAAAACCTGTCTCCTTAGAGGTTTGGGAGTGGCAACTTTCCATTGAATATGAAACTATATGTGGAAATGATTTGAAAAGACAACATCCACCAATGGCTTATTAGGAAGAGAATAAAAACTAGAAAAGAGAAAAAACATGCCAGAATCATGGCATGATCAAGCTACTTTAAGACTCTATCAAGCCCAAACCACAATTTGGTGCACATGTACCAAGGAGATTGCCTAGTATGATGATTGGCATTTGGGATAAAAAATTCCCAATTTGTTACATATGTAAAACCAACCCTCTCTTTTGCTAGTTGCCTAGCACATTAGCAAGGGTTTGTATTTGTCATGGGCCCACTTAATCATATTGAGATCTTCACACATAACCCAAGTGGCAACTGACATTGAATCTATCATCCATTAGTAGAGAGAAAATATTTCAACATCATTGGAGGTATAAACATTAATTACTCCAAAGGAATGAATATTAATATGGAAGAGAGCCCAAACCACATGGTTAGTGGGTTCACATGCATGATCAACCGAGATGATGCCACATAAGATAGAGGAAAGTGAAAATTCCACCATGGCTAGCTTCCTTTTTGGAATTGAAAGGAAGGTTGGATGCCTAAATAACATGACATGCCACAAAAATGAGAAAACAAAACACTTTGACCTCTGGAAGGCAAATAATTTCTAAATCTAAACATTGAGCACGAACATCACAAAGAAATTATTTCACTATGAGGTTTGTGAGACCTCCCATATTTTATAAAATAAAATTCATTTAATAATAAAGCAAAATTTGCTCATTATTTATCCCATCAAGGGAAGAATAATTATTTTAGACTATTGTGTTGAGACTATTGTAGCTATTAATTTGAACATTGAGTTTTCCCAACTATTGAAGCCATGACATAAAGTTACTTTATTCAAAACATTTAGATGGTTTGTGAGACCTCCTTTGACCCACCACCAATGGAGAAGTATGTTGGAATTGACCAACCTAGGGTTGCACCACAAGTAAAATAGGTTGGGAGGTGGAATTTGTCACCATGTTCAACACATAAGTGTTGGTTGGTTTTGAAATTTGAGATGGACCTCCTTGCCCTACTAGTTTAGGGGTTGGTTTGGGGTTGCTATTACCCTATGCATTGTGACCAACACTAATAGGCTAACTAGCTTCCTCTTTTGGAGGGGTTGGCAAAGATTGTCAATGGTTGAGGAGTGGGCTTGGTGTGTCAAGTATAATCGATGTAGAATTATTTATCTTATGATTAGAGGCTTGGTTTCTATAGCAAGTGTTAGGAAGATTGATACATTGGGTTCTCTTAGAATACTGGGCCTCACCTATTTGAATATTCACATGTTCTTTGAGATCCTTTGAGAGGTCAACCTCAACTCAAACCTAGTGATTAGGCTAGGATGAAAATATTTTATTTGAGTTTTACACAAACGATAAAACCCACTAAGGATGCAATCTAGGTGAGAAAGTTCTAGAAAGGAAAAGGTAACCCTAAGAATTGAACCCAAACTGGGACACAAAGAGGCTTTTCATTTGTGATAGAAATGTCATTTGTACATAGTTTAAATTCAAGTAAAGAAGAATGGACAATCCATGGGCCCTAGGTTAGAAGTTCTTAGGCATGATTGGCTTCAAAAAACTGAAAAGGAAAAAAATTCTTTTGAGAGATTTTGCATGGTGGCCAATCAAATCCCATGTGGGGTCCATGATTTGGAAGCCCAATCACCAAGCACACTTTTAGGAGGGACCCTTCCCACAAAATACTCGACAAGAGTGAAATTTTCAAGCCATTTATAGGCTTCATCAAATTCATGAATAGGGAGAACAATATTTAGAGGTGGATTAGGAGACTTACCTCATGAAACACCTTTGGGACGAATTTTCAGGTTTGTTTGGGTGGGGGAACCATTTGATGTTGCCTTCAAGCTTTCAACTCCAACAACAACAACCCTAAAGGAATGAAAAACTCATGTCATTTAAAAGAGTTGAAAGGAAAAAGGCCCTCAAACCAAACATATGCAATAAGAACATAGTAAATGAAAACAAGAGTTACCATAATCTCACAAACTAGTGTGGTATAACATACACATCACAAGTTAAGAAACCCTAGTAGAACCAAAACCAACCGAAGCAGTTCGTCTCTCTAAAGAATCACCCATAAAATTCACATTATGATTTTTTGAATAAATTATAGAGTCAAACATTTAAAATACGCACTATGCAAAGAGCAGAATTTTAGTCAAAACAACTTTCGCCCTCTTTCATACATGTACACAACTAAAATGGATAGAGACGTGTATAGATATAAAATGCCGTTGTATTTGGCTTTGATGGATCCTAGGTCTTATCGTGTGGCAACAAGTCTAATAAATATCTAATTGATTCTAGAAGAACATTGTTAATTAAATTACTTTTTGGTGTCTTATATTCTTCGACCTTTTTCATGGTGTGTTGCAACGAATAATCCTTCCTCGTTTTGTTTTGTTACTAAAGCGCACACAGTAGTCGAAAGATCGTACAACTCTCATTCACACTTAAATGCTGGAACCATATCATGATTGTGTGGAAAAATATGAGAGCCAACGAAAAATATACAATTTTAAAATTTAATAATGCAAACCAATTTTTATTATATATGCCTCGTTTTGCATAAGTCTACTCTGGCTTTGAAATGAAAACATTATTTTGTTCTACTGGTGAGTAGTCTCTTTCTCGCTTCACACACTTTCTCCCTCCCTTCCAATGACCTATCGACATCTTTCAGCAATCTAATCCACGAGAAAAATATTCCTCTAACACATTCCTGGAATGTGCCCTTAATAGACACACACACCTCACTCTTGTTAACAATCCTCCTCAATTTGGAGATCTGAAATTGTGTCATACATGGCAGAAAAGAAGTTAGACTCATTATCAGGAGCATCCTGTAAGTCTAAAGGTAAACCAGTAAGGGTGGTTCATATTGAAAGCCCTAAAATGGTTATAGCAAGTGAATCTGAATTCTCTATTGTTGTGCAGTCCCTCACTGGAAATAAGAGGTCATCACCCAAGTCTGCTACTGATCATTCTTCATCATCTACCCCTAAAAGACTGAATAGGGATTGTTATGACAATCAAGTGAAAATACCCAAGTTTGAAGAACAATTAAAATTTCGCTCAATTCCCAACAGTAGCCCGCAGTCTCCACTTTCTCGTCAAATGTCTACAATTAGAGTAGATGACGTTTCTACATCAGAAGTTCAGGAGAAGGAGATGATTTCTGATGTGTCTAACAGCCAAATGTTTGACACACTGGAAAACCTTGGAGACGCCAATCTTTTTGAGTTTTTGTTCCCATACTTTTGTGATGAGCGAATTTGATGTATTCTGAACAATCCACGGAAGAAGCTTTCTTTATTGCTATTCCTGTAAGAAGTGCAGACGTTAGTTCTCTTTATATTTTCCTTTTGTTCCTATATAGGATAGTGTAGTAGGAATGCTTATTTTACAAAGTTTAGTTTGTATTGTTATTTCTCCACCTCTTAGCATAACTAAGAGCTTGACTATTGTGAGCTTGAGGAGTTTGAAATCACATTTTGTGTTTATAATCTTGTGTATGTTTTGGAGCCAATTGAAGGGGAGAGGAAAAGGATAAAATAAAATAGAAAACAAACAAGAAAATATAGAGATCTGAAATGATTTGTATTTCACATATACATCAAAACATACAAATATCTTTCATCATAAGACTAATTACAGAGCTGCTTCTCTTGATATTACTCAGAGAATATTGAAACACAGGGTCCCCTGTTTAATGGTTGTTTCAATCTATTGTTGTTGCAATACTAGCATCTGCACATTTTGTTTTCTTTTTTCATACTTGCAAAATTACCTCTGAGCCTGCATATATGCCCAGCAAAAGAAAGCAAAAAACAAAGTATTGATTACAATAAATTTCTGATGCATGGGAATCTGATTAAAAAGATTATGTAATTAAAATCTCGTTCAAAACACTGTCATAGCTGCAATGAACGGTGGTGTGTGGATGGCGTGTGGAAGAGCTGGAAAGATTTTACATTGCAGAGGGAGGATGGAGTACGGTGACTAGTTGGGATTAATTGCAATACTTTTTTGTAATCACAACTATTGCTATCTATGATGTCCAATCGATCTCTTTGATAGACAAAACTTGCTTTCCCTAATGTCTTGGTGAAAATGTCTACACATTGATCTTGAGGCCTACGAAAATAAAAAAAGATTTCTCCACCGTTGATTAGTTTTCTTATGAAATGGTATTTTGTGTCGATATGTTTACTTCTCTTGTCAAAAACTGGATTCTTTGACAATGCTATAGTTGAGTTGTTGTCACAATATATCTTTGTTGTTTCTTCTTGCTCTTGCCTTAAATCTTTCAAAAATATTCTCATCCAAACTGTTTGACATGATGCATTTGTGTCTGCTACATAATGAGAAAGTGACAATTGGTTGTTCCTTTGAAGCCCATGATACTACACCTGTTCGAAAATGAAAAACATAACCAAAAGTGTTCTTCTTATCATCGATGCTTCTTTCACAATCACTATATGTATACCCTATGAGTTTGAAATCATTTGATTTTAAATAATGAATACTATAGTTCTTTGCTCCACTCACATATCTACGAATCATTTTCCCTACTTGCCAATGAGAGTCTTTTGGAGACTCCATAAACCTTGAGATAAGACTAACTGCATACATAATATTTGGCCTTGTGGCTGTTAAATACATGAGGCTACCAAAAGGTCTTTTCTAAAAAGTTGGATCAATGTTGGCTCCTTTATCATTGTTACTTAATTTTAGTCATATGAAAATTGCTATTGGAGATGATTCTTCTGCATATACATAGGAGTCCTAGGATTCCTTTCTAGAGCTTCTTCCTCTTCCATTGTCATCTATTTTTCTTTCTCTTCTTTTTCTTCTTCTCTATAAAGGGGTTCATTAGATTCATATCCTTCTATTAGAACTGAGCTCTCATGAGAATCTTCATCCACTTTGACACTTCCACTTCCAACTATCTTCTTCAACCTTTTGTTGTAGCTTTTGTATGCCTTGCTTTTTGTAGAGAATCCAACGAAGATTCCATCATTAGATCTTGCATCAAACTTTCCTAACTTTTCTTCATCTCTCCTGATATAATATTTTCTTCCAAACACTCTAAAATATTTCATAATAGGAGGTTTCTTATACCATAGTTTATAGGGAGTATTTGAACTATTCACTCTTACTTGTCCTCTATTAAGAATGTATACTGCAATATGAAAGTCTTCCTTCTAGTAGAATTTTGGTAGATTTTCTTCCTTCAAAGTCTAGTATAAATTTCCTTAAGAAATTGACCAGTTTGAAGAAGGATTTCACTCTTTTCCTATTAGAAGGAAAGCTCAATTGTACAATATCATTAACTCTCTCAAGATTGATCTTAATTCCCTCCTTTGAAATAATGTGACCAATTATTTTTCCTTCTATAACCCCAAAAAAATATTTTTATGATTCAAAGATATACCATGCTCTTTGCATCTCTGTAAAATATTTTCTAGACCATTGGGATGATTCTCTATCTTTTTGAGAACACAGTTAGATCATCTAGATAGATGAAAATGGTTTTATTTTTGAGTTCACCAAATGAAAGGTCCATGGCTCTCTAAATGGTTTCTACTGTATTGATTAAAGAAAAGGGAATATGATTGTAGGAAAATGTTCCCTATGGAGTGGTAAAAGTTGTCTTGTATTGATCTTCTCTACCAAACTTATATAATAATAGCTTGATAAACCATCTAATATAGACATCATCTTGGATCTCACAATAGTTTGAAGGACATGATCCATCATAGGTAGTGGGTAATTATCATTCAAAGAAGATTAATTAAAAATATTAGAGACAACTCATATTTTAATTTCACCATTCTTCTTATGAATAGGAACTATGTTATCTACCCATGTTGAATGATGTATGAGATAGATAATCCTTTCTTTCAACATTTTTCCCACTTCCCTAAAGATTGTGTCAACCATTTTAGTGATATATGTTCATTCCTTGTATTGAAAAGGAGATGTACCTTGTTTAAGAGGAATGTCATGTTGAAGTTTTCCATCCATAAAATTCTTTAAATCATCATAACACCATGAAAAAATCTTCTTTATATTTGACTAAGAGACTGATTAGTCTATATTTTTACTATGACCAGTGCACAACACTTCCCAATATAGACCAATTTTGGGAAATTAGAATCACCAATATTAACAACTTTGTATTCTCCTATACTATTCATAGACATTGATTTTTTTCTTAATATATCTATCATGCTAGTCAAATAAATCTTCTAAAGAAACCATAGCTTTTGGGATCTTATTTCCTTTCTTCTAAACAACTCGTTCTCCTAGTCTTTTCACATCATCAGGGCAAATTTGTTTGCATTAATTTGTACTAACTTCAAAATAGGAATGCACAAACATCTTGGCATTCTCTAAAAGAATATGAATTTGTTTATCATTCTTAAAATCGTGCCAGTGCTCAACATTATCTAGTACACTAGGCCTATATATCATTTCAATCCTATTTGAATCTTTCATAAAATTAGGGTTAGGCAACAATAAATAAGAAGAAACTACTAATGAATCATCTTTTAAATTGTGGTCTTTTGTGATTGCTTCAATATAGAAGGCATCAAAATGTTCAATATAGTCCCATACCTTTTTTCAATAATTACTTCATTTCTCACCCTTAACTATGAAGATCTTGTGTACCTATTTAACAATCATTTAAAAACTTCCAATAATCTGAGTTTCCTAACCACTTTATCTATTGACAATGATCATCCCAATAATAAAGCTTCATATTCAGTTGTGTTATTAGTGTTTTTGAATTTTAGTTTATATGAAAAAGAGAAAATGTCTCTAGAAGGAGATATTAGAATTACTCTTGCACAAGATCCTGAACTAGAACAACTTCCAACAAATTCCATTGTCCATAGCTTGAAAGTGATTCTTGAACTAGTAAAATTAGTATCTTTATCTAATTTTGAGAAACACATGTAATTTCCAAATTCTGACTCTTTAAACAAGATTTGAGACCTAGGGTCCTCTCACTTTAGAACTGTAAACTTGGCTTTAGGTTAAGGGTCTAGATGTACCCTTTATTGTCTTATTTGGATTGATGCATGGGACTAATCCATTTGAATTTCTCCTCCCATGTCTCTGTAGAAACTTCTTCTTAGTAACATGCCGTAACCAGTAGGGATATTTTCTACCAATAGTGTCAATTTAAGTCTCCTATTAGGGTGTCCTTCTAGAGAGACTTGGGCATATTTGAATTTACCAACCAAAGGAATTTTCTTAGATTCCATTGAAAAACATTTCCGAAATTTTATTATAGAGATAACCCTAGAGATCTAGCAACTTTGGGGGGCATTACATTATCTAAAGTACCCGAATCTATAATGCAATTAATTAATCTATACCCATTGATAAAAAGGGAAACACAAAATGGGTTTGGTTTTTCTTCAAAACTAGTAGGGGTAAGACTTTTTTTCAAGAAGATAAACCAAAAGATGATTCCATAGTATTAATAGTTTGACCTTCAGAGACTAAATTAACTTCAAAATTTCTAGACTTAACAAAAGAATTAATAGATTTCTTAATAGATGACACATTAAACACCTTATGCCTACTATTAGAAGACTTTTGAGCCCCATGTGGTGATAAATTAGTCTTAGATCTAGAGTTAGAATTGGTCAAAAGGAACCTGGGAAAGATTTTTATACCTTTTTTATTCAGATTTTTTCTAACCACGAGTCACTAAAACACAAGAGGAGTCATCCAAGGTAGTTATCTCCTCTATAACTTATTTCATGGTTGTTATTTACATGAATTTATTCCTTTTTGGATAGTAAGCTCTATTATGATCCATGTTTAAATTAAATTTCAACATGTTACTTTTATTTCCACCAAGATGTGCTTGTATAGCTAATATATACTATGAAGGAGGCAAATGCAAGGTTTTATTATTGGGATGTATATATCCTTTCCTTACTATATCCTAATATGATGGTTGTGATTGTTGCAAGTTCTTAGGTAGCTTCCTTTTTAGAGAAATAATATCATTTTCTAATCTTTGAATCATTTGATCAAAGGAGGTATAGGTCCAAGTTTTATTTGTATGCAACTCTTTTTCTATTTTCCTACAATAATAAGGTCATATTCTAATTCTATTACCATATTTTTATTTGCATCCAGATCAGCTACTTGTTCTCTTCTTAGGTTGAAACTAATGTAAAGTGGTTGTGTATTGATAAATAATATTTTTTTATTCTCAGGAGTAGGCATTTTAATAGTATCAATTTTATTTACAATCTTGCTGAACTTGGCCAAAAATTCTTGCATGGGTTCTTGGACTTAATTATTGAATTGTGTTAGCTATGCCAATTTAAGTAATGTTCATATTTTTCACCTTTGAACATATTCTCAATTTATCTTCTCAGGGAATCCCATGAATTGATAGAACCTTATAGAACCTTATAAAAAATGATAGAACCATTTGGCAATAACACCTATAAAGTATTCTACAAATAATATGACAACCATGTGTTCATGTTGGACAACAACCACTCCACAAGTAGTGTTGATGGTTAAAATAACACAAACAACATTAAAACAAAATATTTCTACTCTATTTCTCCTAAAAAAGAAAGACTACATGTAATGGCCTAACTCCCAAAGTCCTGGTAGTTGGTTCTCAACTATCTGATGTCACTTAATTGGTTCATGCAACTGTAATATTCAAGGGGCCTGTGCTTGGTAACAAAGGATTCAAGCTATGACTCTCTTTGTCAAAATAGTTCCTGTAAATCAAGGGGTTTAAAATAAAAGAAAAAGATAGATCCAAGGGGTAAATCAGTAAGTATGAATTAAATTTATCTAATATCCAGACATATACTTTTAACAATGAATGTTTTCTTAACCGATCACAAAAACCATAGCATGACACAACCCACAGTATAACTGTACCATCACATACATCTTAGGTTCTTAATTCAATTCCTCTATTCGCATATCACAAGTATTTCCAAGATCTCAAAACCACACACATTCATTCATCATTAAAACTATAGATCAATAGACTTTAATAAACTTAACTCAATGACAATTTATCAAGATAATCTTTAAACCTGGTTTCTTCTAATGACTTTCATCACATAAGAAACTATCATGCTTCAGCACAATCACTGGCATTCAAGTGGATTATAACTCATTAACCTTATCAAACAACACAATTCAATGCAAACTCCATATTTTGTAAACCTGCAATTCTATTAACTGTAAAACAAGATCTGGTACAATGTATCTCTACAAAATGCTCTATAAAAATTCTATCTCCTAGCACTAGGTAAGCCAATCCAATTCTCAATTAGCTGACCCTTAAAATGTAATACCCCACTGGTATTTATAGATCACAAAAAATAAGTTCAAACTTTACTTCTATCTTAGGCTTTCCACCTTTTTAGGAACAATCAACTGTCTTGGAAACTCAGATCAATTTCGATCTTGAGTTCTTACATTATACATTCAGTTTGATCTAACAATACAAGATAGAAAATAGGAGAAAAGAAGATCACACATCCTTGAGACTGCCAGTGCTGCATGCATGCAACATGCAAGGAAGAAGATCATCATGCATCATGCAAGGAAGAAGAATATTATGCATGCAAGATTTTATGCAGGTGATGCTGGATCTGCTATCAACTCATCATAACTGGTGAAAACGTGTTGTAGCATACCCATGTTTGGCCCATCAATCTAGTCATCTTCAAACTTGATGTGATCCAACTCAACTGCAGAAAATTCTTTCATGCTCTTTACCTTGACCAACTCTCTTCCTGCAGCTTTTATTTCTTCCTTGACTTCTACAAGTCGGTCTATCAGTAAGCCCTCTCCATCATCCTGCATGAGTCCTTGGAATCTTTCATTCCATTTCTCTCTAACCTGACTTAATGGCATGCCATCTTTAGTCATTACATTCACATCTACTATTATAGCCATAACCGCTTCCAACTCTTCCAACTGCTCAGTTAAATTATTAACTGCTTCCTGAATTTCATCCTTACGCTTGCTCAAAAATCCAGTCCTAAACTTAAGGATACGAGAAGTCTTTTCTACAAAATCTTTATTATCATCTTCGAGTATAGATTCCTCTAGAAGAGTAGTTAGAGGCAATGTATTTATCTTCTCTAACTTTTCACTATACTCTTTGTACTCTTCTTCTAACTTCTCGGAGGCCTCAATATATTGATGCATCTCTTTTATTACTCCTTCCACCTCCTTATAGGTTTCAAACCCCTTTTCCAAAACCTCACCTACCTCCCGGTTCACTTTGTCTATCCATTTGTCATCCATCTCCGCCTTACCTCTAACCTGCACCAAATCATCAACCTCATTTTTTCTTAGCAAAACAAGAGTCTCAATTGCTGCAAAGTTTTGTGACCTTGGAGAGGAGACACTCTTCAAAAATGAATGTAATTGATCTAACTGAGCCTTAAGCTCATCTTTCTTTTGTTTGTCCTTGATCATTCTTGATTTTGTCATTGAAGCCACCACATCAATCAGATTCATTTATTGATTTCTAGTGGGTCTTCCCAAGTTAACCGCACTCAATTGATAGTCTATGAGCTATATATCCCCTACCTCCTTTTCAGTCATAGGCACGACACATTCAGCAACTATCTCTCCTTTATCTGTGAGTCTGGTAGAGTGCAAAACTTTAGCCCTCTTCTTAGGCCTTTCCTGTTCAATCTCCTTCATCATGTCCTCCCAATTAAGAGATTGAGGAGGTGTTCTAGCTCTCTTCTATAGATCTAACTTCAACCAAGTAGGAGCACTAGGAGTCATCATCATGGAAGAGGAAGCAACAACTGTAGAGGATGGCTGAATATCTACCTTAGGTTGAGAATCAACCCTTGCCTTTTCTTGTTGCTCTTGTAGCACATGCATCTGCACCAACTTCTTAGCCTCTTCCCTATCTCTTTGTTCCTATATTCTCCTATCTTCTTCTTCTTATGTCAATCTTTCCTCTTCCATCTAATCCTTCTCTTTTTCTTTCTCTAAGGCCTCTCTTTCTAACCGCTTTGCCTCTAAAGCTTTAAGTTTTGCAGCTTCGACCTCTCCTTCTTTTTGCTTCCTTTCAGTTTCTTCCCTTTCTATCCTTTCTATTTCCAAGGATATGAGTTTCTCTGCCTTTTCCCTTTCTTTCTCAGCTTGCAATTTCTTTACTAGCTCTTTAGCCTCTTTTTCTTTTCTTGACGCTTCAGCCTCTTGTTCTTTTTGCCGAGTCTCCTCTGCAAGCTTCAATCTAGCAACTAGGGCTTCCTTTTCCCTTTGGTTTCTTGCTTTCTCCTCCTCGAGATCATGGATCTTCTGTATCAGTTCTAGCTTGTCATTTTCTGCGTTGACCTTGATCTCATGCTCTCATTGCCTCATTTGCTCCTCCATTGTATTAGCTGCTGTCCTTGTTTCAACTTCTTTTACCTTTAATTGCAACTATTGAAGTAGAGCATTAGCTTGCAATTTTACCTCCATCTCCTTTTGTTTCTCCGCTGCAGCCCTTGCATAAGATTCCCTGGTAGCATCTTCAAATTGTTTCCATTGTTCTTCCTGTGTAAGAACCTGCCGAATAGTAGGATCTAGAGGCATGTTTACTTGCAAGTCCTTCTCTGACAGAGTTTCATCCGAGTCTATCTCAATTCCTACCAACTCTTCCTCCACTTCTTTTCCTTTAGTAGCTTCAGCCATGGCATACAGCACTCCATGAACTTCTTTGCTTTTCTTTCTTGTGAGTGGGGCTTGTGTAGGTGACTCACCCAATAAAGGCATAGGAATAGCAGATTCAATTGGAACATCTCCCTCGGGTGTCTCTTCTTCTTCAGCAACTACCTCCAACTCTATTTCTTCAACATCCAGAGGAAAGAATTCCAATGGTTCCTTGGAAGGTGCCTTTCTCTTAATCCTCTTATACCCTTTACCTTTCTTGAGGATTGGTCCCTGAGGAGCTTGAGTCCTCATCATCAACCATTGCACACTTCTATCCAAGACTGTTCTTCCTTGTTTCTTAATGTCAATCGTTTCTTCTTCACTCCATTCTATTGGATTTAAGTTTTTGGTGCCAATATTCAAAGCTTCATATGAGGGATCTAATACCACTCCATCATCCACCAAAATGTTAGGAATATTATCTTTAATACCCAGCTCTACCATAAGTGAGACTGTAATCTCTCATAATTCTTCCTCCTTAAGTCAAATTCATCCTGCCTATCACACCAAAAATCCTCTAACAAATTAAAGTGTCTAGTAAATAGTGAAGGTAATAAAGTATACATCTTCTTTTTCGGATCAAAATACTTACGAGCTGTATACAATCCCAATTTTAATTGTATCAACTCCTTACAAACCACCTTAGCTGCCTTTAAGTGTTGACAGCCATATTCCCCCAGTGTCATAGGAAACTTATGGCATCCTGTCTTGTGCTTCATCCCAAATCTAGCATTAACTCCAATGGCTTGATATACAAATTCCATAAGCACTATCCTATTGCTGCAGCATCTTTGAAGTAAATGGGGATGACCTTCAAACCCAAACAACCTGAAGTATATAAATTTGGGGTATTGGATGTACCAACTTCCCCATTCAAAAATGAATTCCATAGTTTAATGGCTTAACCTGTATCTTGCATCTCCACTCAACTGGTTGATAACCACATATAAAAATGCATCATTGACTCTTCTGAAGTGAGTCTCAGCAACCTGAAGAGATAATTGATCATAGTGTTCCCATACCTTCTTTTGTCCGTCCAAGACTCCCATTATACCTACTCTATTTAATGTTGGGAATATGCCCAATCTTGCTGCAACATAGACCACATATGAAGTCATGAAGAAAGATTTGGTCTGTCTGACCCTTGTGAGCTGATCATGTATGGCATCAGAAACAATAATTGACCAATCAAATTGATAATCACCCTGAAAGATCACTTGAATAAAATGAAACATCCATTCCTTGAAATGGAAGGCATCCCTCTTCCCAAACACTCTGGACAACATCAATATTAAATCCGATATCTCCTTCTTGAAGTCTGCGCTCTTTGGCGGATCTGCCAGTTTGCTCAAAGATTTCTTCTCGGTACTTAACCATCTTTTGTTTAAATGAGACTTATTGGAGTCTTTATGCTTATTGTATTTCTCCAATGCCTCAGCCTCAGTCAACTGCACTAAATTCTTGGGATCAGGAACACTGAATATGCTTTGGAACATCTATGGAGTAAGATCTATAATCACATTATTCTATGAATCCATGCATAATCTTGTAGCTAGATTATAAGTACTGGCCACTGTACATATCAACTCTGGACACTGAACTGACAAATGAAACACAATGATATGTGCCAGACCAGATTCAACAATTCTTTGAGTTCTCCCTATCAAGTTTGCCCTTTCTGCAAAGGTCTCTTCATGTAATTCTTCAAAACTATATTGGCCCAGATTGGTATCTATGATATCTGACCAGTTTGATTCCACCATACTCGCCTTCACCACCGGATTCCTATGATCGTACCTTAATGTATAAGGTAGCTGTTCTGGTTTCACCTTCTTGATTTTTGGTGCAGGCTTTGACGTTCCCGCCGGTTGATTCCTTCGAGCAGCCTCTCTTGATGTTCTTGACATCTCTCAAATCTCCTGCAAGGAAACCTCTAATTAGACCTTCTAATAAATCATTATAAAACATGTTCTAAAAACATACCTATTACATATACATCCGAGTCGGAGTCGAACAAAAACACAAAATAATCACTTTTACAAGACTGGCGGACTCGGAGCAAAAACCAATATAGGAACTTCAGCTAGTAACAAACGGGCTTGAAGTCGGAGTCGGGAAAGTTATCGGAACCGGGGTCGAAATGAAAAAGGGATTTGGTTTTCTTCAAATTCCTTTCATTTCATATTCTATTTCTATTCCACCTCCGCCTCCGATTTGGTTATCGTTACTTCGACAAAAGACTTTCCACCATATGCGGAGCCGGACATGGGATAAAAACAGAACTGATAACCTTTACAAATAAAATTATTAAGTTTAAGAGTAGTTCTGATCCTGCCTCTGCTCACATACTTCAATAAAACCTCTTTAGAGCTCAAAATCGAAAACGAGATAGAAATGGAATTGATAACTTTGGAAAAAACAAACTCTTATGCCAATACCCATTCCAATCCCGCATCCACCTATGCTAATCATGACATCATCAAATTTATTCATTTTCATCATAACTTCATGATTAAACCTAGGTCACCATAAAATAACAAAGGAGCTTAAAGACTCTACCCTCACATGATCATGGGGAACAATTGTATTTTAGAGCCATTTATTTAAAACCTATTTTAAATTAATTGTAGAGACTGACGAAACCCTAATCTAACAAACTTAATAAAACTAGGGAACGAGTTTTAAAACCCTGCCATTCTACCAAATGATGAAACCCTAAATTAAACAATACATCTAATCTACCTCAACTGACTGTAAAATCTCTAACGTACCTCACTGTAAATTCTTAATCTAACTCATGCCATAAGAAACCTTTAATCTAATCTAAATCTACTGCAAATCGAAAACGACACGACGCGATCAAGATTAAGACGTGAAATCGACAATGCCCAAAAATAGAAAGAAACAACACAACAAAATAAAACAACAAAGATAAAAACAAAACTAAAACAAACCAAAACAAGAACCTGCTCATTCAATCACATCGATGATCATAAAATTGCTTTAAAACACAATGATTGAACATGCGAACAGATACAAAGCAAAACACAATGAACACAACCGCAAATAAAACAACGAACAACAAAGATAAAAGACCTACCTCAAATGCAAACAAAGCCACACCAACTTTCTGAATTGATGCACGCACAATCCCTTCTCTATCTCGATCAATTTGCTCAAACGAACTCTGCTATTGCTCTTCGCGCTTTCAGACTTGTAATAATAACAATAATAATTGGCTTTAACCCTTAATAAAGAAAAATATGTGAATTTCTACCTACATCGGAAACCACCATTAATGCATTAAAATGCAGTAAAGGTGGAGTCAGATTTGTAAGAGAACGAACACTGGTCTGCAGTGCAACTTCAGTCAGAAAGTCAACAACAAAAATTGGTGGGGGCGGAACCAAAATGGAAACAAGATCTTAAAATCATAAAATTTCCAAACCTTGTCCCCTTTCCGACTCCACGTCCGACAACTAAAAACAAAACAAAAACAAAAACAAAAAAGTTAAGTAAAAGACCAACGTAATAAAACAAAACACAAAAATTGAGACAAACAAACATTAAAAAGGGAGCGGAGGTGGGATCGGAATTAAATTTGATTTTGCAAATTTTGAATAGAACCATCCCAATTCCCACTCCTGCTCTGCTTCCGCCAAAGAGAAAAAACAAAGGCAAAGAAAAGACTGTCATAATAGAACCAAAATTAACCTCAAAAGATCTTTCAAAACCCGATTCAGCTCCAGTTCGGATTCCGACAGAGAAATCAAAGAAAAACAAAGTATTGGAAAAACTAAACTCCAAACTTTGTTCCAAAAACAACTAAGTACAAAAACACAAAGGGGGGACCCATTTTGACCAAGACAAAAGATGGGGTGGTTATGCAAGGCATAACAAATGGCTACTCGGCTGGGAAAATGGTTTACCTATTTTCAAAATACCCAAAGAAAATTTTAGTCACCCAAAAACTACTTGTCTTATGAACATCTTACGTTGAATGAAATCAGATATTTGTAGGATAATCCTGAGTTTGAATCTCAAATGTAATGTGCTCATGAGTTATTTCTGAATCTGAGTGTGTGCCTATATTGTGCATCATCCTTTGTAGATACTTTCTCTATTTGTAAACAACTATACCTAAGTTTCAAGCTACATAAGTTGAGTCCTTTAACTATCGTGCAGTAAAATCCTGGGTATTGCTCCACTGCCAGACAGGCGTCCATAGCCCCGACGGAGATACCTCTAGTCCTCTCAAAGCATTGCTCTACTTCCAGATAGGCGTCCATAGCCCCGATAGAGATACTTGATTACCCACTTGATATTGAGCTTACTCTTCTTTCTTTCTTTCTCTCTTTTTTTTTAAAAAACAAAAATTCTTTTATGCATCTCTCAATACTCAGATTGAATGAATCTAAAATGTGGGTTGAGTTCTACAATGGATTTCATGATAGTTTTGGAATCTGATTTTTCACTTGAAACATAGATAGAGTCACTCTAAAACAAATAGGTAACTACTCATGCAGATGTTTTTCTAATTTGGTGACAGATCTTTGATCACAATTCATGAGATATTCACATTTACATCTTCTGCCCTTAATAACTTTTCCAACCCAAACTAGAATGATCATAAAACATAAGTTGTAGAATGAAATCCTTTTCAATGATTAGAATGAGAATACCTAAAACAATTTATCTCATAGTACCAATAGTATACTTTGAATAACAACCCCCTAACTTGAGATGAGCAAAATAAGAATCCCGAATGAAACAAGACAACAAAAAAAAACCAAACAAACAAAAACCAAGAAAGAAAAGAAAAGAAAACAAACAAACAAGCAAAAACTAAAACTAAAACCTAAAAGCTAAACTTAATTACATATGATACAATATAATACATTCTTTTCAAAACACCAGATTTTTTATGCACCAAAATAGTGCTTGAGAAACTAACCATTAACTGGTAATGGAACAGACTCTCCTATTAGGGTATTCAAACAAAAGGCATTCTCCCCTAATATTTCAGCTATTTGGTAGGGACCTAACCAAAGTCTATCGAACTTCTGATGGTCTCCCTTCCTTTCTCTAGAATTATCCCATAATAGCACAAGGTTTGATATTCTAAAAGCTTTCACTTTGGCTCTTTTGTCAAACCAGTGCTTGACAACAGCCTGATGTTTAGAGAATTAATGCAAAGCAGCATCTCTTTGTTCTTACATGTTCAACAAGTTAAGCAGTCTCACCTCAATCCTATCATTCCTATTATAAAACTCCTGCATAAATTTCAGAACAGATATTTGTAAATTTATGGGAAAGATTGGATCTTGGCCATAAACTAGTTTAAAGGGTGAATTACCTAGGGCTACTTTAATTTTGGTTCGATCTGCCCATAAGGAAAATCTCAATTGGGTATGCCAGTCCCTAGGGTTACTTTCTAACAACCTTTTTATTACTTCGAATAAATTCTTATTTGTGGACTCAGCCACTCCATTCCCCTGAGGGTAATAATTGGAAGAATATTTTAATACAATCTTATGCTCATAAGCCCATGAAATAAATTCAGCAGAGGAAAAAGCAGGGCCATTATCACATACCAGAGCAAATGGAACTCCAAACCTGGTTGTGATGTTCTCTGTCAGAAACTTAATAACCACCTCCATGGTGCTATTTTTGCAAGGCAAAGCCTCCATCCAATGCGTGCAATAATCCGTTGCAGTTAAGATGAATTTGTGACCTGAACAAGAATTTGGATTAATCACCCCTACAAAATCAAGCGCCCATTGGGAAAATGGCCTTACCTCATAAACCGGTTGTAGAGGCATCGCAGGATTTCTTTCTCTTGACACAAAATTTTGATATACATGACAAGTTTTGCAATTTTGATGCACATCCCTAAACACATAAGGCCAATAGTAACCTGACCTTAAAATCTGATGAGCCAATGCATCAACAGATCCATGTCATGTTCCATGCCTACCATGAAATTCACTTATAGCATGTTGAGCTTCTTGCTGATCCAGACAACGCAAATAGATTCCTTGGAAATTCTTCCTATAAATTGATCCTCCTTTAAGCATATAATGGGCGCTTTTCATCCTTAGTGATCTTCTTTGAGTTGCATTCATCCCTTCTGGACACTTGTTGTTGAGGAGAAAAAAAACCAAGTCTGTATACCAGGGATCTTTTGTGAATGATTGAGAAGTGTATTGTTGACAAGTTATACTTCTATCCACTTCAGCCATTGCCTTTGAAAAACCTTGACCTCTTACAAGTTTCATTGGGTGAATCTCCAAATCAAATTCTTGTAAAATGGCCATCCATTTCCCTCTTCTTTCTCCTAGTTCACTTTGCATCAGGAGGGACTTTACAGCTGGATCTAGGACTATAGCCATCACTTGACTTCAGATTATGTAGTGTCTGAATTTTTTCACTGCTTGAACCAATGCAAAAGCCTATTTTTCTATTGATGAATATCTTACCTCTGCATTCTTAAAGGGAGAGCTCATAAAAGCAATAGGCCTCTCTTCATTCTCTTCTCTTCTTTTTGTCAAGACTGCTGCACATGAATGTTCAGAAACAAAAGAATAGATATAAAAGGGTTTTAGATAATCTGGGCTTGTTAAAATAGGTGCCTCAGATATAGCTTGTTTAATTTGCATGAAAGCAGATTTAGCTTCTTCACTTCATTCAATCTTCGCATCCTTCTTCATCATTTCATTAAGTGGTTTAACAATTTCTGCAAACCCTGTTATAAACTTCCTGACAAAATTAACCCTTCCAAAGAAAGATCTCATCTCCTTCTTACTTCCTGGCCTTGTTAACTTCAAAATGGCCTCTACTCGATCAGGATCTATGGAAATTCCCTCCTCTGATATAATGTGACCCAAAAGCTTCCCTTCAGAAACTCCAAATACACATTTCTTTGGATTAAGAGAAATACCATAATTAACACATTTCTTTAGTACTTTTTCTAAATTAGCAGCATGATCTTCTCTACTCTTAGAGAAGATGGTCAAATCATCAACATAGATGATTATACACTTTTCTATTAGGTCTTTAAACGCTACATCCATCGCTCTTTGAAAATTAGCACCAGCATTAATCAGACCGAATGGCATCCTCCTGTAGGCAAATGTGCCCCACTTTGTAGTGAAAGCAGTCTTCATCCTATCCTCATGACTTACTAGTACTTGATTATATCCTGAATATCCATCCAAGAAACACATCATTTTAGATCCATTAACCTTTTGCAATACTTCATCAAGAGAAGGTAATGGATAATTGTCCTTCTCAGAGGCTTTGTTTAAATTTCTAAAATCCACACATAACCTGATTTCCCCATTCTTCTTCCTCACAGGAACTAGATTAGCCACCCAGGTAGAGTGTCTAACTGGAAAAATTATTCTTGCAACCAAAAGATTTTGTACTTCTCTCTAGATCAGAGGCTCGATTAATGCATTGACTGGGCATTGCTTTTGGCGAAAGGGCTTGACTTCTGACTTAAGAGGAATCGTATATGTGATGACAAATGTATCAAAAGTCTTCAGATCATCGTAGCTCCAAGCAATTGCTTTGATATTTTGCTTTAAAACTTTGATTATCTCATCCTTTATTTCTGGAGGACAAGTCTTTCCTATAAGAACATTCCTTTCTACCCCTGAGTGAGTCAAATTAACGGATTGATACTTGCCTCCCTCACTTTTTGTAGGCATTCTCTGATAAGCTTGTGGATCTGAATCAAATATCCTCTCCAATGCTATCATTCCTTTTGGAATGTTATTACTTTTTAAATCCATTATCCCTTCTGGATTGTCACTTTCTGTATTGTCACTTCTTGGATTCCAGTCTCCTTGATCCCTATCAACATCATCAATTATTTGCCCTTGAAATACATCAGAACTCTCCAAAAAGGCCAAAATATGTTGGTCATCATTAAACACTTGGAAGTGTCTAACATTGTCAGGAATTGCAGGAACTGAAATCAATTCCACAGAAAACCTTTTCAGATTTGAATCCTGCATGGGCTCTAATGTACTTGCTGCAACAGCAAGAGCATCTGCTATTTGATTGTTTCCCTTGGAATAAGAGTAATCCCAAAGGCGTCAAAATCTTCTATTAAATTCCAGACCCTGTTCCTATAAGCAGCCAATCTTTTATTATGGCAAGTGTATTGACTACGTACCTGCTTCGCAATTACCTCAGAGCCTCCCATCACTGCAAGAGCAGTTACTTTCTTCTTATGAGAAAACATAAGTCCTCTTGCAAGTGCCTCATATTCAACCACATTGTTAGTGCAACCAAACTGCAATCTGTAAGAAGCAAAATAAGTTTTCCCTTTTGGGTTTGTTAGTTCAATTCTAGCTCCACTTCCTGCTTTAGATTTAGAACTATCAAATTTAAGAGTCCATAACTGGTCTTTCACTGGCAGCTCTTTCCTTTTAGAAACTATAGGGATTTTGTCACTTGTGACATGTGGCAGCTCAAACTTTCGCTTTTTGTCAGAATTTGCGTTGAGAAGAAGCTTAGTTAACGATTTTCCTAGTTCCTTAATTTGTTCAACAACTATCTCCTGAGTTATTTCTTGGGCTAAGTCAGGGTCTAACTCATCTTCTATTACATCCACTTCTTCTTTTTGATCTGAAAACCCTAAGACCTGAGTCTGTTCTAATGGTAAAGGAACCTCTTCTTGAGGAAGACTAATCCATGTAAGAATAGTTGCATGCTTAGCTTGGAAAGAGAACTCATTGATGGGAGTCTCAGTTACCTCTTGAGATTCTTGCTTGTATAAATCTACATTCCTTAGAATATCTATGCATGACTGACATGTCAACTCTGAATGGTTATGATAGTTTATTCTACACCAATTAGGAAGCAATAGATTACTCAAATCAGTTTCTGTTCCTAAAACCAGCCTATCTTGTTGCAATTTCCTTATTAGAACTTGCTAGTTGATGTGAATCATTGAATCAGTGTAGTCTAAAGATAGTGTATCCTCAGAACTAACTACAAAAAAAGTAAGAACTTCCTCTTGCTTGTAAACACCCATCTCAGTTTCAAATAATGCTACTTCATTTGGAGTATCATACTCTGCAATCATGTGTTTGAGCCTAGGTTCACTTTCAATTCTTATCTGAGTGGCAACCCCTTTCCAAGGTAACCACATGTGCGAGAAGTCCAGAGACAGATATCCACCTATGCTTTTCATTAGCTCTCAACTTAAAAGCATCCCATATGTTTCTGGGATGTTAGCAACTTGAATATCTATATAGGTCTGGATCCTTGGGTCTGATCCAACCTACACATGCATGTTCTTCAACTCACCTACAACATTAACTTCAGTTTTATCTAATTGAATCACCTTTTTGTTGGTTGGAATAGGACTCAATCCTAACTTTTTACAAATCAAAAAAGGCATGACATTCCTTGATGCTCCAGAATCTAATAAGAAATTGTGTAGATTCTTTCCAAATATCTTCAAACTTAACAAGAAAGGTGGGGTACTGGTCTTACCTTTATACATAGCAGCATTCATCTCCTTTGCAGGAGTCACTTTACCTTTCCCTTCCAAGCGATCCATTTCTTCCAAAGCTTTTAATACTACTTCCCTTTGAGCTGGGCACCACTTCATGATATCAAAGAAGGATAGTGATGTCTTCTGCCTTTGCAATTCTGCAACAAAATCAAACTCTAAATCATTCCTAAATTGATATTTGGGAAAAGAAGGCTGATTACCTCTATTCTGAGTATCAGAAGGTCCCTTTGGTGGGGGTGGATTTTTATCTGCATTCTGATTTGGTGGAACCATGTTGTTAGGGGGTGCAGATGTAGTAAATGGCCCTTTATTGTGGTTCCTCAAAAAGTGACCACCCTTAGATTGGAAGGCTTGAACATCATAAACATTTTCTTCCAGCTCATTATCCCCTTGCATAGGGAATTGATACTTTTCTTCAATGGTTTCATAAGTCATGGTAGTGTTGGCTAGCCCATTGCCTTGATTAGAATTTCCTACTTGAGGATGGGCATCAGCCTGTGCAATTTTCACCATCTTCTCCATTTCCGGGCAATTGACCTCAGAATGGGCTGCTGTATCATGCAACCTACACCAATTTGTCATAAAATTTAAATCAACAACATTAGCAGTATTTGATCTCTCTTCACCTGCTTGATAATTATGAGGAACTCCTCCATTGTTAGGTCCAGTATTCCACTGCCTATTGTTGTTGTTGTTATTGAACCTCTGATTGTATCCTCTGCTTTGATTTTGATAATTCTGGTTCGAGGAGTTTTGATTCTAGAAATTCCTATTGGTGTTCTGATTAGAGTAATTGCCTTGATAGTTGTAACCTCCCTGATTGTTGTAATTCTGATTTTGATTATTGGGAGGATTTTGTCTGAGCTGTGCCATGTCATTTGACATCTGAGAGAGAGTCTTTTTGAGAGTCTCTACTTCACTTGTAAGTTGAACAGTTTGATCATTCTGCACATTTTGAACTATGGCTGGGGAATGGACATCGGTTGGTCCTCCCCCTTGTTGCGGTTGATTTTGAGGTTGATGTTGAGGTTGCTGCTATGGGGCCTGATGTGGGGAATCGTGCATGCTATTGCCAAAGAAAGGCATAGTTGGTGGAACTTGCAACTCAGATATAGGTCCATAATGGGAATAAGACGTCCCTAGGACAGTGTTATATAATGGTGGATTAGGCATCTGATAATTCATTGGAGAAAAAGATACTCCCAAGCCTCTAGGTTGTAGATTTGTCTGCTGTTGCAATTTGATAGCCAAATGATAAATCTTAGATAGTGAGTCAATCTCATTAGGTTGATAAGTTCATTGTAAGAATAGACCGATCAAAGGATCAACATCTCTCAGATATGCCTGTATAGCCATGGCTTCCGGTACTAGGTAAGGCTCTTGTAGCCTACAATACATTCTATGGAACCTAGTGTTAAACAAGGGCAACGGTTCATGATGCTCCTTTCTAATAGTGGAAAATTGGTGATATAGTATTGTATGGTCTACATAAACCCTGAACTGATTAATAAAAGCATTCTCTAAATCATTCCAACCTAGAATGGATCCTTGGGGAAAAATTAGATACCAATTATATGCCATATCTCCTAAATAGTAAGGAAATAGTCTACATACCACATCTTGATGAGCAACTTGAGCTCGCGTGCATGCATCTTTGAATGCTTGTATATGTTCCTCTGCACTTCTTGATTCTCGATGCATGTATTTTGGACAGAATTTCTCTGGGTTCTTTGGTAAATCATGGAATCCACCTGGAATAGTCCCTAACGGGGAGGGATTACCCACAAAATAAGCCATTGGTGGGGTTGGTTGGGCAGGTGGTGGTGAAAAAGGCCTACTTGGTGGTGGTGTGGATGGAATTTGTGGAAATCCTGGTGGAGTAAGTGGTGGTGGTAATGTAGGTATTTCTACCCTACGAACATGAGGTCTTGATCTAACCGGGGTTTGAAGTTCTTCGAATAGTTCACGATTAGTAGAAGATCTAAGGACCCTCTCGTATCCCTCTGGCGAAAAAGATCTTCCGCGAGCCAGCTTGTCCTTTCAGCCCTCCTTCTAGCACCAATTTATGTTGATGGTTAAAATGACACAAACAACATTAAAATAGAATATTTCTACTCTATTTCTCCTGAAAAAGAAAGACTACATGTAATGGCCTAACTCCCAAGGTCTTGGTAGTTGGTTCTCAATTGTCTGATGTCACTCAAGTGGTTCATGCAACTGTAATATTCAAGGGGCCTGTGCTTGGTAACAAAGGATTCAAGCTATGACTCTCTTTGTCAAAATAGTTCCTGTAAATCAAGGGGTTTAAAATAAAAGAAAAAGATAGATCCAAGGCGTAAATCAATAAGTATGAATTAAATTTATCTAATATCCAAACATATACTTTTAACAATGAATGTTTTCTTAACCGATCACAAAAACCATAGCATGACATAACCCACAGTATAATTGTACCATCGCATACATCTTAGGTGCTTAATTCAATTCCTCTATTCCCCTATCACAAGTATTTCCAAGATCTCAAAACCACACACATTCATTCATCATTAAAACTATAGATCAACAGACTTTAATAACCTTAATTCAATGACAATTTAACAAGATAATCTTTAAACCTAGTTTCTTCTAATGACTTTCATCACATAAGAAACTATCATGCTTCAGCACAATCACAGGCATTCAAGTGGATTATAACTCATTAACCTTATCAAACAACACAATTCAATGCAAACTCCATATTTCGTAAACCTGCAATTCTATTAACTATAAAACAAGATCTGGTACAATGTATCTCTGCAAAATGCTCTATAAAAATTCTATCTCCTAGCACTAGGTAAGCCGATCCAATTCTCAATTAGCTGACCCTTACAATGTAATACCCCACTGGTATTTATAGAATACAAAAAAGAAGTTCAAACTTTACTTCTATCTTAGGCTTTCCACCTTTTTAGGAACAATCAACTGTCGTGGAAACTCAGATCAATTTTGATCTTGAGTTCTTACATTATCCATTCAATTTGATCTAACAGTAGAAGATAGAAAATAGGAGAAAAGAAGATGACACATCGTTGAGACTGCCAGTGCTGCATGCATGCAACATGCAAGGAAGAAGAATATTATGCATGCAAGATTTTATGCAGGTGATGCTGGATCCACTATGAACTCATCATAACTGGTGAAGACTTGTTGTAGCATATCCATGTCTGGCCCATCAATCCAGTCATCTTCAAACTTGATGCGATCCAACTCAACTGCAGCAAATTCTTTCATGCTCTTTACCTTGACCAACTCTTTTCCTGCAGCTTTTATTTCTTCCTTGACTTCTACAAGTCGGTCTATCACTAAGTCCTCTCCATCATCCTGCATGAGTCCTTGGAATCTTTCATTCCATTTCTCTCTAACCTGACTTAACGGCATGCCATCTTTAGTCATTACATTCACATCTACTATTATAGCCATAACCGCTTCCAACACTTCCAACTGCTCAGTTAAATTATTAACTGCTTCCTGAATTTCATCCTTATGCTTGCTCAAAAAGCTAGTCCTAAACTTAAGGATACGAGAAGTCTTTTCTACAAAATATTTATTATCATCTTCGAGTATAGATTCCTCTAGAAGAGTAGTTAGAGGCAATGCATTTATCTTCTCTAACTTTTCACTGTACTCTTTGTACTCTTCTTCTAACTTCTCGAAGGCCTCAATATATTGATGCATCTCTTTTATTACTCCTTCTGCCTCCTTATAGGTTTCAAACCCCTTTTCCAAAACCTCACCTACCTCCCGGCTCACTTTGTCTATCCATTTGTCAACCATCTCCGCCTTACCTCTAACCTGCACCAAATCATCAACCTCCTTTTTGCTTAGCAAAACAGGAGTCTCAATTGCTGCAACGTTTTGTGACCTTGGAGAGAAGACACTCTTCAAAAATGAATGTAACTGATCTAACTGAGCCTTAAACTCATCTTTCTTTTGTTTGTCCTTGATCATTCTTGATTTCCTCATTGAAGCCACCACATCAATCAGATTCATTTGTTGATTTCTAGTGGGTCTTCCCAAGTTAACCGTACTCAATTTATAGTCTGTGAGCTGTATATCGCCTACCTCCTTTTCAGTCATAGGCACGACACATTCAACAATTATCTCTCCTTTATTTGTGAGTCTGGTAGAGTGAAAAACTTTAGCCCTCTTCTTAGGCCTTTCCTATTCAATCTCCTTCATCATGTCCTCCCAATTAAGAGATTGAGGAGGTGTTCTAGCTCTCTTCTGTATATCTAACTTCAACCAAGTAGGAGCACTAGGAGTCATCATCATGGAAGAGGAAGCAGCAATTGTAGAGGATGGCTGAATATCTACCTCAGGTTGAGAATCAACCCTTGCCTTTTCTTGTTGCTCCTGCAGTACACGCATCTGCACCAACTTCTCAGCCTCTTCCCTATCTCTTTGTTCCTATATTCTCCTATCTTCTTCTTCTTTTCTCAATCTTTCCTCTTCCATCTGATCCTTCTCTTTTTCTTTCTCTAAGGCCTCTCTTTCTAACCGCTCTGCCTCTAAAGCTTTAAGTTTTGTAGCTTCTACCTCTCCTTCTTTTTGCTTCCTTTCAGTTTCTTCCCTTTCTATCCTTTCTATTTCCAAGGCTATGAGTTTCTCTGCCTTTTCCCTTTCTTTCTCAGCTTGCAATTTCTTTACTAGCTCTTTAGCCTCTTTTTCTTTTCTTGAAGCTTCAGCCTCTTGTTCTTTTTGCCGAGTCTCCTTTGCAAGCTTCAATCTAGCAACCAGGGCTTCCTTTTCCCTTCGATTTCTTGCTTTCTCCTCCTCGAGATCATGGATCTTCTGTATCAGTTCTAGCTTGTCATTTTCTGCCTTGACGTTGATCTCATGCTCTCATTGCCTCATTTGCTCCTCCATTGTATCAGCTATTGTCCTTGTTTCAACTTCTTTTACCTTTAATTGTAGTGGTTGAAGTAGAGCATTAGCTTGCAATTTTACCTCCATCTCCTTTTGTTTCTCCACCGTGGCCCTTGCATCAGATTCCCTGGTAGCATCTTCAAATTGTTTCCATTGTTCTTCCTATGTTAGAATCTGCTCAATAGTAGGATCTAGAAGCATGTTTACTTGCAAGTCCTTCTCTGACAGAGTTTCATCTGAGTCTGTCTCAATTTCTACCAACTCTTCCTCCACTTCTTTTCCTTTAGTAGCTTCAGCCATGGCATACAACACTCCCTGAACTTCTTTGCTTTTCTTTCTTGTGAGTGGGGCTTGTGTAGATGACTGACCCAATGCGAGCATAGGAACAATAGATTCAATTGGAACATCTCCCTCAGGTGTCTCTTCTTCTTCATCAACTACCTCCAACTCTGTTTCTTCAACATCCGAAGGAAAGAATTCCAATGGTTCCTTGGAAGGTGCCTTTCTTTTAATCCTCTTATACCCTTTACCTTTCTTGAGGATTGGTCCCTGAGGAGCTTGAGTCCTCATCATCAACCATTGCACACTTCTATCCAAGACTAATCTTCCCAGTTTCTTAATGTCAATCGTTTCTTCTTCACTCTAGTCTATTGCATCTAAGTTTTTGGTGCCAATATTCAAAGCTTCATATGAGGGATCTAATACCACTCCATCATCCACCAAAGTGTCAGGAATATTATCTTTAATACCCAGCTCTACCATAAGTGAGACTGGTAATCTCTCATAATTCTTCCTCCTTAAGTCAAATTCATCCTACCTATCACACCAAAAATCCTCTAACAAATTAAAGTGTCTAGTAAATACTGAAGGTAATAAAGTATACATCTTCTTTTTCGGATCAAAATACTTACGAGCTGTATACAATCCAAATTTTAATTGTATCAACTCATTACAAACCACATTAGCTGCCTTTAAGTGTTGACAGCCATATTCCCCCAGTGTCATAGGAAACTTATGGCATCCTATCTTGTGCTTCATCCCAAATCTAGCATTAACTCCAGTGGCTTGATACACAAATTCCATAAGCACTATCCTATTGCTGCAGCATCTTGGAAGTAAATGGGGATGACCTTCAAACCCAAACAACCTGAAGTATGTAAATTTGGGGTATTGGATGTACCAACTTCCCCATTCAGAAATGAATTCCATAGCTTCTTGGCTTAACCTGTATCCTGCATCTCCACTCAACTGGTTGATAACCAGATATAAAAATGCATCATTGACTCTTCTGAAGTGAGTCTCAGCAACCTGAAGAGATAATTGATCATAGTGTTCCCATACTTTCTTTTGTCTATCCAAGACTCCCATTATACCTACTCTCTTTAATCCTGGGAAAATCCCCAATCTTGCTACAGCATAGACCACATATGAAGTCATGAAGAAAGATTTGGTCTGTCTGACCCTTGTGAGCTGATCATGTATGGCATCAGAAACAATCATTGACCAATCAAATTGATAATCACCCTGAAAGATCACTTGAATAAAATGAAACATCCATTCCTTGAAATGGAAGGCATCCCTCTTCCCAAACAATCTGGACAACATCAATATTAAATCTGATATCTCCTTCTTGAAGTCTGCCCTCTTTGGCCGATCTGCTAGTTTGCTCAAAGACTTCTTCTCTGTACTTAACCATATTTTGTTTAAATGAGACTTATTGGAGTCTTTATGCTTATTGTATTTCTCTAATGCCTCAGCCTCAGTCTACTGCACTAAATTCTTGGGATCAGGAACATTGAATATGCTTTGGAACATCAGCGGAGTAAGATCTATAATCACATTATTCTGTGAATCCATGCATAATCTTGTAGCTAGATTATAAGTACTGACCACTGTACATATCAACTCCGGACACTGAACTGACAAAGGAAACATAGTGATATGTGCCACACCAGAGTCAACAATTCTTTGAGTTCTCCTTGTCAAGTTTTCCCTTTCTGCAAAGGTCTCTTCATGTAATTCTTCGAAACTATACTGGCCCAGATTGGTATCTGTGATATTTGACCAGTTTGATTCCACCTTACTCGCCTTCACCACCGGATTCCTATGATCATACCTTAATGTATAGGGTAGCTATTCTGGTTTCACCTTCTTGATTTTTGGTGCAGGCTTGGACGTTCCCGCCAATTGATTCCTTCGAGCAGCCTCTCCTGATGTTCCTAACATCTCTCAAATCTCCTGCAAGCAAACCTCTAATTAGACCTTCCAATAAATCATTATAAAACATGTTCTAAAAACATACCTGTTACATATACATCAGAGCCAGAGTCGAACAGAAACACAAAATAATCACTTTTACAAGATTAGCGGACTCAGAGCAAAAACCAATATAGGAACTTCAGCCAGTAACAAATGGGCTCGGAGTCAGAGTCGGGAAAGTTATCGGAACCGGGATCGGAATGAAAAAGGGATTTGGTTTTCTTCAAATTCCTTTCATTTCATATTCTATTTCTATTCCGCCTCTGCCTCCGATTTGGTTATCGTTACTTCGACAAAAGACTTTCCACCATATGCGAAGCCAAACACGGGATAAAAACAGAACTGATAACCTTTACAAACAAAATTCTTAAGTTTAAGAGCAATTCCGATCCCGCCTTGTCTCACATACTTCAATAAAACCTTTTTAGAACTCGAAATAAAAAACGAGATAGAAATGGAATTGATAACTTTGGAAAAAACAAACTCTTATGCCAATACCTATTCCAATCCCGCATCCACCTATGCTAATCATGACATCATCAAATTTATTCATTTTCATCATAACTTCATGACTAAACCTAGGTCGCCATAAAATAGCAAAGGAGCTTAAAAACTCTACCCTCACATGATCGTGGGGAACAATTGTATTTTAGAGCCATTTATTTAAAACCTATTTTAAAGTAATTGCAGAGACCGACGAAACCCTAATCTAACAAACTTAATAAAACTAGGGCATGGGTTTTAAAACCCTGCCATTCTATCAAAAGATGAAACCCTAAATTAAACAATACATCTAATCTACCTCAACTCACTGTAAAATCTCTAACCTACCTCACTGTAAATTCTTAATCTAACTCACGCCATAAGAAACCTTTAATCTAATCTAAATCTACTGCAAATCGAAAACAACATAACGCGATCAAGATTAAGACGTGAAAGCGACAATGCCCAAAAATAGAAAGAAACGACAGAAAAAAATAAAAAAACAAAGATAAAAACAAAACTAAAAGAAACCAAAACAAGAACCTGCTCATTCAATCACATCGATGATCATAAAATTGCTTTAAAACACAATGATTGAACACGCGAACAGATACAAAGCAAAACACAATGAACACAACCGCAAATAAAAAAATGAACAAAAAAGATAAAAGACCTACCTCAAAAGCAAACAAAGCCACACCAACTTTCTGAATCGATCCACACACAATGCCTTCTCTATCTCGATTAATTTGCTCAAACGAACTCTGCTATTGCTCTTCGCGCTCTCAGACTTGTAATAATAACAATAATAATCGGCTTTAACCCTTAATAAAGAAAAATATGTGAATTTCTACCTACATCAACAACCACCATTAATGCATTAAAATGCAGTAATGGCGGAGTTGGATTTGCAAGAGAATGAACATTGGTCTGCAGTGCAACTTCAGTCAAAAAGTCAACGACAAAAATTGGTGGGGGTGGAACCAAAATGGAAACAAGATCTTAAAATCATAAAATTTCCAAACCTTGTCCCCTTTCCGACTCCGCGTCCGACAACTAAAAACAAAACAAAAACAAAAATAAAAAATTTAAGTAAAAGACCAACCTAATAAAACAAAACACAAAAATCAAGACAAACAAACATTAAAAAGGGAGCGGAGGCGGGATCGGAATTAAATTTGATTTTGCAAATTTTGAATAGAACCATCCCAATTCCCACTTCTGCTCCGCTTTCGCCAAAGAGAAAAAACAAAGGCAAAGAAAAGACTGTCGGAATAGAACCAAAATTAACCTCAAAAGATCTTTCAAAACCCGATTCATCTCCGATTCCGATTCTGATAGAGAAATCAAAGAAAAACAAAGTATTGTCAAAACTATACTTCAAACTTTGTTCCAAAAACAACTAAGTACAAAAACACAAAGGGGGACCCATTTTGACCAAGACAAAAGATGGGGTGGTTATGCAAGGCATAACAAGTAGTAAATAAATATTAGATATGCTCATGAGAGGAAGTCTTTCTATCACCTATCAATTTGGGGATAATTATTTTGGACACTTTAGGCAGCTCATGTAATTGATTTCCAAGAATCAAGGGTCCTAAAGTTTCTTAAAATGGTACTAAAAATTGTTAAGCCATGTTTTAAGAAAAAAATGATAGTTAAGGGGACTAAAATACCATGTAATATGAATGATTTGTATGTTGGAGAATAATTTATATTCCTAGGTAGAGAAGAGTGTCTTCTCCTAGACCTAACTCTTCTAGTCAAAACTAAAGGACTTGAAAATTCTCTTATTATAACTTATCAAAAACTATAACACCCATACTACATTCACTCCTTGTGTATCTTTTAGAATCTAGTGCATCACTATTAATAAAGTACATAAAATAATCAATTACCTTGCTAATATGGTCTTAATTTCTTCTAATATGGGCCTTGAAAAAGACAACATTTCTTTCTATAATTTGTAGATGCTAGCTAGGTCAAAGTCTTTTGATCTCTTCCCGCAAGTCTTATTCCTCATCGAATACCTGACTTTAACTCTATGATACTCTTCGCCTCTTCTCCTATACCTCCAAGCTAGTGTATTCAACTGTGGTATTCTATCCTCCTCATCTTGTATCCAATTTAGGTTTTATTGAGGTATTGGGACATAATTATTATGATGTAAAACCATGATTGCACATAATGTAAAACTAAGAAACCTATTTGAAAAAAGGTAATCTTCTTATTCATTCACTAGTAGAGTTGCCAAAAATCTATTGGTTAACGAATTGTTCACCTCCTTAAAATTCAAATTCTTTACTCTATGGCCCAAATTGAATGCACATCAATCACCAAAAATTGAGTAAAATATTTCAATGGGAAATAGTTTCTCTCTAAATTTTATAAGGTAAAACTCCATCTTTTGATAAATTATATTTTTTTGCAAAATATAATTCTTTTTAAAAGAGGGGTACGCTTTTAGCTAGAAAGTAGGAAATACAAGGAATCAATTTCCACTACTTAAATCTTTAAAAAATTAAACTCAATGAATAAATCTCAATCATAGAAGTGCATAGAACATACACTAATTCAAATTCCATGAGATGTAAGGGTATGTGTAGGATCATCATGGAAAAAATAGGGCCTTAAGTGGTGATGAAAATTTAGAAAATCAGAGTTAGGCAACTGAACATAAAAATTTGAATAAGTTATCTATATTATCTCAAAAATATGTAAGAATAGAATTTGTAGCAAATTGAATGTAGTTTCTAAACTACTAGGTTTATTTTTTTTTAAACAATCTATTTGGTTAAAATTTGAAATTTCAATGCAATAGTACTTAAATTTCAGGGAAAAAATAAGAAGTAGTTGGGTATATGCAGGATCATGATGGGCCAAAAAGTGGCGATATGTAAGTGATATGATAGCCCATCTGGCTGACAAATTTTTTTTAACCCAAAATTGATGAAATGAAAAGGGTTTTGAAAGGAGATTATCACGTTTCCACCAATATAAATTATGCTTTACTTTGAATTTAATAAATAATTATTATTCATTTTCTATTTGAATTATGATTAAAGTCTCAATTGATAGGTTGATTGAAAACCACCTCTAGCTTTCAAAGGGTATCACAGTTTTTGAATTTGAAACATGCATCACATTCTATGCTTTGCATACTATAGGATTAAAAAAAAAAGACATGAATTTTTGCCCAAGTTAAGGTGCTCAGACATACGAGTTCTTACATTTTTTAAAAGTTGTAATAAAAAAATCATAATTAATTTTTTACTTGGAAAAAAATTACAAAAAAATATGCATCACATTGGTACATGAGTCCTCTAGTTATATCTAAAATCTTATAAAAAAAATTATCATTTTATCATCATTAGGGTGGTCAGACAAACACCTACTTCTTATTTTTTCCCTAAAATTTAAGTACTACTGCACTGAAATTTTGAACTTTCACCAAATAATATATATTTTAAATAAACCTAGTAATTTAGAAACTACATTCAAATTTCTATAGATTCTATTGTTACATATTTTTGAAATAATATAGATAACTTATTCAAAATTTTATGTCAAGTTGCCTAACTTTGATTTTTTGAATTTTCAATGCCATTTAAGGGCCTATTTTTTCCATGAGGATCCTGCACATACCTAAGTGTCTGTCTGACCACCCAAACCACAATAAAATGATAAAAAAATAAATATAGTATTTTAGATATAAGTAGAGGACTCCTTTTCCAATGTGATGCATATTTTTTGTAATTTTTTTCCAAGTAAATAATTAATTATGAATTTTTTATTATAAATTTTAAAAAATATAAAAAATCATATGTTTAAGCACCTTAACTTGGTCACAACTTCATGAAATTCATTTTTTTTAATCCTATAGTATGCGAAGAATAGAATGTGACAAATGTTTTGAATTCAAAAAATGTGATACTATTTGAAAGAAATAGGTGTTTTTCAATCAACCTATCAATTAGGACTTTAATTGTAATTCAAATAGAAAATGAATAATAATTATTTATTAAATTCAAATCAAAGTATAATTTATATTGGTGGAAATATGAGAATCTCCTTTAAAAACCCTTTTGGTTTCATCAATTCTAGCTAAACAAAATTTGTCAACCACATGGGCCATCATATCACATACATATCGCCACTTTTTGGCCCATCACTATCCTATACATACTCGTAAACTGAAATCTTTATAATCAAAGATAATATTTAAATTGAAACAGATTAGGTAGATAATAGAAATTACACATTCACACTCAAAATGCAATAATTTGAAAACTAACTTAAAACACACAAATTATGATAAATTTAATTTATTCATTAAATGATTCAAATATACCATCACAAAGATAAAATTTCTAGTTTCAAGTACATTTCTCCCAAATAGCTCAAAGTTTTTGATTAACATCACATTATAAATATAGATAAACTAATTGTAATTGTTTGTTGAGCATAACTACAAATAAGTCTTTTCAACTCCTCATGACTTTTACATTCATTTACAAAATATTTGATAAAAAAGGTATATCATGGTTGAGGTGACACTTTTGTGGTATTTTCTATTGAAAAAACACCAATACATTGAGAGCGGGGCTAAATCGGTGTATAAATTTTTTTAACACGTTAAAATAGTAAACTAGATTAAAGATCAATGAAAATGAGACACATATAAAAAGACACTAGATATACGTGGAAAACCATGGAAGGGAAAAACCATGATGAGAAAATTTTCTTTAGTCTACTGCTCAAATCTAACCTCATAATCAGAGATATTACATATGTTTTGTAAGCACCCACTTATACTTATATGTACATTGACACCAAAGACAATGTTTTGAGGGTCCAACCCCCTGGTAAACTACACACCAAAGACAATATTTTGAGGCACCAACCTCTTGGTACACTGCACACCAAATTGAACACCAACCTCTTACAACATTACAAGTTCATATATGTAAAATACGGGTTTTTCTTCAAATTGAGAATGCACCTTTACAATTCATTACTCTCGAGATTCTTCCATTTTTCTACAACACACACATACACTTAGTTTCTCAACCCCATTTATTCACCTCAAGCCTTTCCAACCATCGACCTCATTTACTATGTTTTTTATTTTTGGCATATCATAATTTTAGGCTTTCAGTCATCGTTAATGCCATATTCCTTGTTCGATATCCTCTAGATCTAGTAGATGACCTATGCATTAATAGTGGTGACCATTTCTTCCAATCAACTATATAAATGTAGCTGGAGATGTAAAAAACCAATCAATTTCATTCTTTTTTCCATATTCTCATTCACCTGATTAAGAGATTCATCATTTTGTTGCCTAGTAAATGTCAAAATGAAATCTTCAATTTTTTCCCATTGATCTCATAGTTTACACCATGATTAGATAGTTATCCTTCAGTTTCCAAGCTTTAAATGTAGGCCATAGATTAATGATTCACAATAACAATGTGAATTGGCAATTTATTACAATCACTCCTTGTGATGTGTCTCTATCTTGTGATTATACACTAGTTAACCCTAGTCAACAAACACTTACTATGGAACGTCTCCTTCATTTTTGATGATCTTATTCTTTTTTTTCATTAGGGTTCAAGGATCGCTAATCCCTCTTACCTTCTTCTTAGAGTTCTTAGTAGAGCTTAGGAAACAGGTCTAAACAACTTGGTCTGAAGCTCTTTACCTACCTTCTCCTCTCCATCACAAACCACAAGACATACCACTGAACATTGAAACATGAAAATTCTAATAGGTTTTTGGATGTTAGAGTTAACTCTTCAACCATACCTCTTACCTTCCTTTAAATCAAAGTGTAAACCATCCTCCTGAACTGCGATGCCTAAATTTCTTTTTCCAGGACTTAACCCTTTCAAGTGTTGGACTTCAAGCTTTTTGTTTATTACTTACCTACCTTTTGGGAATACATAAGCCAACCTTGCTATTTTCAATGCTCGAAACCTTTTTGGGGGTTGGGGGCTAGAGTTCCTCCATACTGCATACTTGAAAAACTATTAAGATGAAAGCCTTGACTTTGACCCATTATGCTGAAAATCTTTTTGAGGGTTGGGATTCCCTCATACGTCCTTCTTTACTTTCCTTTTGTAAGGTGAAAAAAGTATCCCTTTTTCACACTCATTTGGGCCTTTCTCGTAGTTTTTGGCCTAGTTTTGCTTAGATTTAATGTTGTAATATGGCCAACATATTCACATTAGGGCTTGAACCCTTGCAAATCAATAAGAATTCTATGGTGTCTTGAAAATGTGTTGTCAAGTGTTGTAACCCAATTTTACTGCTTTCTAGGACCTTGCTATCATAATTTACCTAAAAAAGCTCTTTTTTTCCCTTACCAAGTCCTATTTTAAAGTGTTGTAAATAGTTGTAAACAAACTCTCATACTTTCCTAGGATTGTAGTCAATAATTTAACCCTTTCTTATGATAAAATGACTCCTTAACGTACTTATAGGTCCTACTTAAGTGTGTGTCTGAAGACAATCCTATTAAACAACATTAATCACACTTTGATTCCCGACATCCACTTAAAATTTTCTAGGTGTACTAAGTCGCCACCTTGGGTGACTTAGTCCCATGTGGCATAAAAAATCAAATTTAATCTAAATTTATGATGTGATATTGTCTCCTAAACACTAAGGTCGGACTATGATGTATTATTTTTTAGGAAATTAGGGCACAAAATCTATAAACAAATGGTTTTCCCCTCATTTTGACCCTAACTAGTCTATTACATTCATGCAATCAATCTTCTCAATCATTCATCTTTCATTCTTCTCAAGAAAGCTAGGGTGTTTGCATTCAAGTCATCAAGAAGCATTCAAGGGTATATTCTTCCTCCATTTTTGCAACAAATCAAGATAAATCATCATGGAAAGTTATGAACTCCATTGTTTCATGCTTCATTATATTCTTTATCTAGTTTGGTTTAGTTACCTACAAGGAGTTTGACCGAGCTAAAGCCACATGCCCTAACAATCAACAAATTTTCTCTTTCTCTCTATATGTGTTTGCAGATTTAGGTATCTTGAAATCTTGGAGATGATTGAAGAATGGATTGAAATCCTATCGAAGACACCTCCTTGTTGTCTAGGGAAAAATATCCACTAAAATTCATTTACAATGTCGAAAATCAAAATTTCACAACCAAATACTTGGAAGAGAAGAAATTGCAGACTAAGGGCTTCCTTTTCCACTTCCAGGCTTTTAAAAAAGCCAAAGTGGACTAAGTCATCATTAGTGGTGAACTAGTCCCACTGTACATGTTTTTAAAAAAATTCCTATAGATTTGGATACCCATTTGGCAGAAACAAACTCCAGAGCAATTTTCTAGATCCGAGACTAAGTTGCCGAAAATGGCGAATTAGTCCCAATAAGGCAAAATTATAGATTCAATAGAATTTCTAGTCTTCATCCCAATCTTCAACTCACTCCCAGGTGCACACCTTTCATTTCCCTATTTTATGATTTGCTTCATAGTCATTTCTAGGTCATTTAGTTTATGTTTACATATCAGAATGTGTTTTCAAACATAGTTGCATTTTGTAGGTTTTGCATTAGTATTTTATTTCTTTTATGAATTTATAGCATTTAGATCATTATAGTCACAAACACACAATTGTCACTTAATACTAAATGTAACATTGCTATTTTTGTATCCCTCTCTCCTTTTAGGTGAAAAACCCTAGAAGTGTTAGAGAACACTAGGTGGTACCAAAATCTATGTTAAATTTTGGTGAACCTATTTTTCAAACACCTTCTTCTCTGATTTGGAGTTCTTTATCATCCTAGGTTTTCATTGCATTGAATTTTTCATTGTTTAATTTCCATTCTAGTGTTTTAAAATTTGCATTAGTGAAAATCTCATATAGCTTACATTTTTGTGTTGCATTTCATTCAAAATCATCAAAATTTTGCATTTGCATCTTAGGTATGCATCATAAAACAAAAAAAACCATCAATATAAATTCAAACAATCAACAAATTTTGGAAAAACTCATCAGTATGAAAAATTTGCCACCTTGGGCGACTTAGTCCCTATATGCCCCTGAAACAACCTTTTATAGGGCTTAAAACCATGTTTTTAAGCTCCTATTTTCTACCCTCACCTATTTGTATCAGTTTTTTGAGTTTCTATAGCAATCATTTCATTATATATAGCATAAATTAGCTCATTTTATGCATTACTCATATTCAATTTTGCATTCACAACACTTTATTTTTAGTATAATAAGTAAATTACATTGTTTGAAATCTAAAAATTGCATTTCATCCTATGTCTTTACATTGCATTTTAAGTTTCTATATATTCTATTACATTTAATTTATTAGAAATAGAATTCATTGAACTTGTGGATAACATTAGACTTTTATAATTTTTATTTTCTACATTAGGTCCTAGATCATTTAAATCAAATTCTTTAGAAAATGAAAACAAAAAATTAACATCACACGAAACCACTCACAAAATTATTAAACTTAGAGACAACAAGCCCTTTAGTAGTGATTACTTAGACATGTTAGATAAAGCCTTTGATGACTTCATCTTTCCTAAATCATCCACTAAAGCTTTGACGCAAGAGGATGCAAGCATCGATAGTCATGATAATCATAATTGTTCTACTCTTGATATATCTCCCATAGGTGATAAAGGTATGTTGGGGAAAGTATAAGCAATAATTGAAGATCATGAAAGTCTTTTTTTCCTTCCTCCTCCTCCACCTTGGGAAAATATTATATGGCATGCAGATGTCAATGTAGACAATCATGACAATAAAGCCTTTTCTTCTCTTAATATCTTCTCTAGACATGAAGAATATAGTTTAGTGTTAGAAGATACACCTCTTAAGAATCCTGAGATTCTTGAACCTCCTTTCTGTCATGCTCCTACCATTTGGTAAAATCTATTTGAAAATAATATTTGTCCTTCTTCTGATGTCTTCCCTACCTATGATGAAGCTATTTTACAAACTCTCTCCATGACATGTGGTGAACCTCTTCCAAGATCTCCTACTAGGGTAGATAATATGGAACAAGAGAATGAGACCTTCACAACACAAGATAATCAAATAGACCCTTCTCCTAATCATCCGACTCTTGTTAATCCGATTGTTGATCATTCCCCTACTAGTGAAAAAGTCATTTTAGAAGAACCAACCCTTGAATGTAAAGAACATGTGGTTTGTAGTTCTCCTAAAACCTATCCTCCTAGGGAGGATATCATGATGCAAGACAAAGATAACATAGACAATAATAATAATGTTCCCTTAGAAGAAAATGCAAAGCCCATATTAGAATCTCCTTCACTAGGGATGTTAATATTATTCAATTTCAACTCATCCTTTACCCACCTTCAAACAAACAAAACACTCAAAACCAACCTAAATTTATCCTTCATCCACCTAAGAATAATGTGTCCCAAAATTTGAGTTATAATACTATTGCTCATACACATTACACAAGAAACAATCCAAACCTACCACAACCAACCTTGCGACCTTTGCATTTTCCTAATCCCATCTTCCCTCGTGATCCTTGCTTAAATTCACACATTAGGGAGTATGATATTGTTGAACAACTTAAGTATACTCCTGCAAAGATATCCCTATGGGATTTAATTCATAATTCACCTAGCTATCACACTATGCTTCAAACAACCTTACAGCAAGTTCTGATTGTTGGTTCTCAAAATTAAAGGTTTTAACCATATGAGTTTGCCAGCCCCTTACAAACATTTTGGCCAATGTACAAGGCCAATTACATAATTGAACCTCTTCTCTTTAGGTTCTGCTAGATCTAGGTGGGTGAACCTATGTGAAAAATACAAATTTGAAATACATTTTTTGCTGAACAATCTACCCACAATGGTAATTGAGAGTGGATAGACAAAATCACTACAACTATTCCTACTACACAAAAGAAAGGATTTAAAATATTAAATATTTATAAACTTATCCTCTGAGTTATGGAAGATGAGTGCCTTCAATCGACATGGGCAATGGAGTCAAAAATCAAGAATTATGTATGTTTCCCTCTCTGTCTTAATGCAAGTTGTTAGGAAATTCAGAAAACTGAAACCTTAATGACTGGCATATGACTTCACTTATTTATGACTTGCATAAATTGTGCAGGAATGTTTTCCTACTAGGGTCTCCTTAAATTATCCAAAATAAATCTCACATACATTGTGATTTACTTAAAGGAGTTTAATTCTGACTTGTAGACACTATAAAATAAATTCAAACAAAGTGAAAAAATGCACCTTGATGAATCAAAAATATACTTGATATATTGATTTAAATGATCAAAAGACTTCAAATTGGAGACAACCGAATAGAAAAAATACAAGTTTCTTTTCTCCATTACTCTGTTTCAGGAAGGTCTATCCATTATTTACATTCCTAGGGCTATATATTTCTGAAAAAACTATTCCCTATTTCGATCCCCTCCCCCTCTTAACTAATTTTTTTCAAATATTTATACAAGTCATACCAAGGGTCATAACCCTTAATTTTCTTGTTACAACCATTTGAATTCTATAATAAAATATTTAATTTAGTTGCCTTATCGGCAATTTAAATATTTTTATATAGTTGTCCATTTGATTTTGATTTAATACCTTTTCTCACCTTTGTTTTTCTATTTATACATCACCACTAAGCTCGTTTTATTCTTACTGCTCTACCACAAACTTTATTCTAACTTTCAGTGGTTGCACAGTATTTGACTTTTACTGCCTCCTCCTCCCCTTATAGCTTTGTTACCGCTGAACCACGGTCTTCATTGTGACCCCCAATGGTTCCACGCTGATCGACATCTATTGTTGACCATACCACCACCCGTGCTACCATGGTCTCAATCCTGTCTGCCAGCGATACCGTGATGGTTTCTATTATGACCGTTTCCTCACCAGTTGTCTTACCATTCACCGCACCACCACGGCCACTGGGATGACTGGCCATGGTGTAGCAGTAGCCTTTTTCCACTGCCACTTCCACTGTTGCTGACCTCATTGGCCATTGCTTTACTATTTAACTCACCGCCCACCGTGCTACCACGGTCTGTGGTTTGACCAAGTGCAGTGTAGTGGTAAGAATTTTCTTCTATGCCAACTATTCAATGCTCCACTATGCTACTTGAGATTACCCTCCATGATGTAGTGGTAAGGGTTTCCTTGATTGCTCCAAACTACTACTGCTATACCGCAGATCCCCCTATGGGAGGCCGTGGTAAAGTGGTGAATGACATACAAAGTAATTATTAAGGGAGTGGTAGAAGGTATAAGGTGTATGATAAAGTGGATGGGGAATAAAATGATTTATTTTTATGAAAAGATAGGAAAATATTAGATTCAAATGGGAAAACTTAGGGTTTTTATGCAAAATTGTAGGAAAATACCTAAGGTTTTAAAATCCAAATTTGGGTTCTAATAGTGCCTCCTGTGGGGGATTAGAGGTTTTCCAATCACTACAAGAATCCAGAATATTAATGGGAGAGAAGATTGAGTAAGGGCTGGAAAAATGAAGGCAATGGAAGATGGAGGGAATGAAAAAGTGAAGGAGATGGAAAATGAAAGACATAGCATGGAGGAAGGAAAACCCTAGACTACTATACATGGAAAGAAAATAATGTTTTGAAAAAGGGAACTTCTGAGAATATCCATGTACTGGTAAACCCAGACCCTTCAAAAATTCCTAAAAATACTATGCATGGAAAATAATGTTTAAAGAGGTTTATTTAGAATTGTCCATGCACTAGAAATCCTTAACCCTTTGTTCTTCCTCAAGAGAAGAAATGCTACAAGAACCACCCATGTAAAGGAAACTCTTGGTCCTCTCCAGACATGTTCAGTAGGAAATAAGAATCTCCACCTTCTTTACCAACTATCACAATAGGGGACAACCATAAAGCTTCAAAATTGTCATGCTTGCCTTTCTCCCGACACCGAGCACTCCACATCAGCACTAGGTCATTTTCCTCAAACTTTCTCTCCTTGGCCATTTTATCATAAAGATATTTCATTTGTGACTACAATTTCAAATTCCGCTTCTGAGCCATTCTTTTCATTTCATCAAGTTCTGCAAGTTGATCCATTCATTCCTCCATTGGTTTAGAGATATACAAGTCTTCTTGTAGAATAAAGTTATAGACTAGCAAAAGGTTCTATAGTGGCATCCTAACTTGTGTCCTATACACCAATTCAATTGGAGATTTTCCAGTTTCCTTCTTCACTATAATATTGTTTTCCAATACAACCAATCTTAACTTTGAATCCCATGCCTTTTTATTTGTACTAAGCATCCTCCTTATTATCTTCAAAAGACTTGTATTACTTGAATTTTCCTAACCATTTTCTTGTGGATGATATGGGGCAGAATAAGAAACATCAATGCAATATGTTTTGCAAAAATATCTAAACACATGCCATTATGTGTGATCAATCTAACCGAGGTACCAAATCTTGTTATAATATTCTACATCAAAAATTTCACCACCGCCTTGCTTGTTGCTTGCTTAGTTGGGACAACCTCCACCCATTTAGTGAAATAATTTGTGGCCACTAATATCCACCTATTTCCTCCACTTCATCTTTCCTATATTTCTCCAATCAAATCAAGTCTCGATTGGTGAAAAGATGCTTCTACCTGCAAGGGTCTAAGTGGCAATGCTCCTTGATACTTCAACTTCCCTAAAAATTTCTAAAAACCCTCACATTTACTGACATGTGCAAAAGTATCATTGAACATCTTAGGCCAATAATAACCAGCCCTGAGAATCTTGTGTGTAGTGGTCTTAGCATAATAATTGCCTCCACACACCCCTTTATGCATTTCTCTCAAGACATGTTTTTCTTGCAACTCATCTAAACATAATAGCAATATACCATCCCTATTCTTCCATAATATGTCCCCTTCTATAAAAACATATTTAGAAGTCTGCAACTTCAAAGTTCTCCTTTGATTATCATTGAACCTTTTTCAACATCAGGATATCCTTCATAGTTGCATGTGGGACAAAATAAATTACCTTAGCACAAACAAGGTAAGGTCTGAAAGCCATTGCTGCTTTGACCAATGCATAATCCTATTTTTCCATATTATAATACTTCAATTCTGACCCCTGCAAAGATTTGTTGAAAAAGGAAACAGGCTGCTCATGGCCTTCATCATTTTTTTGTAACATGATAGTTGCTATGGTGTGAAATGAAGCAAAATAAAATATCTAGAATGGTTTAGTAAAATTAGGGGACTTCAAGATGGGGGTTTCTTTGATAGATCTTTTTATAGATATGAAAGCATCCACAACTTCAGTAGTCTAGTCCACCTTTTCTCCCTTTTTTCACATCTTGGATATAGGTTTAACAATCTCGGAAAATTGGACACAAATCTTCTAACAAAATTAATTTGATCAAAAAATTATTGGATTGCTTTGATAGTTTTGGGAATGGGAATTTTATCTATGGCATCTAATCTTTCAGGATCTATGCTAATCCCATTTTTGACACAATATTCCCTAAAATGTTACCCTCTGCAATAGTAAAATGATATTTTTTAGGATTAATACTAATACCATATTCGAAAGCTTTGAAGAAGATCCTCTCCAAGTCCCCCACATGATTCTCTAACCTTTTTTAGTAAGCAGTGAGATCATCTTGACATACCACCATTATAGCATTATTAGATCTACAAATGCCACATCCATGGCCCTTTGAAAGGTAGCTCTTGCATTTGTCAGACCAAATGGCATTCTTACATAGACATACATTCCCCATGGTGTGGTGAAGGTTGTCTTGTATTGCTTAGATTCTTTGACTTTGACCTGGTTATATCCACAAAATCCATCCATCATTGACAATAGCTCACATCCTGTACTTTGTGCAATATTGCCTCCATGCTTGGGAGAGAATAATTATCTTTAAGAGTTCATCAACATTCAAATTTCTGAAATCTACACATAATCTTATATCCCCATTTTTCTTCCTAAATGGAACCAAATTTGAAACCCATGTTGAATGTCTGATAGGTTTTATAATACCTCCCTCTCTGATTTTTGCTAGCTCCTCTTGCATCTTAGGTTCCAGAGTTGGGTTGATAGGCCTCTGCCTTTATTTGAATGGCTTTCTGTCTGACCTAAGTGGAATTTCATGTTGAAAAATATCTTCTCTATATTCCTTCAAATCCTCATAAGACCAAGAAAACACATGCTTTTACTTTCTCAGCAATGTAATCAACAGTTTTCTGATGGTTGGACTTATTTTCTTTCCAATATAAACCCTTTTTGGTGCTAATCCAGTTCCCAGATTTATTTCTTCAATATCCTCATTGTTAACAGGTGTCTGCTTCATGAGAGAATGATCACTCCCATCATACACTCTTTCTAATGCCACAAGCCCTTTGGGAAGCCTGGTGGTTTTAAGTTGCAAAAATTCCTTCCAAAATACAGTTTGTTTTCCATGCACTTCATCCACAAAAGCATTGAAATCAATCTCATGTGCCTCATACTGATGTATACAATGAAGAAACTTCAAGAGGTCATTATCATCATTAAAAACCTACCATCTATATGTGTTGTTAGGGACAACATGCCTTTTTTTCAATTCAACCTGAGACACTCTTGCCAAAGTGATATCATCTCTCTTTAAGGCTACATTAGCCAAAAAATTTGCCATCAAATTTTCCGATCTATCTATCCAATCAATTGAAAAAGGATCAAATAATTCTACTGTGTCCTACACAACATTTCTATATTGTTTCAACCTCTTCTTCTTTGCAGCATATTTTGATCTAACTTGTGAGACAACCAACTCAAAATCTCCCAAGACAGTCAACAATTTGATCTTGTGCTTGACAACCATGTTCAAACCAATGAACAAGGCTTCATACTTTGCCACAATTTTTGTACATTCAAAAGCCAACAAAAATGAATATTTAAATGTTGTACCTTCAGGTGATATGAAAAATATCCTACCTCCATTACCCTCTTGACTACATGCCCCATCGAAATACATTTTGCACACACCCTGCTAATTTCTAGAGACAAGCTTATCAATTGGGTGAGTATTCACTAGTTCTGGCTGAGACAATTCTACTCTCAAACTCCCTAAATCGACATCATAGAAGAAATTAAGTTTTTCCCGAGGAACACACTCAACAATTTGATTCACCCTTGGTTCTCTCTTCAATTTTACTTCTTCACCATTAACTGGTATTGTCGCATATGATAAATCAAACGACACATTACCTCCAATTGCTGCAATCGATTGTCTTGACAAAAGTATTCCAGACCGAGGAGGTGTATCAATCACAGTTAATTCTGGCTGAGACAATTCTACTCTGAAACTCCCTAAATCCACATGACATAAGCAATTAAGTTGTTCCAGAGGAACACACTCAATAATCTGATTCACCCTTGGTTCTCTATTCAATTTTACTTCTTCACCATTAACTGGTATTGTGGCATATGATAAATCAAACTGCACATTACCTCCAATTATTGCAGTCCATTGTCTTGACAAAAGCATTCCAAACTGAGGAGGTGTATCAGCCTATCAATCGGGACTTTAATTGTAATTTAATTAGAAAATGAATAATAATAATTTATTAAATTCAAAGTAAAGCATAATTTATATTGGTGGAAATATGATAATCTCCTTTAAAAACCCTTTTGGTTTCATCAATTTTGGCTAAAAAAAATTCGTCAGCCACATAGGACATCATATCACTTACATATCGCCACTTTTTGGCCCATCACGATGCTACAAATACTCATAAACTGAAATATTTATCATCAAAGATAATATTTAAATTGAAATATATTAGGTAGATAATAGAAATTACACATTCACGCTCAAAATGCAATAATCTGAAAACTAACTTAAAACACAAAAATTATGATAAATTTAAATAATTCATTAAATGATTCAAATATAGCCCCACAAACATAAAATTTCTAGTTTCAAGTACATTTCTCCAAAATAGCTCAAAGTTTTTTATTAACATCACATTATAAATATAGATAAACTAATTGTAATTGTTTGTTGAGCATAACTACAAATAGGTCTTTTCAACTCCTCATGGCTTTTACATTCATTTACAAAATATTTGATAAAAGAGGTATATGATGGTTGAGGTGACACTTTTGTGGTAATTTCTATTGAAGAAACACCAATACATTGAGAGCGGGGCTAAATCGGTGTATAATTTTTTTTAACACATTAAAATAGTAAACTAGATTAAAGATCAATGAAAATGACACACATATAAAAAGACACTAGATATACGTGGAAAACAATGAGAGGGAAAAAAAACGATGAGAAAATTTTCTTTAGTCTACTCCTCAAATCTAACCTCGTAATCAAAGATATTACATATGTTTTGTAAGCACCCACTTATATGTACATTGACACCAAAGACAATGTTTTGAGGCTCCAACCTCCTGGTAAACTACACACCAAAGACAATATAAAACAACCTCTTGGTACACTACACACCAAATTGAACACCAAATCAATATATCTAAGACACCAACCTCTTACAACATTACAAGTTCATATATGTAAAATACAGGTTCTTCTTCAACTTGAGAATGCACCTTTACAATTCATTACTCTTGAGTTTCTTCCATTTCTCTACAACACACACATACACTTAGTTTCTCAACCCCCTTTATTCACCTCAAGCCTTTCCAAACAATGACCTCATTCACTATGTTTTTCATTTTTGGCATATCATATTTTTAGGCTTTCATTCATCGTTAATGCCATATTCCTTGTTCGATATCCTCTAGATCTAGTAGATGACCTATGCATTAATAGTGGTGACCATTTCTTCCAATCAACTGTATAAATGTAGCTGGAGATGTAACAAACAATCAATTTCATTATTTTTTCCATATTCTCATTCACCTGATTAAGAGATCAGTCATTTTGTTGCCTAGTAAATGTAAAAATCAAATATTCAATTTTTCCCCATTAATCTCATAGTTTACACCATGATTAGATAGTTATTCTCCAGTTTCCAAGCTTTAAATGTTGGCCATACATTAATGATTCACAACAACAATGTGAATTGGAAATTTATTGCAATCACTCCTTGCGATGTGTCTCTATCTTGTGATTCTACACTAGTCAACCGTAGTCAACAAATGCTTACTATGGAATGTCTCCTTCATTTTTGACGATCTTATATTTTTTTTTCATTAGGGTTCAAGGATCGCTAATCCCTCTTACCTTCTTCTTAGTGTTCTTAGTAGAGCTTAGGAAGCAAGTCTAAACAACTTGGTCTGAAGCTCTTTACCTACCTTCTCCTCTCCATCACAAACCACAAGACATAACACTGAACTTCGAAACATGAAAATTCTAATAGGTTTTTGGATCTTAGAGTTAACTCTTCCACCATACCTCTTACCTTCCTTTCAATCAAAGCATAAACCATCCTCCTGAACTGTGATGCCTAATTTTTTTTCTTCAAGACTTAACCCTTTCAAGTGTTGGCCTTCAAGATTTTTGTTTACTACTTACCTACCTTTTGGTAATACATAAGCCAACCTTCCAATTTTCAATGCTCGAAACATTTTTGGGGGTTGGGGGCTAGAGTTCCTCCATACTGCATACTTGAAAAACTATTAAGATGAAAGCCTTGACTTCAACCCATGATGCCAAAAATATTTTTGAGGTTCGGGATTCCTTTATACCTCTTTCTTTACTTTCCTTTTGTAACGTAAAAAGGGTATCCCTTTTCACACTCATTTGGGCCTTTCTCATAGTTTTTGGCTAGTTTTTCTTAGATTTAATGTTGTAATATGCCCAACATATTCACATTAGGTATTGAACCCTTGCAAATCAATAATAATTCTATGGTGTCTTGCAAAGGTGTTGTCAAGTGTTGTAACCCAATTTTACACCTTTCTAGGACCTTTCTATGATAATTTAGCTAAAAAAGCTCTTTTTACCCCTTACCGAGTCCTATTTTAAAGTGTTGTAAACAAACTCTCAGACTTTCCTAGGATTGTAGTCAATAATTTGACCCTTTCTTATGATAAAATGACTTCTTAATGTACTTATAGGTCCTACATAAGTGTGTTTCAGAAGACAATCCTATTAAACAACATTAATCACACTTTTATTCCCAAAATCCACATAAAATTTCCTAGGTGTATTAAGTTTCCACCTTGGGCGAATTAGTCCCATGTGGCATAAAAAATCAAATTTAATCTAAATTTATGACATGATATTGTCTCCTAAACCCTAAGTTCAAACTGTGATGTATTATTTTTTAAGAAATTAGGGGAAAAAATGTATAAATAAAACGTTTCCCCCTCATTTTCACCCTAACTATTCTATACCATTCATGCAATCAATCTTCTCAATCATTCATCTTTCATTCTTCTCAAGCAAGCTAGGGTTTTTGCATTCAAGTCATCAAGAAGCATTCAAGGGTATATTCGTACTCCATTGCTGCAACAAATCAAGATCAATCATCATGGAAAGTTATGAACTCCATTGTTTCATGCTTCATTACATTATTTCTCTAGTTCGGTTTAGTTACCTACAAGGAGTTTGTCCAAGGCAAAGCCACATGCCCTAACAATCAACAGTTTTTCTCTTTCTCTCCATGTGTTTTTGCAGATTTAGGTATCTTGAAAGCTTGGAGGCCATTGAAGAATGGATTCAAAGCTTGTTGAAGACACCTCCTTATTGGCTAGGGAAAAATATCCACTAAAAGTCGTTTACAATGCCGAAAATCAAAATTTCACAACCAAATAGCTAGAAGAGAAGAAATTGTAGACTGAGGGCTTCCTTTTCCACGTCCAGGTTTTCAAAAAAGCCAAAGTGGACTAAGTCATCATTAGTGGTGACTTAGTCCCACTGTACATGTGTTTTAAAAAAAATCTGTAGATTTGGATACCTATTTGGCGGAAAGAAACTCCAGAGCAATTTTCTAGTTCTGAGACTAAGTTGCCCAAAATGGCGAATTAGTCCCAATAAGCCAGAATTCCAGATTCAATAGAATTTCTAGTCTTCATCCCAGTCTTCAACTCACTCCCAGGTGCACACCTTTCATTTCCCTATTTTATGATTTGCTTCATAGTCATTTCTAGGTCATTTAGTTTATGTTTACATATCAGAATGTGTTTTCAAACATAGTTGCATTTTGCAGGTTTTGCATTAGTATTTTATTTCTTTTATGAATTTATAGAATTTAGATCATTATAGTCACACACACACACACTTTTCACTTAATCATGAATGTAACATTTCCATTTCCGTATCCCTCTCTCCTTTTAGGTGAAAAACCCTAGAAGTATTAGAGAACACTAGGTGGTACCAAAATCTATGTTAAATTTTGGTGAACCTACTTTTGAAACACCCTCCTCTCATTTGGAGTTCTTTATCATCCTAGGTTTTCATTGCATTGAATTTTGTATTGTTTAATTTTCATTCTAGTGTTTTAAAATTTTCATTAGTGAAAATCTCATATAGCTTACATTTTTGCATTGCATTTCATTCAAAATCACCAAAATTTTGCATTTGCATCTTAGGTATGCATCGTAAAATGAAAAAACCATCAAAATAAGTCCAAACAATCTGCAAATTTAAAACAAATTCATCAGTAGGACAAATTCACCACATTGGGTGACTTAGTCCCTATATGCCCCTAAAACAACCTTTTATAGGGCTTAAAACCATGTTTTTAAGCTCCTATTTTCTACCCTCACCTATTTGTATCAGTTTTTTGAGTTTCTATAGCAATCATTTCATTACATATAGCATAAATTAGCTCATTTTATGCATTAATCATATTCAATTTTTCATTCACAACACTTTATTTTTAGTATAGTAAGTAAATTACATTGTTTGAAATCTAAAAATTGCATTTCATCCTATGTCTTTACACTGCATGTTAAGTTTCCATATATTCTATTACATTTCCTTTATTAGAAATATAATTCGTGGAGCTTGTAGATAGCATTATTATTTTATAATTTTTATTTTCTACATTAGTTCCTAGATTATTTAAATCAAATTCTTTAGAAAATGAAAACAAAAAATTGACATCACACGAAACCACTCACAAAATTATTAAACTTAGAGACAACAATCCCTTTAGTAGTGATTACTTAGACATGTTAGATGAAGCCTTTGATGACTTCATCTCTCCTAAATCATCCACTAAAGATTTGATGCAAAAGGATGCAAGCATCGATAATCATAATTGTTCTACTCCTGATATATCTCCCATAGGTGATAAAGGTATGTTGGGGAAAGGATAGGCAATAATTAAAGATCATGATAGTCTTTGTTGCCTTCCACCTCCTCTCCCCTTGGGAAATATTATAGGACATGTAGATGTCAATGTAGACAATCATAACAATAAAGCCTTTTCTTCTCCTAATATCTTCTCTAGACATGAAGAATATAGTTTAGTGTTAGAAGATACACCTCTTAAGAATCTTGAGAGTCTTGAACTTCCCTTCCCTCATACTCCTACCATTTGGTAAAATCTATTTGAAAATAATACTGGTCCTTCTTCTGATGCCTTCCTTACCTATGATGAAGCTAGTTTACAAAATCTTACCATGACATGTGGTGAACTTCTTCCAAGATCTCCTACTAGGATAGATAGTATGGAACAAGAGAACATGACCTTTACAACACAAGATAATCAAATAGACCCTTCTCCTAATCATCCGACTCTTGATAATCCCATTGTTGATCATTCCCCTACTGGTGACAAAGTCATTTTAGAAGAACCAACCCTTGAATGTAAAGAACATGTGGTTTGTAGTTCTCCTAAAACCTCTCATCCTATGGAGGATATCATGATGCAAGACAAGGATAACATAGACAATAATAATCCTGTTCCCTTAGAAGATAATGCAGAGCCCATATTAGAATCTCCTTCACTAGGGATGTTAATATTATTCAACCTCGACTCATACTTTACCTACCTTCACACAAAAATAACACTCAAAACCAACCCAAATTTATCCATCATCCACCTAAGAATAATGTGTCGCAGAATTTGAGTTATAATACTATTGCTCATACACATTACACAAGAAACAATCCAAACCCACCACAATTAACCTCAAGACCTTTACATTTTCCTAATCCCATCTTCCCTCATGATCCTTACTTAAATTCACACATTAGGGAGTATGATATCGTTGAACAACTTAAGAATACTCCTGCAAAGATATTCCTATGGGATTTAATTCAGAATTCACCTAGCTATCACACTATGCTTCAAACAACCTTACAACAAGTTCTGGTTGTTGGTTCTCAAAAATGCAAGTTTTAACCATATGAGTTTTCCAGCCCCTTACAAATTTTTTGGCCAACGTATAAGGCCAATTACAAAATTAAACCTTCTTCTCTTTAGGTTCTGCTAGATCTAGGTGGGTGAACCTATGTGAAAAATATAGATTTGAAATACATTTTTTGCTAAACAATCTATCCACAATGGTAATTGAGAGTGGATAGACAAAATCACTACAACTATTCCTACTACACAAAAGAAAGGATTTGAAAATATTAAATATTTATGAACTTATCCTCTAGGTTATGGAAGATGAGTGCCTTCAATCCACATGGGCAATGGAGTCAAAAATAAAGAATTATTTATGTTTCGCTCTATGTCTTAATTCAAGTTGTTAGGAAATTCAAAAAACTAAAATATTAATGACCGGCAGATGACTTCACCTATTTATGACTTGCATAAATTGTGCTGGAATGTTTTCCTACTATGCTCTCCTTCAATTATCCAAAATAAATCTCATAGACATTGTGACTTACTTAAAGGAATTTAATTCTGACTTGTAGACACCAGTAAATAAATTCACACAAAGTGAAAAAATGCACCTTGATGAATCAAAAATATACTTGATATATTGATTTAAATGATCAGAAGAATTCAAATTGGAGACAACCAAATAGAAAAAATACAAATTATAGCATCTCAACAACTGAACTCAGAAAAGAATTCACAGAATTAAAAGTTTCTTTTCTCCATTACTCTGTTTCAAGAAGGTCTGTCCATTATTTACATTCCCAGGGCTATATATTTCTGCAAAAGCTATCCCCTGTTTCGATCCCCTCCCCTGTCTAACTGATTTTTTTCAAATATTTATACAATTCATACCAACGGTTGTCACCCTTAATTTTCTTGTTACAACCATTTGAATTCTATTAAAAAATATTTAATTTAGTCGCCTTATCGAAAATTTAAATATTTTTATATAGTTTTGCACTTGATTTTGATTTAATACCTTTTCTCACCTTTATTTTTCTCTTTATACACCACGACGAAGCTCATTTTATTCTTATTGCTCTACCGCGGACTTTATTCTAACTTTTAGTGGTTGCATAGTAGTTGACTTTGATTGTCTCCTCCTCCCCTTACCGCTTCCTTACAACTCAACCACAGTCTTCATTGTGACCCCCAACGGTTCCACGGTGACTGAAATCTATTGTTGACCATACCACCATTGGCACTACCACGGTCCCAATCTTGACTGCCAATAGTACCGTGATGGTTCCTATTATGACCATTTCCTCACTAGTTGTCTTACCATTCACCGCACCACCACGGCCACTGGGATGACTGGCCAGTGTAGCAGTAGCCTTTGTCCACCGCCATTTCCACTGTCGCTGACCTCACTCGGCATTGCTTTATCGTTTAACTCACCGCCCACCATGTTACCACGGTATGTGGTTTGACCGCATGCGATGTAGTGGTAATAATTTTCTGCTATGCCAACTATTCACTACACCACTGTGCTACCTGAGATTACCCTCCATGATGTAGCGGTAAGGGTTTCCTTGACTACTCCAAACTGCTACTGCTACACTGCAGGCCCCCTTGTGGGAGGCCATGGTAAAGTGGTGAATGACATACAAAGTGATTATTAAGGGAGTAGTAGAAGGTATAAGGTGTATGATAAAGTGGATGAGGAATAAAATGAATTTTTTTAATGAAAAGATAGGAAAATATTAGATTCAAATGGGAAAACTTAGGGTTGTTATGTAAAATTGTGGGGAAAACCCTAAGGTTTTAAAATAAAAAATTTGGGTTCTAATAGTGGCTCTTGTTGGGGATGAGTGGTTTTCCAATCACTGCAAGAATCTAAAATATTATTGGGAGAGTAGACCGAGTAAAGGCTGCAAAAATGAAGGCAATGGAAGATGGAGGGAATGAAAAAGAGAAGGAGATACAAAATGGAAGACAGAGCATGGAGGAAGGAAAACCCTAGACTACTATACATGGAAAGAAAACAATGTTTTCAAAAAGGGAACTTCTGAGAATATCCATGTACTGGTAAACCCAGACCCTTCAAAAATTCCTAAAACTACTATGCATGGAAAATAATGTTTAAAGAGGTTTATTTAGAATTGTCCATGCATTAGCAATCCTTAACCCTTTGTTCTTCCTCAAGAGAAGAAATGCTTCAGGAACTACCCATGTACATGAAACTCCTGGTCCTCTCTAGACATGTTTTGTATCAAATAAGAATCTCCACCTCCTTTACCAGCTATCACAATAGGGGACAACCATAAAGCTTCAAACTTGTCATTCTTCCCTTTCTCCCGACACTGAGCATCCCACATCAACACTAGGTCATTTTCCTCAAACTTTCTCTCCTTGGCCCTTTTATCAAAAAGATATTTCATTTGTGACTACAGCTTCACATTTCACTTCTGAGCCATTCTTCTCATTTCATCAAGTTCTACAAGTTGCTCCATTTATTCCTCCATTGGTTCAGAGATATCCAATTCTTCTTATAGAATAAAGTTATAGATTGGAAAAATATTCTGTAGTGGCATTCCTACTTGTGTCCCATACACCAATTCAAATGGAGATTTTCCTGTTGCCTTCTTCATTGTAATCCTATCTTCCCATACAGCCAATCTTAACTTTGAATCCCATGCCTTTTTATTTGTACTAAGCATCCTCCTTATTATCTTCAAAAGACTTATATTACTTGAATCTTCCTGACTATTTGCTTGTGGACGATATGGGGCAGAATAAGAAACATCAATGCAATATGTTTTGCAAAATTATTTGAACTCATCAAATCTGAAACACATCCCATTATTTGTGATCAATCTGACCGGTGTACCAAATCTTGTTATAATATTCTCCATCAAAAAATTCACCACCACCTAGCTTGTTTCTTGCTTAGTTGGGACAACCTCCACCCATTTAGTGAAATAATTTGTGGCCAATAATATCCACCTATGTGCTCCACTTAATCTTTCCTATATTTCTCCAATGAAATCAACTCCCGATTGGTGACAAGATGCTTCTACCTGCAAGGTTCTAAGTGGAAATGCTCCTTGATACTTCAACTTCCCTGAAAATTTATGAAAATCCTCACATATCCTCACATGTGCAAAAGAATCATTTAACATCTTAGGCCAATAATAACCAGCCATGAGAATCTTGTGCACAGTGGTCTTAGTAGAATAATGGCCTCCACACACCTCTTCATGCATTTCTCTCAAGACATGTTTTTCCTGGGACTCATCTAAACATAATAGCAATATACCATCCCTATTCCTCCAAAATAAGTCCCCTTCTATACAAACATATTTATAAGCTTGCGATTTCAAAGTTCTCCTTCGATTATCATTCAACTCTTTAGGGAACTTCATGCGTTTGACATAATACATCACATCTCTATACCATGGAGTATGCTCAATACTTGCTACAACCTCTTCCTTACCTTCCACATTGTAGATTTGGTTTGCTTCAATATTTGTTTCTTCCATCAACCTAGTCAGACCATGTCCTCTTACCAATTTGTTAATCTGAATCTCCATATTGAACTCTTGGATTTTATTAATCCATCTATATCTTTTCCTTGTCACCTTTGTCAGCATCAGGATATCCTTCACAGCAGCATGTGGGACACAAGTAATTACCTTAGCATAAACAAGGTAAGGCCTGAAAGCCTTTGCTGCTTTGACCAATGCATAATCCTATTTTTCCATAATATCATACTTCAATTCTGACCCCTACAAAGATTTGCTGAAAAAGGAAACAGGCTGCTCATGGCCTTTATCATTTTTCTGTAACATGACAATTGCTATGGTGTGAAATGAAGCAAAAGAAGATATCTAAAATGATTTAGTAAAATCAGGGGACTTCAAGATGGGGGATTCTTTGATAGCTCTTTTTATAGATATGAAAGCATCCATGGCTTCAGTACTTCAATCCAGCTTTTCTCCCTTTTTTAACATCTTGGATATAGGTTTAACAATCTCGGCAAAATTGGAAACAAATCTTCTAACAAAATTAATTTGACAAAAAAATGATTGGATTGCTTTGACAGTTTTGGGAATGGGAATTTTATCTATGGCATCTAATCTTTCAGGATATATCCTAATCCCATATTTTGACACAATATGCACCAAAATGTTACCCTCTGTAACAGTAAAATGACATTTTTTAGGATTAAGACTAATACCATATTCTAAATCTTTGAAGAAGATCTTCTCCAAGTCCCCTACATGATTCTCTAAATTTTTGTAATAAGGAGTGATATCATCTTGATATACCACCATCATAGCATGAATGAGATCTGCAAATGCGACATCCATGACCCTTTGAAAGGTAGCTCTTGCATTTGTGAGACCAAATGGCATTCTTACATAAACATACATTCCCCATGGTGTAGTGAATGTTGTCTTGTATTGCTCATATTCTTTGACTTTGACCTAGTTATATCCAGAAAATCCATCTATCATTGAAAATAGCTCACATCCTATCACTTTGTGCAATACTGCCTCCATGCTTGGGAGAGGATAATTATCTTTAAGAGTTCATCAGCATTCAAATTTCTGAAATATACACATAATCTTATATCCCCATTTTTCTTCCTAACTAGAACCAAGTTTGAAACCCATGTTGAATGTCTAATAGGTTTTATAATACCTCCCTCTCCGATTTTTGCTAGCTCCTCTTGCATCTTATGTTCTAGAGTTGGGTTGATAGGCCTTTGCCTTTATTTGAATGACTTTGTGTCTGGCCTAAGTGGAATTTCATGTTGAAAAAGATCTTCTCTATATTACTTCAAATCCTCATAAGACCAAGCAAACACATGCTTGTACTTTTTCAGCAATGTAATCAACATTTTTTAGATGGTTGGGCTTATTTTCTTTCCAATATAAACCCTTTTTGGTGCTAATTCAGTTCCCATATTTATTTCTTCAATATCCTCATTCTTAAGAGGTGTTTACTTCATGAGAGAATGATCACTCCCATCATACACTCTTTCTAACACCACAAGCCCTTTGGGAAGCTTATTCCTTTTAAGTTGCAAAAATTCCTTCCCAAATACAGTTTGTTTCCCATCCACTTCATCCACAAAAGAATTGAAATCAATCTCATGTGCCTCATACTAATCTATACAATGAAGAAACTTCAAGAGGTCAGTATCATCATTAAAAACCTACCATCTATATATGTTGTCAGGGACAATAGGCCTTATTTTGAATTCAACCTAAGACACTCTTGCCAAAGTGATATCATCTCTCTTTAAGGCTACATTAGCCAAAAAAAATTCCATCAAATTTTCAGATTTGTCTATCCAATCAATTGAAAAAGCATCAAATAATTCTATTGTGTCCCACACAACATTTCTATATTGTTTCAGCATCTTCTTCTTTGCAGCATATTTTGATATGACTTGTGAGACAACCAACTCAAAATCTCCCATTACAATCAACAATTTGATCTTGTGCTTGACAACCATGTTCAAACCAATGAACAAGGCTTCATACTCTACCACATTTTTTGTACATTCAAAAGCCAACAAAAATGAATATTTAAATGTTGTACCTTCAGGTGATATGAAAAATACCATAGCTCCATTACCTTCTTGACTGCATGCCCAATAAAAATACATTTTCCATACACCCTGCTAATTTCTAGAGACAAGCTTATCAATTGGGTCAGTATTCACTAATTCTGGCTGAGACAATTCTACTCTGAAACTCCCTAAATCCACATCGCAGTAGAAATTAAGTTGTTCCTAGGGAACACAATCAACAATCTGATTCACCCTTAGTTCTCTATTCAATTTTACTTCTTCACCATTAACTGGTATTGTGGCATATGATAAATCAAACTACACATTACCTCCAATTGCTCCAGTCCATTGTCTTGACAAAAGCATTCCAAATCGAGGAGGTGTATCAATCACAGTTATATCAATATTATAGGTTTCTAATTTAACTTTGACATCTTTCATAAGCCCCACAATTGGTAGAGGCCTATTATCCATGGCATAACATTTACCACCCTCAATATCTATCCACATACCAAGTTTTTTCATTACCCATACTGGCATACTATTCATAGAAGCACCTGAATCTATCATGCAATTTCTTACCAATTTACCATTTATGAGTAGTATAGTAAAAAATGGATCAATTTGTGGTGTATTTATCAATGCATCATTTAGGAAAATATTTGAAACCTCTAACTTTCCTTTCTTGTTAGTAATTCCAAGATTCTCCTTTTTTTCAATGTTTACATTTTTATTCCTCCCACTAGATATTAATTGAATAGCACTTTCCCTGTACTCTTTAATTTTCATCATTTCAAGTAATGGTACAGACATTTTTACCTAAGATAAAGCTTGCATGAAATCAAAAGATACACCTTCAACTCTTATCACCTTCTTTTGTTCAGTTGATTCTCCTTTGTTCTCCTCTTTCTTCCTTTTGGACGTCTGATCTATCTTTTGTTTTTCCTTGGTAAATTCTTTATTTTCTTCTTTAGGGACATACTTTTGTTCTTTTTTATCAGAGTTCTTATCATCTGTCTTTTTTTATACTTCATGGTATATCTTCTTATTCTTCAAAAATATTCCCCTTGGAACACCTTCATTCTCATTCACTGTTCTATTTCTTAGCCAATACTTTCTTTTAGCATGTTCAACTATTGCAATGGTCAATCTTTTAATTTCTTCCTCAGTTGGTCTCCTCATATTTCCTTTATTGGTCTAATATGATGTAGTAGGATGACCTTGTTCATCATCACTTTCTTCATAGTAAAAAACAACTTGTTGATCTGCCATGTGAACATTATATTTCTGATGATCAACATCAACATCATATCCTCCTTCCTCTGAAGACGAATACCCTTGCTTTGTAGAATGAAGAGTATAGGAAGTCAAATAGATATTATGGTCTTCTTCATTATTATTTTTTGCTATGTCTTTTCCTGACACTGATTGATATACAATAAAATGCTCTAAAGAATGTTGCAAGTCACAAAATGAACACCAAGGACTATTATCAACCATATATTCCCTCTCTTCTTTAAAGGATGAGGTGTCTCTTTATTTATTGGCCTATCCATCACTATCTTTCCATCTCTCTAATTTGTATTATATGGCATGTCATGTAGTCTTGGCCTTTCATTCCTATATGTGTTTTCTTGTTTATTTGGAGGAGCATATTGGGGAACCCTAGAAATATCCCTTTTAGCCATCATTCCTGTAGCTTTCCTATTATTTTCAATAGTGAGTACTATCCTCTAAGCTTGAGCTAAATTCCTGGGGCACCTGTTCCCTAGATCAAATCCTTTCTTAGGATCAAAATCTTTTAAATAAATACTCAATGCAGTAGGATCAACCAATTTGGATCTGGGAGGTATCTTATTATGCAATTTAGAAAACCTCAAGTTGAAGTCATAGGTTGACTCATTTTGATGCTTCCAGATACTCACCAATTCATGCAAGGAAAATTCTGGTGCATATTGATTCCCATACTGCTCAAGAAATTGTTAATAAAACATATGAATATAATCAATAGAGGCTATTGGAAAACTATTAAACCAATCTCTGGCATATTCAATCAGTGACATCATAAACAGTCTCATTTGCACATCTTCATACTGCATATCCAAATCCTGCATAAATGCATTAAAGCTCCTTATATGCTCTACTGCTATGATTGCACTACCTCCTGTGAACTCTGGGACAAGGCTTATCCAACTGTTGTCCATAGGATAAGGGAATATTTGAAATCAAACCAAATCAAACTATTTGATCATGGTTGTGTATTATGGAGGAGGTGGATTTGGGTAATGCTGATGTTGATACAATGGATTATTATGAGACAATGACACATATTGTTGACGTTGTAGGGGCACATGCTACTGATAAGGAGGTGGCTGAGCACCTTGATGTCATGGTGGAACATTTTGGTTTTGTGGTGGAGCATTTGTTTGTCTATATTGATTCCTTGTCTGCTTTTGGTGGGCTTGTGGTGAATTTGATGAGCCTGCATAATTGTTCCCCTACCTATCAGGTGGCACATATTTATGCAAATTAGCCATTTGAGTATTGATCTGACCTTTCCTCAATTTCAGCTCTTCAAGTTCTCTAATTGCTTGGAGCCTCTACTCATATTCTATTCTTTCTCTCTCCACTTCTTGTCTCTCATGTTCTATTCTTTCATTTATTTCATCACTAGCCATAAGTTCATAATTCTTCTCAAATGTCTCTTCATATCCAAGTCCATCGTCAAGAAGTTCTACTTTTTTATCATATTCAAGTTGTCTCCTTTCCCTTTCATCTTTAAATCCAACCATGAAATCTTCAACTTTCTTAGGGTTTGGTTGATAGAAGGAATTCCTCTATTCCTCAGGAGTATGAGGTTCTCTAAAAGGGTATTTTTCATTTTCTAGTGTATCGTATGAATTATGTGTCTCCAATAGTGGTTTTGATATTTTGTTCTTATTTGATGGGCCCATGTCATCAGATACTTTATTTCCCTTATCATTACTCTGAGTCCCTTTAATTTTATCATTAGGACCATCACCATCTTTATACAAAGACCTTCTTCCCAGCATGTTGTGAGCAATTGTGATAGTCTAAACTCTCGGATGAATTCTTTCTGATATATATTTCAATTTATCAGTTTCAACACATTTTTTCATTTAGAGTCACGAATCAATTTCCAAAAGTGAAAAAATTCTATAGTCTATTATTCCCAGCAGAGTCCTCTACAAAATACTAACTCTATGATGAAGGCTTATGTTCAATTTACAGTCCCCAGTAGAGTCGCCAAACTGTTGGTTCTAAAAAATTTAGGTTTTAACCATAAGATTTTGTGAGGCCTTTACAACATTTTTGGCCAACATACAAGGCCAGTTACACAATTGAACCTTCTAGTCTTGAGGTTCTGCTATAACTAGGTGGGTGAACCTATGTGAAAAATGTAAATTTGAAATACATTTCGTGCTGAACAATCTACCCACAATGGTAATTGAGAGTGGATAGAAAAAATCACTACAACTATTCCTACTACACAAAAGAAAGGATTTGAAAATATTAAATTTTTATGAATTTATCCTCCGGGTTATGGTAGATCAATGCCTTCAATCAACATGGGCAATGGAGTCAAAAATCAAGAATTATGTATGTTTCCCTCTTTGTCTTAATTCAAGTTGTTAGGCACTTCAAAAAATTAAAATCTTAATGACTTGCATATGACTTCACTTATTTATGACTTGCATAAATTGTCCTGGAATGTTTTCCTACTAGGCTCTCCTTAAATTATCCAAAATAAATGTCATAGACACTGTGAATTACTTAAAGGAATTTAATTTTGACTTGCAGACACCAGTAAATAAATTCACACAAAGTAAAAAAATGCACCTTGATGAATAAAAAATATACTTGATATATTGATTTAAATGATTAAAAGACTTCAAATTGGAGACAACCAAATAGAAAAAATACAAACTATAGCATCTCAACAACTAAACTCAAAAAATACTTGACCTAATTAAAAATTTCTTTTCTCCATTACTTTGTTTCAGGAAGGTCTTTCCATTATTTACATTGCTAGTGTTGTATATTTTTGAAAAAAACTATTCCCTATTCTGATCCCCTCCTCCCTCTGACTGATTTTTTTCAAATATGTATACAATTCATACCAAAGGGCATGACCCTTAATTTTCTTGTTACAACCATTTGAATTCTATAACAAAATATTTAATTTAGTTTCCTTATCGACAAATTAAATATTTTAATATAGTTATGCATTTGATTTTGATTTAATACCTTTTCCCACCTTTACTCTTCTCTTTATACACCACCATGAAGCTCCTTCTATTCTTACCGCTCTACCGTAGGCTTTATTCTAACTATCAGTGATTGCATGATATTTGACTTTGAATGTCTCCTCCTCCCCTTACCGCTTCCTTATTGCTTAAATGTGGTCTTCATTGTGGCCCCCAACAGTTCCGTGGTGATTGACATCTACCGTGACCATACCGACACCTGCGCTACCGCAGTCTCCATCTTGAATGCCAACGGTACTACGATGGTTCCTACTATGACAGTTTCCTTGCCAGTTTTCTTACCATTCACCACACCACCGTGATCACTAGGATGAATAGCCATGGTCTAGTGGTAGCCACTGTTCACTACCACTTCTACTATCACTGACCTTGCTGACCGTTCCTTTACTATTTAACTCACTTCCTAGCATGCTACCATGGTCTGTGGTTTGATCACACGTGAAGTAGCGGTAAGCATTTCTTTCTATGCCAACTGTTCACTGCTCCACTGCGCTACCTAGGATGTAGCAATAAGGGTTTCCTTCACTGCTCCAAACCGCTACTGTTATATTGTGGACCCCCTTGTGGGAGGCCACTGTAAAGCAGTGAATGACATACAAAGTGATTATGAAGGGAGCGGTAGAAGGTATATGGTGTATGATAAAGTGGATGGGGAATAAAATGATTTTTTTTAATGAGAAGATAGGAAAATATTAGATTCAAATTGGAGAGAATTAGGGTTTTTATGGAGAAGTTTGGGAAAAACCCTAAGGTTTTAAATGAAAATTTGGGTTCTAACACCTGTCCCTTCTTATGTGAAACCAAATGACATACTAGTTATGATTCAAGGATTGAATGCTGAAATTATTTTCCACCAAAGTGAGCTCTCTTCTTTTGAAGTGCAAAAATAAGTTGAACCTTTCATAATCATATCTCAATACAAAATAATAGGAATAAAGCAAACCTTTGTTGACAATGGCTCTGTTGTTAATGTGTGTAGTGTAAATTTTTTGGATAGGCTACATGTGGATAAATTGAACATTCAACCCAACTTCTTATCTATCAATGGATTTGACAATGAATGAAAGAAACCACTTGGTGTGATCACTTTTCCTCTTACAGTTGGAATTGCCACATTAGACACGGTGATCCATGTTACATCACATGATTTTTCATATAATTTTATTTTAGATAGGCCATGGATTCATGCAATGAATGTAGTGCCTTCCATATTTCATCATAAAATTAAATACATCTACAACAACCAAGTGCTCACACTTGAAGCTAACCCTAAACCTAATAGTTGTTTGAACATTGAGAAAAACAAAGAGAATCATTTGAACACATTAACACCAATCAAACAAGTCAAACCCATGTAAAACAACAACCATATACATGTCCTAAACCCTTCACAATGATATCCATTGATTTTTTGGGATCATTAAATTTTGAACCAACAATCATGGAAAAGTCCAAGATCATAAACAATGATTCAAATAAGAGAAATGAAAAATAAATCAAATTAATGCAACATTCAGATGATCCTTTAGAAGCATCCACCTCAACTACTTTAGACAAAACAAAAACAATGAACAAACACCAGATTCAAAGGGAATGAAACAACTTTATTGAAAAAGTTATGAACTTATGAAACAAATTGGCTAAAATGGAAAAGGATGTGGTGCTAAAAAACAAGGTATATGTTTCCCTATTGATCCTAACATGAAAAAAATGACTCATAGTCTTGGTTATTATCCTTTGATCAAAATCACCAAGACTTTACCTAACACCAACACTATCCCATAACTTTCTTCTAAACCACCTTCAACACTAGTGCATCCTGAACTGATGGACACTAGTGGTCTCAAAAGTGATCCTTTGCAACAATTGGAACCAACGAAGAAATCTTCACCTAATGTCAATGGCATCTCACAAAACACTACTAATTTAGATTTTACACACTCTAAAAGAGCATACAAAATCTCACAATATATAGTGCCTTGCATAAGTATGACATCTTGTACTAAGGAAGAAGTATCTTTGCTGCAAACCACATGAGCACCTTCTACCATTGATCAAGAGGGTATCTTTTCGAGAGTCCTCCAAGATCACTTGATGTCCCTTCCTCTGCAAAATTTAAAGAAATTCTATTAAAAGAATTCCTTTTTTACCTATCACAAATTCCATGGTCTTTCTACTAATGAATGTAAGGCCTTAAGTAATAAAATCCAACATCTTAAGGAGTTTGGTGCTCTCCCTTATGTGGGGGCACCTCATTCCTCTAATTGATATTGATTTTCACTCTACCTTAAATCTCATTGGTCCTTTTGGCTCATCTGTGTCTTGCACTAAGTGGGGGCAAGGGGTTAGTTAGCCTTGTCCTCGTATGTCCCTTGTTGTTGTCTCTTTTGGATAGTCATTAATATTTCATGAACATATAAGAGCAAGCTTGTCATGTGGATGACATGTCTTAAGTTGACTTGCAAGTGACATACACCCTTTCTCATGATGTAGCTTATTAGAAACATATGACTTGGCATAGGGATTTGTGAACAAGCTCTTTTGTCTTCTTCTACTACTTTACAACCATTTTTCATAGTCATGGTATTAGTAACCGCTTTAAAGTGGGGGCATACATCAACACTCATATTTTATTTTGTGATTTTCTTTTTCTTCTGATTCCCTCTCTTGGAAACATTAGGTACAATGTTCCTCAAGATGAGATATTGCACTTGTCCTCTCTTGGAAACAGGATGAGACCATTTACACTTTTCCTCTCTTGGATATATTATGTATGATGTTCCTTAAGATAAGACATTGCACGAACTAAGAAAAATCCCTTTGAACATTCCTTACACCATTTACAAAAACATTTTATTTTGTGGGACCTTATCAAAGTTATCAGGAGGTATAAATTTGGTATGGTTTGAGTGTTAAGCCCAACCGTCAGCAAGAATTTCCCCATAACCACCTACATGTGTGTGAGTGCATACTAGCCATGAGTTTATGTTTCTCAACTTCTTGGACTTCTCACCCGGTAGACAACCAACAGTTTTGTCGCCTCAGATTGAGTATGAATTTTTGGACAAATAACCTAGATCTAATCCATAACTAGCTAAACAAGTGGTCGAAGCTTGATCCACCTTTCTAATTTTGTTCTATTCTTCCTTTAGTTCTTGTCATTGCATGATTGTGTATCTTGTCTTGTTGAAAATCATTCACCTTGTGTGCGTCCTATTGTGCTTATGTTGGTTTGACTTAGGATCTTGATCCTGGGGGCTTGTGCTACCTCCTTTGATCTTTGTCATCCTTTTCCACCCAGATTGGTACAAGAGGACTCTTGTCTTGAATGGCTACTTTAGTGTGATTTTGAAGCAAGTTCATCCTCTCACTAAAGTGGGGGCTAAATGTAACCTAGGAAAATTTTCCCTTCTTCACTCTCATTTGGGCCTTTCTTATGGGTTTTGGCCTAGTTTTTCTTGGATTTAATGTTGTAATATGGCCAAAATATTCACATTATGTCTTGAACCCTTGCAAATAAATAATAATTTTATGTTGTCTTGCAAAGGTGTTGTGAAGTGTTGTAACCCACTTTCACACTTTCATAGTACCTTTCTATCATAACTCACCTAAACAACCTATTTTTAACCCTTACCAAGTCCTATTTCAAAGTGTTGTAGAGAGTTGTAAACAAACTCACACTTTTCTAGGCTTGTCATCTATAATTTGACCCTTTCTTATGATAAAATGACCCTTTAATGCACTTATAGGTCCTCCTTAACTGTGTTTCAAAAGATAATCCAGTTAAACAACATTAATCACACTTGAATTCTTGACATCCACTTAAAATTGCCTAAGTGGATAAGTCACCACCTTGGGCAACATAGTCCCATGTGGCATAGAAATCAAATTTAATTTAAATTTTTGGTGGGATATTGTTTCCTAAACCCTAAGCTCAGCATATGATGTGTTATTTTCAGGAAATTAGGGTACAACATGTATAAATAGATGGTTTTACCCTAATTTTCACCCTAACTATTCTATTCCATTCATGTAATCAATCTTTTCAATCAATCATCGTTCATTATTCTCAAGCAAGCTAGGGTTTTGGCATTTTAAGTCATCAAGATGCATTCAAGGTCTGATTCCTCCTCCATTCCTACAACTGACTCAAGATAAATCATCATGTAAAGGTAATAAATCCATTGTTTCATGCTTCATTAGAATATTTCTCTATTTTGGTTTAGTTACCTACAAGGGGTTTGACCAAGGCAAACCCCCATACCCTAACAATCAACATTTTTCTCTTTGTCTCCTTGTGTGTTTGTAGATCTAGGTACCTTGAAAGCTTGGAGACCATTGAAGAATGGATTTAAAGCTTGTTGAAGACACCTCCTTATTGGCTAGGGAAAAATATCCACTAAAATTCATTTACAATGCCGAAAATCAAAGTTTCAAAACCGAATCCTTAGAGGAGTAGAAAGTGCAGACCAAGGGCTTCCATTTCCACTTTTGGGTTTTTAGAAAAGCCAAAGTGGACTAAGTCATAATTAGTGGTAATTTATTCCTAATCTACATGTTTTTCAAAGTTTCCTATAGATTTGGATACCCATTTGGCTAAAATGGGCTCCAGATCAGTTTTCCAGATCTGGGACTAAGTCGCCCAAAATGGAAAATTAGTCCCAGTAAGCCAAAATTATAGGTTCAAAAACATTTCAAATCTTCATCTCAGTCTTCAACTCACTCCCAGGTGGACACCTTTCATTAATCCATTTTATTTTTGCTTCATAGTCATTTCTAGGTCATTTAGTTTATGCTTACATATCACAATGTGTTCTGAAACATAGTTACATTTTCTAGGTTTTGCATTATCATTTTCCAGAATTTAGATCATTACATTCACACATATAATTAGTACTTAATCCTGAATGTAAAAATTTTCATTTTGGTATCCCTCTCTCCTTTTAGGTGAAAAACCCTAGATGTGCTAGAGAACCCTAGGCGATACCAAAATCTATGTTACACTTTTATGGTGTAATCCTTAAAATTGACCACTGACACCCAACTAGATAAGCCATAATATTTCACTCTGATGCCTAACACCCTTTCAGACATCAACCATTCTATCTTCTTTTCCTTAGTGTATTTAGTATAAGGTATAGCCAAGATCCGCAGCTCAAAACCTTTTAGACTTAACACATTTTTTTTTTCATTTCTCTAAGGGACTTGGTATGAGGTATGACTGAAGCCTGATGTCCTAAACCTTTTGGACTTTGCAAAAAATCTATGTATGTTCACTCATTAATATATTAATGAATTCATAAATTTAAACAAACTTCCTAAGCTAGTCCACTTGCAGATCAATGACAATCAATGACCATCACGATTACCTTTTGACAAAAAATGAAAACAATTCCAAAGCTTTGTTCTTGAGAAGTTTGGGTAGAAATTGATGTGCTGATTCTAGCTTTAGATGTGAGAAATGCTTTAACAATTGGAGGAATTTTAGTGTAATGTCGAATAATCACATTTTTGGTTCCCAACCTCCAAAGGTCTTTTTTCCCTTGTGCTGAATCTATCTTTCTAGAGAAGGTTTTTGTATTCTTGATAAACTAAGAGAGAGATCAATATTGCTTAAATTTCACATGTTCTCCACATTTAAATATTATCTATTAAATCTTTTTTCAACTGGCTCTTTGAATCCGTATTTCAAGGTTTCAAAATATTCTTCTCGAGCATCTCTATTTTTTTGAACGTGGACACCTATATTGGAGAGGTCTCTATGAATATCAACCTTCATCTAATTGCATCCCTTTAATAATTTACCTTCCTCTAATATATTTTATTTTAAAAATTATTTTTTCACTCAATGATCCTTTTCCATATAACACATTTGTTATCATCAGTTCTCGAAATAATTTTCTATTCGACTAATTTATCCACTCCTATGTCAACCATTTTTTAAAGTTACCATCAATTTTTACCTATACCAATTTTTCATGTTTGGTGATGGAAATCCCATTATAATTTATTTCCCTCTTTAGGACCTTAATGATTTCACATGTATTTTTCATACAAGCAATAAATTTAGTCGCCCTTGTAAGAATATCTTTAATCCACTCATCTATAATTTTCCCATAAGGTTTTTAAAAATAAATTCTATCAATCATTTCTTTGATCGGAATATAATTAGGCTCAAAAGCTACCTCAATTTGGTTAGTTAATTAAGAAGATAAATCAATGAGAGACTTTAAGAAATTGGCCAAGGAATTCACTTGTTGCTTGAGCTGATCCTTACTTTGCTTATCTTTCTCTTTACTTTCCAATAATTTGCTAGATGATAATTTAAAATTGTAGATATCTACCTCTTTGGTAAGGGGTCACAAATTAACCCTGGTAATGCTGAAATCATTCATAGTCATTTGAATGAATTTTTTTTGTATTAAGGGATGGGAAAATTCAACATACATAATTTTAGAAGAAGAATCATTTATGAATTGAGAAATAATTTTAGGATTTCTAGCCTAAGGAGAAATCTAACATAATTCAATTAGAACATCTTTATCAGGTATACTTAGTGTGTCACCAAAAAGTGTAGCCTTGATACTTTTTCACTCATTTGGGCCTTTTTTTTCTTTGATCTAATGTTGTAATGTGATCAACACATTCACATTAGACATTGGACACTTGCAAATCAACAATAACCTAATGGTGTTTTAAGAAGGTGTTGTGAACTATTGTAACACAATTCCTCGCTATATTAAAGAGTCCTTCAACACAATTCACCTAAAAAACCTCTTCTTACCCATTTCCAATCCTTGTGCCAAAGTGTTGTAAGGTGTTGTAATGAATTTTCGCCCTTTTCTAGGCTTATCATCAACAAATTCACCCTTCCTTATGTTAAATTTATCCCTTAATGTACTTTTAGGCCTGACATAAGTGTGTTTCAGGATGGAAGTCTGATAATAATCATTTAACACCACTTAATTCCCAACAACCACTTGAATTTGTCCAAGTGGACTAGGTCGCCACCTTGGGTGACCTAGTTCCTTTTCACACAAAATTCAAAATTAAATAAAAAACTTAATAGGAAATTGCCTCCAAAACCCTTGGGTCATCCTATCATGTGTTTTTTTCAGGAAATTAGGTTATATCTTGTATAAATAGGGGTTTTCATCCTTAGTTCACCCCCTTAACATAAATTGTCATCTTCATAAGCACTCAAGCACTCAAATATTCTCAATCAAGAATTCAAGCACAAGGCACTTCAAGCAACCTCCATTGGAACTGGTTCTTGCATGTTGAAAAGATTTTGAACTAAAGGTTTGGTGAGTTTTTACTTTTGTTTATCATTCAATCTATTGGGTGTTGTGCTTGAGTTGCTGATATGTGGTTGTAATTGATGTCAAAACTATTAGCATTAATGATTTTGAAGGTTGTATATGTCAAGGATATTGAGAAAATTATAATAAATATGTTGCAGACAAGCTATTACTATAGTAGGAATTTCTAAAACAAGATAATGCAATTCTAGTGAATTGAGTTGTTGTGTATGCTCGTGAGATGTTCAATGATTTTTCAAGATTGTACTCTATTAGTGTGGTATATCTGCATTGATTGGTGTGTTTGTGATTTTGAATACTTTTCATTGGTTTATTTGAGTGGTCATGTTCTTGGACGACATGATGGTGGTAGCTTGTTGTGGATCCTTATGAATTAAGTTGTGAATGCCTGATGTGTGTGAGGATATTGATTTAAGTCCTCTCTATGCTTTGATTGACTTAGGTTGGTGCGCATTGAGATTTTCTCATGTATTGGGCTGTCAACTTGTAGTTCATTTACTCCTTATTTTGTGGCTGACAAAGTTGATGTAAATCCATGTAGCGGATACATTAGATTGATTGTTTCCTCATTTTGAAGTATGTGAAGTCTATGTATGCAAAGTGTGTGTAAGATATGTGTGAATAAAGATCAGATCATCTCAATGCCAAACATAGTATGAAGAAGTTTGAGTGAAGAGTGAAGAAGTATTTTTGTGCCTAACCAAAACTGTTATCAGGCTTGTGAAGAAGCTATTTTCTCAATTCAACCTCATCATATGGATTTAATCTGATTATCTTATGTAAGGCAATGATCCTTTTCTTTGAGGAGTGAGCTCTAGGCAGTGTGTCTGAATGCATGTGCACTCCTTATTCATTCTCTATTATACTTTTAATAGGGTATAATTTTGGATTAACCTCCATCGTGGTTTTTCCCCTAATAGGGTTTCCATGCAAAATTCTTGGTGTTGTGTGTTTCTATTGTGTTGATGATTGTTATTTTCACTATTAATTATCAGATATATGATTAAAGGTTGATTTGGTAAATTAAAGTTTTAAATTCTACACAATTTATTCACCCCCCTCTTAGTTGTCTATCCTTGTTTTGCTAACAATTGGTATCAAATCCAATTCCTTTGAAGAAGTCTAATAGCTTGAGGTGATTCAAGATGGTATCATACAAGAAGGATATTCCCACATTTGATGGTACAAATTACTCTTTTTGGAAAGTCGGAATAAAGTGTCATTTCAAGTGCATTGGTGAACCCTTCTGGAAGATTAGAAAGAATACATATACTATTCCTCTGAATAGTCCCTATACTCCTGATTAGATCAAAGAAGTTGAAACTAATGTCAGTGCTATAAAAGCGTTATTGAGTGCTTTGACAGATTCAGAGATGACAAATGTGATAGGTCTAAATACAACACATGAGATGTGGAAGAAGTTGGAAATATTGTATGAAGGATATGCACAAGTGAAAGTTTCTAAGCTAAAAAGTTTGAAAGGTACTTGGGGGAACATGAAGATGAGTGAAGATGACAACATCTTTTCTTTCATGCAGAAAGTAAATAAAATTGTGATGGGTATTAGATGTGTTGGTGGAACTTTGGAAGAAGATGAGATTGTGGCTAGGGTCCTTAGATTTGTGCCTACTTCTTACAAAACAGCAACTCAAGGGTATGTGTAGAATCATGATGAGCCAAAAAGTGGTGATATGTAAGTGATATGATGGCCCATGTGTCTGATGACTTTTTTTTAACCCACAATTCATTAAATGAAAAGGGATTTTAAATGAGATTCTCAACTTTCCACCAATATAAATTATGCTTTACTTTGATTTAATAAATAATTATTATTCATTTTCTATTTGAATTATGACTAAAGTCTTGATTGATAGGTTGATTGAAAAAAATCTATAGCTTTCAAATGGTATCACATTTTTGAATCTGAAACATGTGTCACATTCTATGCTTTGCATATTATAGGATTAAAAAACAAAAATTGAATTTCATGAATTTTTGACCAAGTTAAGGTGGTTAGATATACAAGTCTTTCTATTTTTGAAAACATGTAATAAAAAATTCATAATTAATTATTTACTTGGAAAAATTTACAAAAAAAAATACATCACATCAGGGCTTGAGTCCTCTACTTATATGTAAAATATTATAAAAAAATATTATCATTTTATTGTGGTTAGGGTGGTCAATAAACACCTACATCTTATTTTTTCCCCAAAATATAAGTACTACTGATTGAGATTTCAAATTTTCACCAAATAGAATTTGTTTTTTTTTTAAATAAACTTAGAATTTTAGAAACTACATTCAGTTTTCTACATATTCTATTCTTATATATTTTTGAAGTAATATAGATAAATTATTGAAAATTTTACGTCAAGTTTCCTAACTCTAATTTTTCTGAATTTTATTGCCACTTAAGGGTGTATTTTTTCCATGATGATCCTGCACATACCCTCAACAGAGTAACTAATGTGACAAGAGATATGATGATCGATAAGGTTGCTACCTTTGAGTTGAGTGAATTTGGTGAATCTTCTCTTAAGAAAAAATTTGCATTCAGAGCTACTATATCCAGAAAAAGCCAACAAAGATATGATCTAGGAGAAAGCTCAAGAAAGACATTCAAGTATGAAGATGAAATGAAACTTATCTAAGATGAAGAAAGAGCTAGAAGAGATGGAAGAATTGATTGTGAAAAGAGAAGCAAGAGGACAAGGCAAGTACAAAGGAAAGTTACCTATTAAATGTTTCTCTTGTAGTAAGATAGGTCATTTTGCATCAAGGTGTCTTGAAAGAGTTTCTAAGTACAAACCTGACAAGTCTAGAGTTCAAAAGAAATGTTATTATGTTGAAGAAGGTGTTATTGATGATGAATATGATAAAGAAAATAGAAATTAAGATGCATGGGTATTCATTTCTATCAAGGAAAATGGTCTGGTGACCATTGAATCTACCAATAATAACAATATTGAGAAAGCTCTTGCAGCCAAACTTGATGAAAAGGATGAATAGGTGATTGACAATGGATGCTCACATCATATGACTGGTGACAAAAGAAAGTTCATAAGCCTGGAAAAATATGATGGTGGTGTTGTGAGATTTGGAGATAACAATGCTGGTGTGATTTGTGACAGAGGCACAATTTCTCTTGGTGGTAAATACAATACTGATGATGTCCTTTATGTTGAAGGATTGAAGCATAATTTTTTGAGTGTTGGAAAGATGGTTGACAAGGGATACAATCTTTAGTTCAAAGATGGAAAAGTAGGATTTTGGGAAGCTATGGAAATGTAATTGCTTTAGGTACAAAAACAAGAGGTAACATTTTTCACTTAAGTTATGCTAGTGAAAGTTGTTTAATTGTTCAAGTTGATGTAAGTTGGTTATTGTTGTGCAGTTTTTGCACACACACCCCACTAAAAGTGAGGACCCTCTTTCTTTTGGTTTTACCCGTGCTTTGATGTTTATCTTGCCACTTGAAGTGGCACATTTAAGAAGGTTTATTGAAAATCTTGGGAATTAAATGCATTTCAGAGTTTTCTTCCTTTTCGAGAAAATCTGCCTGGTCCAGATTCTCCCAGTTTTCTTTCAGAATCTGGATGTGGTTGTCTTTAGACCTGGATTTGGGGAAATCCATTGTGTCTAGATTTCTCTGAAGTTCTTTTCCTGTCGAATCCTCGGGTCTTGGTCTTGGATGTCTTGTCGATCACATTAATGGCAATTGTGAGGATTTTTGGGGCAATAATATATTAATTCTTGGGAAGTAATTGGTCATTTGGAGTTTGTGCATTTTCTTATCAGTTGATTTTGAGTCTCGGGAGCTTGAGGTATTGCTGGATCCTAGATTTTGAAGTTATCCTGACTACTACAGTTGATTTTGTGTGCATGGCTTGTATACTACTTGGGTTTGTGGGTTGATTGTTGGCTTTACCAATTTCAGTTCTTTCGCTCTCATCGTATGTAGATATGCCCTCTTTCTTTGCTAATTATTTTGCTTCATTTGCTTGTTGGTCATTCAATGCTTCATTATTTCCTTGGTTGATCACGTCATGTCTAGGTTTCCTTTGGGTTTCTATTGTTTTACCAGTTCGCACTTGATCATTGAATGTTTATTTTTGGTCTGGTATTTCTATTCTTTGGGTACTTGCTTGCATTAGTCTTCAACTGCCCATCTTTTACTCGTACGTAAGTCGTGTTTGGTTTTTCTGCACTTTCATGGCATAAATTCTAGGGTTGTTGACCTAGGGAATAGCCAATCCCCTTTGAATTTTTGTGACGAGAGTTTGAGATTTGTATTTGATCCATTGAGGGTCTAGGTTAGGTCATTGTTGAGGTGCAGGCCTTACATCCATGCTCATTCAATCCATTTTCGTGAAGCGAGTGAACTGTGAAAAGTTTGGGTTTTCCATGTCTTCATGGAAATTCGCTTCCATCGGATCTCCTCGACTTTTCATGTTTCCTTTGTTTTTACTTCAAATTAGTTTGCCTTGTGGAAATCCGCTTCCTCCGGATTTTCTCAGTGTCCATCATTAGATGTATTTTCCGGATTCTTTCTTTAAATGATAGTTTATCTGATACTCGCCAAAATCTACATCCTCCAGATTTTCCTGGTTTAGTTGGAGCAGTTGCTTTTCTCGCTAAAATTCGTCCTTGGTGGATTCTTCCAAGATTCTTGGAAAAATGATGAATTTGTCGATTAGGAGGAATTTATTTATTAATGATCTATTTGAATAATCAAATGAGCTTATGCTAAGTATTATAAAGGATGTTCCTTGATTGTATTGTTGATTTAAAATTATTTATGGGGATTTGTATGTTTGTCTCGTTGGAATTCGCCTGGTCCAGATTTCCCCAAAATCACTCTCTAGTCTGGAATCCACAAAAGGAGCTAAATCCCGAACTTTGAGATATTGACTTTTTGCACTTGTTGTTTCTTTTGGATCTGATTGTGGTCATCTTTATGTGTTTGTAGGCAAGATCAGGACAAGGTATTTTTGGTCAAGGCAAAGGGAAGGCAACAAATCCTAGTGCAGAGACTTCTGCTATCTCTGATGCAGAGAAGGTAAAATTGGACATAGAGAGTAGGATTCCTGAAAGTAAGATAACTTCTATTTGGTTAGGAATCATGGATACCAATGTGGGGATGTGGGAATATGAAGAGTTCAAGGCTCAGGTGTCAGCGTAGATCCCTCCTTTGTTCGCTAGAAGAATGGAAGACTCTTGATTGGCCCATGTTGAAGGTTTTCCTCCCATGGTACAGTGTTATGATTTGGTACTAGAATGTGCTAGGAATTCTTATAGGGGGACACAAAGGATAATCAGTCCCAAAGGAAGGATTCTGGTAGGCTTTAGTCCTATTTCCATTGCTTCAACCTTTGATATGCTTGACAGGTCACATGTGGTGGCCTTTGATTTGGATGGTGCCAAGAAAGACTATGAGGAAAATGTAGTTAAGTCCCAGCGGATGATTAATTCATGGTTAGAGAAACCTAAGTCCCATTTCTCTAAGTTGCCAAAGCAACTATTTAGGCTCAAGTTTAGGAGGGAATATTACAATGCTATCAGTCTTCTGAGTAGGTTAGTAGAATTGAAGAATGCAGGTGTATTTCAGATATGGATGTTTAATGTTATTGCTAGAATCGAGCAAGGAATAGATAATCATTGGGCACGGTTCATAAGTGCAGTGATCCATGAGCAGTTATGCAATGTCTTGCAAACCAATAATTTCACCATGAATTCTTACCTGGTGTATTCATTGGCAAGACATCATCCATAGAAAGTGTTAAGCACTAGGGGTATCTTTGGATAGGAAGCAATATATGCGGTGTATCCACAGTTGCAGCTAAGTGAAGGAAGTTACATAAGAGAAAATGATGCCTTTACAATGTATATCACCAGAGTACTTAAAGGTGCAGAGCATATGAGAATATCTGATAGAGAAAAGGAGTTGATTAGGAGATATGGGGAGTGGTTCATCCAGTTTCCCACCTTATCCTACATTAGTATTGAAGGTTTCGAAAGGGCTCCCTAAAAACTCCCAAGGTATCCTATTGATCAAATCATATTGTTGGAAGTCACTTGACAAATGTGTGACTTTGATATAATAGTAAATGGAGATATGCATAAAGCAGGTTTTGGGAATGAATTTCTCTTGAAAATAGGAACGAATGAAGTATGCCCTTCTATCCAGTCTTCTCATTATTTTGAAGAGGAGATGAGTACTTTTGGTCTCTCTTTCCATTCTAAGAGAGCAAGGTTTGACATCACTAGTGAAGCACAAAAGAAAGCCAGTAGGGATTACAGCCACAAGGCTAACATTGAGGATTACTGGGTCAACCTCAATGATGAATTTGAGTTAAGAAGGAAGAAGTTCTCCAGGTTTCCACTGGACTTGGTAAGGTTATATAATGTGAAGTCCATCCATGAATAGGTGGAAGACGATGGAAACTTAATCTAGGGTCATGTTTATGAGGCAGTAAAATATAGGCCAGTGGGAGATGTTGACTAGTTAGAAGAAGAGAAGACAAAATTAGATCAGATCATGACCCGAGTAATCAAGTACACCAAGATGTGGCTGAAGCACAAGATGCTTGAATTAAAGAGTGAGGGTGTCCTATGTACTTATGATCTGATGGGAGACTAGGAGTTTCACTTTTCTTCTGAGGAGTCATTTGAACAAAATCCCAAATGTAAATAGAAGGTGGATTATCCTTTCAAAATCCAAGTAAGGGATGTTCAAATTGAGAAGGTAGAAAAGGTAATTAAACAAAGAAATCTTGTCACCAAGAAGAGGATACATTCCTTGAGGAAAGAGATTGAGAAGGACAAAGAAGAAGAGGAGGAGGTAGAGGTTGCTCCTCCACTAATAAAAAGAAGAAGGCTCGTAAAGCTATCGGAGTAGAAAAAGGAGGCTCCTAAAGGTGATAAGGAAGTTGAACCACCAGTGGTAGAAGTTGAGAGCTCTAGGGAAAAGACACAAGTCTACATGAGGAGGTCAAGGACTCCTTCCCCATAGGATGTTACTGTAAAAGAGAGTATTCCGATGATTTCTCCCATTGCTGAAACGGAAGGTATCTCTATTCCTTAGGACACATGTGATGTACAGGAAGAACCAAAGAAGGATGAAGATCCTAAGGACTTGGGAGAGGAAGAATTCTAGGAAGGAGACCTCTATAATGCAGAGGTAGAAATTGATAAGGTGATTCAGTCTCCTTTGGTGGCATATGCAGATTCACCTACAGACGAACAAGTGAACAAATTTGCTCAACAGGAAAATATAGTAGCTAAGATCCCTTCACCAACACAAACAGTTGTAGAGGAAGAGGTATAGGAGAAAGAGAATCCAATCATGAATATTCTTAATATATTGAGTGTTGAAAAGGATCCAAGCAATGATCAATAGGAGTAGGAAAAGGATAAACAAGATACAGTGTCAATTGAGTCAACTATTCCTAGTTGGCTCGGTAAAGAGTTAAAAAGAAAAATGGTGATAGTGGAGGATGCTCCTCTTAATTGGAAAGACCTTATGGATAATGTTGAAAAGGTAAAAGCCAAGAAGAAATCTAGGGTTGTGTCCTAAATTGAAAGAGATGGGTCAGCCAATAGAGTGGCTCACACTACAACCCCTGCTTCGGATAAGGATAGAGATAATGTGACTACCAAGGATTATAATGTATAGACTATTGGCCTAGGGCATGCTTCGGCAGAATAGGATATTCGAGAATATGAAGGCTCTAGTGCTATCATTGTGGGTAGGCTGAAGAAGGTTGTGCAAACCCGACATGAGTTGGAGAAAGAGAATTAGAAACTAAAGAAATACTTGCAAGAGTTAATGAAAACCTTGCAATCCATTGGTTTTTCCTCCTTTGCTGCAAGTTTCTTACCCCAGGAAATAATATTTGAGATGGAGAAGATGAAGGGCACTACACATGCCATAGTTTCTTGGTTCTAGGGTGTTCAGACCAAAGGGGGTGCTGCTATAAAGGATATCTTGTTGACTACAGGAGATGCCACGAGTTCAATAACCTCGTTAAAGACTTTACTGGCTCAAGACAAGTAGGATACTGATCTCCTACTGCAGAAAACCACAACAATCATTGAGTTCACCGAAGATAAGCTGGTAAAGTGTCGGATTCTTCCTTTTCCAAGGGTTTCTGAACCTTGGGAATGGTATGAAATACTGCTAATGTTATAGAAGGCCTTGATAAAGATTCACAAATAGGAAAGGCAGATTGAGGACACTTTGACTAGTATATATGATAAGTATATCTCATTCTTTGAAGTCATGACAGGAAGGAAGAAGTTTGCTCTGAAACATCTTAATCTGGAGTAACTTAGGAAATGGTGGACAGATGTTTATTCTCCAATCAGTGAAGTACCAGTCATAGAGCATTAGCTAGATGATGCTGCAACATATATTGCAGTTATTGAAAGATATTCAACTAATAGAGCTGATTGGGATGGTGCAGTTAGGCAGGTAAGAGATGACATCAAATCTCTTGAAAGAAGAGTTAGGTTTTTTCCTATACCTCATGTTGCTGAGTTGGATAGAGTCTTGTTGGCAGTGCATGGCGAAGAAGATCAAGCTAAAGACAAGGATGGAAAGTGGCTATATAGGGTTACATTAAGATTTGAGCTTCCCATTATTCACATGCATTGGGCCGACCCTTTTGATACTTAGGCCGACTTGGATAAAATTGGTGCTATTTACACATTTCATATTATTTTTGAATATCTTTGAGGCCAACCTTTTGTGTGGCACATTTTATTGTAATTCTTATTTTGGGCCAACCTATCTTAGGGATTCTCTATCAAATAGGCATGTTGCCTCATTTGAGAATATAGATGGATAGGATATAGATAGGTAGATAGAGAGAAAATTCTTGAGATTAGAACGAATTAGGGTTTATTTTCAAGCAAGTGTTGTAACAGAAAGATGGAATTGTTGCTATTTTGGATGAATTAATATAAGAAGGATATTGTATTTCGGTATCTATCTTGTGGAGTTCCATCTGGCATGATTCTTGTTCTTCTATATTTCAAATTGCTTATAAGTTTATAGTTAGATTGTTTGATGATCCTTAGGGTTTCATGTTTGGAATGTTTGCAATGATATCTAGTCCATACTTTTTGGAGTTAGTTGATTGTTAGCTGCTTTGCAAAGTTACCCTGGACTTAAAATTGTGCTTAGTTCAGTTATAAGGATATATTCATCTCAATTGCAATAGAATTGTGTGAATGCATGTTTATGACTTGAAAATATATAAATACCTTAGAAGATTACACTATTTCTGTGAAATTGCATATTTATTTGGATTAAGCAGAAGGTATTTTATGAGAGATCGATCCATTTTCAGCATTTTATCCTTTGGAATTTTCAATCTTAGGGTTAGAAGTAGTCTTAGAATTATCTCTGAAACCTTTATCTTTTGATATTTCTTTTATTATCTGAGTTACATCAAGGATTCCAAGTATCAATATATTGCTAGATCTAATAAAGTTCGAAGTCTAGTGTTTGCTTGTAGTAAGGTCCTATTGTGATCACCAATATTTTCACATTTATCACTTAGTTGTTTTGCTACATTGTCAAGACCTAACATTAGAGACCTTGGGGATATCTCTTTGTCCATAGAGATAGGATATCATATTTTGTCTGAGTTGTTGTTGTGTAGAAAACACCATCAATAGATTGGTGCTAGAAGGAGGGCCTTGAATAAGCAAGATGGAGCATTTCCTAAATGCCATCTCTCCTAAGAGGCTTAGAAGAAGAACTAGATGTCCTCCAGGAGGAGAATAATTTCAAGAATTATGAGTCCCTACTATCTCAAGAAGGACCAGAGGAGGGGAAGAATCATCATCCACTCACCCACTTCCATCATCTCCATCATCTTCATCCTCATCTGAATCTGAGATAAGTCCTACTCCACAACCACAACCAGTCATAATTCAGCCATTACCACCTCCACCCCCACAAATGGCTTTTCTTGCTAATAATCCATCCCCATTGATCTTTAATAATTACAATGTCATGCCCAAGAACCTTGAGCATTTCTGCTCTAAGTTTCACACCCATGATCTCAACAGAATAGCATAAGAGCATATTAGGATTTTCCAGACTTGTTTGTGGGATAGAGGAATCAACCATGAGGATGTTACATGCACGCTTTTCCCTTATTCCCTAGGAGAAGAAGCCTTTTATTGGTATAATCACTTACTTGCTGCTTCCATCCACAGTTGGACTTAATTAGAAACTGCATTTTTGCAAAAGTTCAAGATTCCCATAAGTGCTAATGAGTTGTATCTACAGTTTAGTGGAGTGAAGAGAGACATTAATGAGCCCATAGGATCATTCAATGATAGGTTCCATTGAGAATATACCAAGCTCCAGACAACTTATGCTGAAAATGAAAATACTGCTTTAGAAATTTACCTTGAAGCCTTGGATAGGCTTACAACCACCTTCCTTAAAGAAAGGACTAATCCTTTGACTAATTTTCTCATTGCATATGCAGAGGCTATGAAGGTTAGCATAGACTTGAGATAACACTTATGAGGACTGTTGCCTTCCTTTGGACCAACTGCTCACCCTCAACAAGTTCAGGCCCTTAATCAGACCTTGACCACTCATGCTCCCATAATGAATCCAATACCTTCATTACCCTTGGTCCCTCATCTAGGTCCTCCTTTGAATCAAGCTAAACCTATGACCCCTTATCCTCAGTAGAGAGCTAATCAACCCCTTCATCAACAACAGGTTGGTTTCCCTACATATTTGTAGAATTTAGAAGTTTTGAATCAGGCTGGTTGTTTTTGAGGCATGCCTGGATACCCTTCTGGTAGTGTAAATCTGACACCACCTAACAATCTAGAGAAGGAAAGATTGTATGAGTTGTCTGAACAAGTGAATAGGTTGAATATTGAGGTAACCTATTTGAGGAATCAAAATAGCCAACTTCAGGCTGCTTAAAAGAATATGAAATCTAACTATGGCAGGGAGAACATGAACTTTGAGAGAGGTTAGTACTTTGACTGGAATGAAAACTATGACAGAGGAAAAGGCTCTGGTCAAAATTTTGATAGAAGACAAGGATCTGGCCAGAATTTTGACAGGAATCAACAAGGTGGACAAGGATTTGACTAAGGACAACCACATAGACAAAATAGGTCATGGAATACTGGCCCTAATAATGGAGGAATTCCTACTCCCCTAGATCAACCATCTACTCAAGAGAAGCCTCCAAATGGTGTATACTTGGCAGAAGTAGCTCTATCTAGTTGGTGCAGGCTCCATAAGACAAATCAACATTCTAAGCTAGATTATGCCGAATTTCAGACCACAGCTTCCATTTTTCAATATGAAGTAGAGAACAATATCGATGGTCAGGAAACTATGCCCTCGAATCCTTATGATTCTCCAGTGCTAGTACTTAATCATGCTCCTTTCCCTAAAGGTGAAGAAAATGAACCAAAAGAAATATCCAATGGCCCTTTGGATGAGGCAAAGCAGGTGTTGAATAAAGATGAGATTTCCTAGTTGTTTGAGGAGGAAAATGAGAATGATAATGGCCCTTTGGATGAGGAGGAAGTTAGTATTGAAGAAGTTCAGATTTTTCAACAACCAATGAAGAAATAAGATTTAAGAAATAGACCTAACAAGGGTCCACAAGCTGAAGGTCCTTTCACTACTTCTATCGCTCCTAACAATTTCAATACTCCACCAGATCCACAAGCTAGTAATAATTCACCTTATCCTTGTGTACCAATGTAGTACTTGTCCAAGGGAATCAATGCTGAAGTGACAAAAGGTAGGTAGGCCAATGGCTACAAGGAAGCTCATTCCGACCTGAATTTTGAGCAATTAAACAAATATGTGACTGAAGAATTCAAGAAAGTAAAGGTAAATGTTTCTGCTTTTGAGTTGTTAAGAGTTACTTCTATTAGGAATACATTTTTTGGGTCATTTAGTTCAAATTTAGTACCACAAGGGGTAACTGCCAATGAGGTTGTTATTAGGTCTTCTAATACCAAGACACCTAGAAGTAAGGTCCCACCTATAGACAAAAGGGGAGATAAAGATAAGAGTCAAGTGGCACAAGCTGATACTCATTTGTATTTATTTCAAGGTAAGATGGAGACCCCTCCTTTCCTAATATCTGTCCGTATCTTCAGAAATAATTTAAATAAATGTCTTCTGGATTGAGGAGTGTCTATGAATGTTATGCCTTTTGCTATTTGCAAAGCATTAGGTATTACCCCTATAGCCTCTCAAAATAAGGTCACTCAATTGGACAAAATAGAGTTAAGTGTAGTTGGAGAGTTGAACATGATTCCTACATAGCTTGCATCAAATCCTAGGGTGCAACGAGTAATATTTAGGTTGCTGATATTCTTGATACTTATGGTTTAATCTTAGGTAGAGATTTCACTAAGCCTTTGAATGAGTACACATCCACGGATCATTCTCACAAGTGGTTGCCATGGAAAGGAGTTCCAAACCAGATTCAAATTGAAAGAGAGCCTCGAATGAAGTATGTAATCAATGAATATTAGAACATTTCAAATGAAGTATTGGTGTCTGAAGTTAGCATGGGAAATTATGTGTTGGTTGCACCAGTTATAGAAGATGAAGATATTTTCATGTTACAGAACCCCTTGGACAAATCAAAATTGGAGGACAATGGTCATGAAACATTGGTTGAACAAGAAGATGAACTTGGTGACCAAGATGATAGGCAACTTTGTTTGTTGGAGAGATTTCAAGAGTTTATACAGAAATGTATGGAAGACCAGATACAGTTGAAAGGAAGTATGAATTTTGAAGAACTACTACTTCCAAATTGGTGCAGATTCCATGATGCTCCTCATTCCAAGTTGGAATGTGACTTGTGTCAGATAGTTGTTTGACAAACATAAAAATGCATTAATCCAGTTCCACCTATTGGACTTAATATGCATGAAGAATCAAATAATGATAAGGGTAAGAGCCCAATGCCCCCTAAAGAGACCCCCATCCTCAGCAAAGAACAAGGAAAGTTGAAACCAAAGGAACCTGATGGCTCTTGGACATTAAGATTCGATGGATCTAAATCTAAATAAGGCAGTGAAGTAAGATTTGAATTGATCAGTCCTAAAGGTAAGAATTATTTTGCTGCTTATAGACTCCAATTCCAGTGTACTAATTATGTTGTTGAATATGAAGCTTTGATCCATGGCTTATTGATGGCATCGAGGAAGAAAGTTAAGATATTACAAGTTTTTGGAGACTCTGAATTAGTGATCAAACTAGTAAGAAAACAATATTCATGTCGTGATGGAAGGATGACCAATTACAGGCATATAGTCTGGGATCTCATTGAGGAGTTCGATGCTTTCAATATCCAGTTGATCCCTTGAAACAAAAATCAAGTTGTTGATTCTCTAGCACAAGTTGCTAGTACCTTGCAGCCTTTATCACTTTCATGATTGAAGAAATTTATAGTTGAGCTCACTCCAGTACCTTGAGTGCCTAACAACATTACTAATTTATAGGTATTCGAATATGATAAGCTTATTTTGGACTTTATTATGAGTTGTGATGTGTTTGCTTCCCAAGTTATTAATGAGATAGAACCTCAAGAGGCAGAAATAGATTTTGGAGGAATCATTAATCTGAAGACCAATACTATTCCAAGAGGTATGGTGCAGATTGAACTAATTTTTGATTTGGATAAGATAAGAGACTAGGAACAATAGGCTAAAAGGGAGTCTCTTAGTAGCCAGTGTGAGACATATGATATGGGGACACCTGGTGACACCAAGAATGTTTTTATTGGCAAGGTATGTACTCCAAAAGAAAGAAAAGGGATTATTGATGCCTTACATACATATCATGATGTAATAGCCTGGAGTTATGAAGATTTGAAAACATATGATACTTCAATCATTACACACACTATCCCTTTGAGGTCAGATGTTAAACCATTTAGGTAGAGGTAGAGGCCAATCAATGCTTTGTTAGAACCCATTATTCAAAAGAGGTGAAGAAATTGCTTTCATCACACATTATATTTCCAGTAAGACACTCTACTTGGGTTGTGAATTCGGTTTCGGTAAGGAAAAAGAATGGGGAGATCAGACTATGTGTAGATTTTAGAAATTTGAATAGAGCATCAGAAAAATATAATTAACCAGTTCCTTCCTTAGATGAGGTGCTTTAGATCATTAATGGATCTCTGATGATGTCTTTTTTGGATGGATACTCTGGATACAACCAGGTTATGGTGCAGTATGAGGATAGGCACAAGACTGCCTTCACTACAAAGTGGGGAACTTTTGCTTACAAAAGGATGCCATTTGGGTTGATCAATGCTGGAGCTACATTCCAGAGAGATATGGACATTTATTTTTAGGACATAATTAGTATGTGCATCATTATTTACATGGATGATCTAACTCTTTTTCAAAGAAATGAGGTGATCACATAATAGATTTGGGCAAGGTATTCCAGAGATGCAGAGAGTTTGGCATTTTACTTAATCCAAGGAAGTGTATTTTTGGAGTCACAGAAGGAAAGTTGTTGGGACATATTATCTCAGAATAGGGCATTGCTATTGATCTTGAGCGAATATATGCTATTTTGAAGATTCAACCTCCTGCAAGTAAGAAAGAGATGAAGTCATTCTTTGGTAAGATTAAATTTGTTAGAAAATTTATCATTGGATTTGCAGAGATAGTTAAGCCATTGAATGCCATGTTGAAACAAGAAGAAAAAATAGAATGGAATGCAAAAGCTAAGGAAGCATTTATAGAAATCAAGAAATCTATTGCTGAGGCTCCTGTATTAGCAAGTCTAGATTATGCTTAGCATTTTTTCATATATTCATTCACTTGTGATCACTCCTGTGTTGTAATGCTAACTCATAAGTCTTACCAAGGTGATGAAAATCCTATTGCCTTTATGAGTACTACCTTAAAGGATGAAAAATTCAGATGTCATAATGTAGAAAATTAGGCCTATGCTTTGGTCAAAGTGATGGAAAAGTTTAGGCACTCTATTCTGAGGAATAAAATTTTTTCCATAGTGCCTGATCTTGTAGTCAAGATGTTGTTAATACAAAATGAGTTGGGTGAATGAAGAGCTAAATGGGTGACCATGTTGCAAGAATACGATATGGAAATCCAACCCATGAGACTAGTGAGAGGACACAGACTTACTAAAACAATGTTTGAGACAGGTCCTGATCTCACAACTCAACACTATTACCTTCAAGAGGTTTCTCCAGGAGATTGGTATGACAAAATTATTTTCTTTTTGTTGAATCAATAGTGTCGCGATCACCTTAATACAGTTCAGAGGTTGGCTTTGCACTTGAATACTAGAATTTTTATGATGAAGGGAGCAATCTTGTATAAGAGAAATCACGAGGGTGTAAACTTAAGATGTTTGGGAAAAGAAGAAGTTGCTAGAGTGATGATTGAATTTCATGAGAAATATGGTACGGACCATGGTTTTGCATTATCCATTGCAAACCAAATCTTAAGGGAAGGATATTACTGGCCCACTTTATTCAAAGATGTACACCAACATGTGAGGACTTGCCATATATGTCAGACTATAGCAAGTAAGGAATGACATTCAGCTCTTCCACTTCAACCAGTCATAGGGGTTAAACCGTTTGCCCAATGGGGTATGAACTTCATAGGTCCAATTAATCCTCCATCTTCTGCAGGGCATAGGTATATTCTTACCATAACTGATTATTTTCCTAGATGGACAGAAGCTTTGGATTGTAAATAGTGTACTTCAGATGTGGTAATTAATTTTCTTGAATCTAGAATTATCAATCGTTTTGGTTGTCCACTATCTCTGCTTTGTAATAATGGCCCTGCATTTGCATCACTAAAATTCTCTAATTGGCCATTTGATCATGGGATTTTTATCAAGTTTTCATCCAATTATCACCCTCAAGGTAATGGCCTAGCTGAGTCATCTAATAAGAACCTTCTGATAGTTGTTTGGAAGTTGCTAGAATGAAATCCTAAGGATTGGCACACCCAGCTTTGATTTGTAGTCTGGGCTGACCGTACTAGACAAAAGGCATCTATAGGAGCCTCTCCTTATCACCTGGTGTATGGTTTGGAACTTGTATTTCCTATCCAATTGAAAATCCCTACCCTACAGTTTATCAATGAATACTTCAATGAAGAAGATAAGCGTGAAGCCCATTTGGCTGAATTGTTGCACTTGGAAGAGAAAAGAGATGAAGCCCTAGAAAACTTTGCAAAACATTAGGGTGTAGTGAAAAGATGGTTTGATAGGAGAGCTAAGGTAAAAGCCTTTAGAATTTTTGACTTAGTTCTCTATTGGGATAAAGCCCATGACCATAAGGGGGAGCATGGTAAATTTGATAAACTTTGGCTTGGTCAATGGGCAGTATTTGAAGCATTATTTTTAATCTTGAACTACTTGCAGCTCATCCTGTACATAGTTAGAGTAGGTTTTTTTTTTGCTTTTTTCTACTGGTTTACTTTGCTTTGCTAGTTTTGCTTTGGTAGTTTATGTTTTCTTTTGTTTTTTCACTTTCTGTTATGGTTTTGGCTCTTGGGTTCCTTGTTTTCTTGAGGCTGTTGCACCTGTACAACTAGTTTTTTGCTTGGGACTGTTCTGGAAATTTATTTTTTAAATTCTAATCAGTTTTTCAAAGTCAAGGGGTGGAATTATTTTATCTGATGTCCTTCTACTTGGAATTAGAGTCACTTGTTTTAGATACTCTTTGGACTATATTTGGGTCCCACTTTTTCACACTAAAAATTAAAAGATACCTGAGTTGCATATGGTTATTGATGGTAATCAAGCCTAGTGAAAAATATTATACTCTACTTTAGTGCCACTATGTTCCTCATCCCTAACTGTGAGTTTCATTACTTACAAAGGTGAAGGAGAAAAGGAAATATTGAAAATCTAAATGAGCTTCACCTTATCAGGAGTATCCTAGTATCTCTACCAGGGCTATGGATGCCTAGATAGTAGTAGAGCTATGCTTGGGAGGGTCACAATGATAATCTCTCCAGAGCTATGGATGCTTGACTAGCAGCGAGGCTCTATCTAGCTTGCTTTTGAAGTTTGAACTTTTATGTAGCTTGGTTAGATTTTCGATAGTTCCCATTGTAGTTATAGGATAGGAAATGCATAATACACACTTGGACCCTGGTATAGGAAAATGTATTCTTGCTTGTGGTTTCTGAAACTTTGTTCTTATGTGTTATGGTGAGAGAATTGAAATCGAAGATTCTGGGTCCTTGGTTCTAGTTTATTCTTGAAATGTTCTGGAACATTTCTCTAGCAGATTCACCATTTGTTGTGCAGTTTTTGTACACACGCCCCACTGAAAGTGAGGACCCTCTTTATTTTGGTTTTTCCCATGCTTTGATGTTTATCTTGCTAGTTGAAGTGGCACATTTGAGAAGTTTTATTGAAAATCCTGGGAATTAAATGCATTTTGGAGTTTTCACCCTTTTCAGGAAAATCCGCGTGGTCTAGATTCTCTTGATTTTCTTTCAGAATCCGGATGTGGTTGTCTTTAGACTTGGATCTGGGGAAGTTCATTGTGTCTGGATTTCTCCAAATTGCGTTGCCCTATCGAATCCTTGGGTCTTGGTCTTGGCTGGCTTGTCGATCGCATTAATGGCGATTGTGCAGATTTTGGGGGCAATGATATATTGATTCTTGGGAAGTAATTGGTCATTTTGGGTTTGTGCTTTTTCTTATCAGTTGAGTTTGAGTCTCAGAGGTTGAGGTATTGTTGGATCTTGGATTTTGAAGTTATCCCGATTACTGCAGTTGAGTTTGTGTGTGTGGCTCATATCCTGCTTGTGTTTGTGGGTTGATTATTGGCTTTACTAGTTTTGGTTATTTCGCTCTCATCGTATGTAGATATGCCCTCTTTCTTTGCTAATTACTTTGCTTCATTTTCTTTTTGGTCATTCATTGCTTAATTATTTCCTTGGTTGAGCGCATCATGTCCAGGTTTCCATTGGGTTTCTATTGTTTTACGAGTTCTTGGTTGATCAGTGAATGTTTATTTTTGGTCTAGTATTTCTAACATTTCAGCACTTGCTTGCATTAGTCTTAAATTTCCCATCTTTTACTCCTTAGAAAGTCGTGTTTGGTTTTTCTGAGCTTTCATGGTGCAAATTCTAGGGCTACTAACCTAGGACATAGCCACTCCTCCTCAAATTGTTGTGAGGAGAGTTTGAGATTCATATTTGATCCATTGGAGGTCTAGGTTAGATCATTGTTGAGGTGTAGGCCTTACGTCCATTCTCATTCAATCTGTTTTGGTGAAATGAGTGAACTATGAAAATTTTGGATTTTCGTTGTCTTCGCGGAAATCCGCTTCCTCCTGATCTCCGTGGCTTTTCATGTTTTCTTTCTTTTTGCTTCAAATCTCGGACTTTTGTCTACCTCGTGGAAATCCACTTCCTCCAGATTTTCTCGGTGTCCATCATAGGATCTTTTTTCCAGATTCATGCTTTAATTGATAGTTTATCTGATACTCACTAAAATCCACATCCTTCAGATTTTCTTGGATTATTTGGAACTATTGCTTTTCTCGCTAAAATCCGTCCCTCGCGGATTGTTTCAAGATTCTTGTAAAAATGATAAATTTGTTGATTAGGATGAATTTATTTATTATTGATGTATTTGAATAATCAAATGAGCTTATGCTAAGTATTTTAAACGATGTTCCTTAATTGAATTGTTGATTTAAAATGATCTATGGGGATTTATATGTTTGTCTCGATGGAATCTACCTGGTCGGGATTTTCCGAGAATTCCTCTCTAGTCTGGAATCCGCGAAGGGAGCTAAATCCCAAACTTTGAGATATCGACTTTTTGCACTTGTTTCTTTTGGATCTGACTATGGTCATCTTTATGTGTTTGCAAGCAAGATCATGACAAGGTTTTGTTGGTTGAGGCAAAGGGAAGGCAACAGATCCTAGCGCATAGACTTCTGCCATCTCTGATACAGAGAAGGTAAAATTGGACATAAAGAGTAGGATTCCTGAAAGTAAGATAAATTTTATTTGGTAAGGAATCACGGATACTAATCTGGGGATGTGGGACTCAGAAGAGTTCAAGGCTGAGGTGTCAACAAAGAGCCCTTCTTTGTTGGCTAGAAGAGTGGTAGACTCCATATTGGCCCATGTTGTAGGTTTTCCTCCCATGGTATAGTGTTATGAGTTGGTACTAGAATGTGCCAAGAATTATGATAGGGGGACACAAAGGATAATCGGTCCCCAGGGAAGGATTTTGGTAGGTTTTGGTCCTATTTCCATTGATTCAACCTTTGATATGCCTGATAGGTCACATGTGGTGGCCTTTGATTTGGATGGTGCTAGGAAACACTATGAAGAAAATGTAGTTAAGTCCCAGCAGGTGATTTATTCGTGGTTAGAGAAGCCTAAGTCCCATTTCTCTAAGTTTCCAAAGCAACTATTTAGGCTCAAGTTTAAGAGGGAAAATTACAATGCTATCACTCTTTTGAACAAATTAGTAGAATTGAAGAGTGTAGGTGTATTGAGACATGGATGTTTAATGTTATTGCTATAATGGATCAAGGAATAGATTACCACTGGGTAGGGGTCATAAGTGCAGTGATCCATGAGCAGTTATGCAATGTCATACAAACCAAGACTTTAAACATGACTTCTTACCTAGTGTATTCATTGGCAAGACTTCATCCATAAAAGGGGTTAAGAACTAGGGGTATGTTTGGACATGATGCAATATATGAGGTGTAACCACAACTACACATAACTAGAGGAAGTTACAAAAGAGAAAATGATTCCTTTATAATGTATATCATGAGATTACTTCAAGGTGCAGAGCATATTAGAATATTTGATAAGTCAAAGGAGTTGATTAGGAGATATGGGAGGTGGTTCATCCAGTTTCTCACCTTCTCCTACATTAGTAGTGATGGTTTCCAAAGGGCTCCCTACAAACTCCCAAGGTATCATACTGATCACATCATATTGTTGGAAGTCACTAGACGGATCTATGACTTTGATATAATAGTAAAGGGAGATATGCATAAAGTAGGTTTTAGGAATGATTTTCCCTTGAAAATAGGAACAAATGAAGTATGCCCTTCTATCCAGTCTTCTCATGCTTCTGAAGAGGATATGAGTACTTTTGGTATCTCTTTCCATTCTAAGAGAGCAAGGTTTGACATCACTATTGAATCACAAAAGAAAGCCACTAGGGATTACAACCACAAGGCTAACATTAAGGATTACTGGGTCAACCTCAATGATGAATTTGAGGTAAGAAGGAAGAGGTTCTTCAGGTTGCCAATGGACTTGGTGAGGTTATATAATGTGAAGGCCATCCTTGACCACATGGAAGAGGATGGAAACTTAATCCAGGGTCATGTCTACGAGGCAATAAAATATAGGCTAGTGGGAGATGTTGACTGGTTAGAAGAAGAGAAGACATAATTAAATCAGATCATGATCCCAGTAATCAAGTACACCAAGATGTGGCTGAAGCAAAGGATGCTTGAATTAGAGAGTGAGGTTGTGACATATACTTATGTTTTGATGGGAGAGTTGGAGTCTAACTTTGCTTCTGAGGAGTCAGTTGAACAAGATCCCAAAGGTAAAGAGAAGGTGGATTCTCCTTGCAAAATCCAATTAAGGGATGTTCAAACTGAGAAGGTGGTAGAGGTAAGTAAACAGAGAAATCATGTTGCCAAGAAGAGGAGACATTCTTTGAGGAAAGAGGTTGAGAAGGATAAAGAAGAAGAAGACTAGGTAGAGGTTGCTCCTCCACGAATAAAAAGAAGAAGGCTCATAAAGCTATCATAGCAGAAGAAGGAGGCTTGTAAAGGTGATAAGGAAATTGAACTACCAGTGGTAGAAGTTGAGAGCTCTAGTGAAAAGACACAAGTCTACATGAGGAGTTCAAGGACTCCTTCCCAAAAGGATTTTGTTGTAAAAGAGAGTGTTCCAATGATTTCTCCCATTATTGAAATGGAAGGTATCTCTATTCCTCAGGATACAGGTGATGTACAAGAAGAACCAAAGAAGGATGAAAATCCTAAGGACTTGGGAGAGAAAGAATATCAGGAAGGAGACCTCTACCATGTAGAGGCATAAATTGATAAGGTGATTCAGTCTGCTTTGGTGGCATATGCAGATTTACCTACACAGGAACAAGTGAACAAATCTCCTCAATAGGAAGAGATAGTAGCTAAGATCCCTTTACCAGCACAAACTTTTGTAGAGGATCAGGAACACGAGAAATAGAATCCAATCATGGATATTCCTAATATACCGAGTGTTGAAAAGGATCCAAGTAATGATCAGCAGGAGCAGGAAAAGGATAAACAAGATACAATGCCAACTGAGTCAAGTATTCCTAGTTAGCTAGATAAAGAGTTAAAAAGAAAAATGGTGATAGTGGAGGATGCTCCTCCTAATTGGGAAGACCTTATGGCTAATGTTGAAAAGGTAAAAGCCAAGAAGAAAGCTAGGGTTGTGTCCAGAATTGAAAGAGATGGGTCAGGCAACAGAGTGGCTCACATTGAAATCCCTGCTTTAGATAAGGATAGAGATAATGTGACTACCAAGGATTATAATGTGTAGACTATTGACCTAGTTCATGCTTCAGTGGAATAGGATATTGATGAATATGAAGGCTCTAGTGTTGTCATTGTGGGCATGTTGAAGAAGGTTGTGCAAACCCGACATGAGTTGGAGAAAGAGAATGAGAAACTAAAGAAATACTTACAAAAGTTTATGAAAACCTTGCAATCAATTGGTTCTTCCTCCTCCGTTGCAGGTTTCTTACCCCAAGAAACAATCTCTGAGCTGGAAAAGATGAAGGGAACTACACATGCCACAATTGCTTGGTTGTAGGGTGTTTAGACCAAAGAGGATGCTGCTATAAAGGATATCTTGTCGACTACAGAAGATTCCACGAGGTCAGTAACCTCGTTGAAGACTGTACTAGATTAAGACAAGGAGGATACTGATCTCCTACTACAGAAAACCACAATAATCATGGAGTTCACCGAAGATAAGCTGGTAAAGTGTGGGATTCTTCCTTTTCAAAGGGTTTCTAAACCTTGGGAATGGTATGAAATCCTGCTAATGAGGCAGAAGGCCTTGAGAAAGATTCACAAATAGGCAAGGCAGATTAAGGACACTTTGACTGGCATCTATGATAAGTGTATCTCATTCGTTGAGGTCATGACAAGAAGGAAGAAGTTTTCTCTCAAACATTTTAATCTATTGCAACTTAGGAAATGACAGAGAGATGTTTATTCTCTAAGCAGTGAATTACTAGTCACAAAGCATCAGCTAGATGATGCTGCAACATATATTACAGTTATTGATAGACATTCAACTAATCGAGCTGATTGGGATGGTGCAGTTAGGCAGGAAAGAAATGACATCAAATCTCTTGAAAGAAGAGTTAGGGTTTTGCATGTACCTTCTGTTGCTAAGTTGGATAGAGTCTTGTTGGCAATGCATGGTGAAGAAGATCAAGCTAAAGACAAGGATGGAAAGTAGCTATATAGGGTTACATTGAGATTTGTGCTTCCCATTATTCACATGCATTGGGCCGACCCTTTTGATACTTAGGTGGACTTGGATGAAATTGGTGCTAATTGCACATTTCATATTATTTTTGAATATATTTGAGGCCGACCTATAGTGTGGCATGTTTTATTGTAATTCTTATTTTAGGTCGACGTATCTTAGGGACTGTCTATAAATTAAGCATGTTGCGTCACTTGAGAATATAGATGGATAGGATATAGATAGGTAGATAGAGAGAAAATTCTTGAGATTACAATGAATTAGGGTTTATTTTCAAGCAAGTGTTGTAATAGAAAGATGATTTTTTTTCTATTTTGTATGAATTAATATAAGAAGGATATTGTGTTTTGGTATCTATCTTGTGGAGTTTCATCTGGCATGGTTCTTGTTCTTCTATCTTTCAAATTTCTTATAAGTTTATAGTTAGATTGTTTGATGATCCTTAGGGTTTCATGTTTGGACTGTTTGCAACGATATCTAGTCCATACTTTTTGAAGTTAGTTGATTTTTAGCTGCTTTACAAAGTTAGCCTGGAGTTAAAATTGTGCTTAGTTTAGTTATAAGGATTTGTTCATCTCAATTGCAATAGAATTGTTTGAATGAATGTTTGTGATTTGAAAATATTTAAATACCTTAGAAGATTACACTATTTATGTGAAATTGTAGATTTATCTGGATTAAGCAAAAGGTATTTTATGAGAGATCGGTCTATTTTGAGCATTTTATCCTTTGGCATTTTCAATTTTAGGGATAGAAGTAGTCTTAGAATTATCTCTGAAACCTTTATCTTTTTCTGTTTCTTTTATTATCTAAGTTACATCAAGGATTCCAAGTATCAATATATTGCTAGATCTGATAAAGTTCGAAGTCCAGTGTTTGCTTGTAGTAAGGTCCTATTGTGATTACTAGCATTTTCACATTTATCATTGAGTTGTTTAGTTGCATTGTCAAGACCTGACATTAGAGACCTTGGGGTTATCTCTTTGTCCATAAAGATTTTCCTTTCAAGAGAGATAGGATATCATATTTTGTCCGGGTTGTTTTTGTATAGAAAACAACATCAATAGTTATGGCATAGGATATTATCTAATGTGAATTTTGATAAAATTGTCAAAGTAAGCTCCACACAAGTAGTCAAAGATCTACCTAAGTTAGTGAATCCTAATAATACTACATTCAAGGAATTTCAGATGGGAAAGAAGACAAGAATCTTATTTCAAAGAAAATGACATCATTCTAATGGAGTACTAGATTTGGTACATATTGATATAAGTGGTCCATCCAAAATCAGAAGTATACAAGGAGAAAGGTACTTTATGCTGCTTATTGATGATTATTCTAGGATGATATGGGTTGCTTTCTTAAGAGAAAAATATGAGGCATTAGAGAAATTAAAAATATTCAAAGCTATGGTAGAGAATGTGACAAGTTTGAAGGTCAAATGCTTGAGATCAGATAGAGGTGGTGAATTCACTTCCCAGAAGTTCAATTCATTTTATGAAAAAAGATGGAATCAAAAGATAGTTATATGCTCCCCAGACCCCTCAATAGAATGGATTTGTTGAGAGAAATAACAAAACAATTCTAGATGTTGCCAGAACTATGATGTTGGAAGGTAATGTTCCTCATATCTATTGTAGATAAGTTGTAAGCATTTTTGTATATACTATTAACCAGTTGAATGTCAATGGTAATTCTAGTAAGACTCATTTTGAGTTGTGGTTTGGTTATAAGCCTACTATGAAATATTTCAAAATCTTTGGAAGTAGATGTTATATCAAGAGAGATGAAGATATTGGAAAGTTTGATGCTATAAGTGATGAAGGAATATTTTTGGGTTACTCTACTAGGAGAAAAGCCTATCGGTGCTGCAATAGAAGATTTAAAGTGCAAATGTCAGAGTTGATGAGGATACTGATAGATCATCCAGGTACTATGAATATGATTCATATGATCAACATGAAAGTGATGATAAAGGAAATAATTTTCAAACAAAGAGTCAAGTCTAATTTGTTCTGGTAAATCAAGAAAGTTTAGAAAGTGAAGCTAGTGGAAGTGAAAAAGAGAGAACAAAAGAACTACAGGTTAGAGAGAATCCAAAAGTCCCAAGGTATGTAGAGCTAAATAATTCTAAAAATCAAATTATAGGAGACAAGAACAAAGGTTTGCAAACTAGAAGAAGAATTGTAGAAGAGTATTGCCTGATTTCCAAGACTGAACCTAGCAATGTCAATGAAGCATGTAAAGATGAATATTGGATGGAAGTAATGAAGTAAGAACTGATGCAAATAGAGAAAAACATGGATTCTTATTCCTAGACCTCGGGATAAGAATGTGATTTGAATTAAATAGGTCTTTCAAAATAACATGAATGAACAAGGTGAAGTGATCAAAAATAAAGCAAGACTGGTATGTAAAGGGTACTCATAAATGGAAGGTATTGATTTTGAAGAAAACTTTGCCCCTATTGCTAGAATTGAAGCTGTAAGATTATTTCTTTCTTATGCTACTTTCAAGAACTATAAATTCTATAAAATGTCCATGTAAAGTCAGTATTTCTAAATGGTGAACTAGAAGAAGAGGTGTATACTGATTAACTAGATGGATTTCAACTGACTAATGAAAAATCCATGGTATGTTGATTAAAGAAAGCATTGTATGGACTTAAAAAAGCCCCTAGAGCCTGGTATGCTAGATTGGATAAATACTTGTTGAAGCTTGGATTTAATAAAGTTACTGCTGACAACAATCTATATTTCAAGATGGATCAGAATAAAGAGTTGATAATTGAAGTCTTTGTTGATGACATTATTTTGAAGGAGATGATGACTTATGTATGAATTTTACTGATCAAATGAAAAGTGAATTTGAAATTTCAATGATTGGAGAGCTGAAATTATTTTTAGGATTGCAAAATACTCAGTTAGATGATGGTATCTTTATATCTCAGTCGAAGTATGTGAGAGAGATACTAAAAAATTTTGGTATGGAAGATGCAAAGCCTATTGGTACTCCCATGGCAACCAAATGTAAGTTAACGCAAAATGATAATTCTCCTAAGGTTAATCAAACAAGATATAGGTCAACGGTTGATGGATTGCTATACTTGACTCAGACCAGACGAGACATAATGAATGTTGTATTCATGGTTGCTAGATGTCAAGTTGATGTGAAGGAATCACATGTGACTATAGTAAAGAGAATTTTCAGATACGTGAAAGGAGCATTTGATTTTGGGCTATAGTATCCTAAGGATGATGATCTTACCTTGAATTCCTTTATAGATTTATATTGGGTAGGAGATGTTGATGACAAGAAAAGTACAAGTGATGGTGCATTCTTCTCTAGGATGAAGTTGGTGTCTTGGCTAAGTAAAAAGAAGAATTCCATTCCCTTATCTATAATTGAGGCAGACTATATTGTTGCTGCAAATAATTGTATTCAAGTGTTGTGGATGAAGCAAATGGTGAGAGATATCAGAGTTGAGTATGATGAGCCTATTTCTATATTCTATGATAATTTAAGTGCCATAAAAATTTCGAAGACAAAGTGAGTGATACAAAAATTAGGAGGGGGAATATCCCCTAGCTTTGTCCTAATTTGAACTAAGATGCAAGTCTTTGCACCAATCTGTTCACCTATAGACAAATCTTATTTTGGATTGATGATATGGTGGTTGCTACTCATTGGGATTAGTCAAAATATTTCGATATGTGGTCTAGAGAATGTGTAACTTTTCCATTGATGTCAAAGGGGGAGAAGCGTAATGTGAAAAACCCTTGAGGAAGTAAGGGGAAAAAGAGTCATGAGAGAAGAGTAATGTAAAGGGGTGAAAAGAAGAGCTAGTTGTGCTTGATGGTATTTTTCACATCATGTGCTGCCATTAATGTAAAAGGGGGAGATTGGATTATGTTGTGGTTGTGTTTGTGATATGTGGCCATTATTGATGGAAACACTATTAGCATTAATTATTTTGAAGGTTGTATATGTCGAGGATATTGAGAAAATTGTAATAAATATGTTGTAGACAGTTTGTGAAGTTGTGAAGGTCAGAGTGATGAAAATTTATGTATGTTGACATTCAAAAGGAACACATTAATGGGTTTGTTGTTGAGCCTATCTAGTATTTTTTCGTAAGTTTCAAAAGTGTGCATCAAGATTGGAGAAAGTTATGAAGTTTTATGTTCCTATAGTTATTTTATTACTATTGTAGGCATTTCTAAAAGAAGAGAATGCAATTCTAGTGAATTGAGTTGTTGTGTATGCTCTTGAGATACTCAATGATGTTTCTAGATCACTCTATCAGTGTGGAACATCCATGTTAATCGGTCTATTCATGATCGAATATTTTTCCTTCGTATGTTTGAGTTTACATGTTGTTGGTTGACATGATGGTGGTAGCGTGTTGTGGATCCTTGTGAATTAATTTTTGAATGCTTGGTGTGTTTTAGGATATTGAATTAGGTCCTTTGTATGCTATGATAGACTTAGGTTGGTGCACATTGATATTTTTTCATGTATTGGGCTGACAATTTGTAATTCATTTACTCCTTATTTTGTGGTCGACAGAGTTGTTGATGTAATTCCATGTAGCACATATATAAGAGTGATTGTTTCCTCATTTTGAAGTATGTTAAGTGTATGTATGTGAAGTGTGTGCAAGATATGTGTGAATAAATATAAGATAATTTGAATGTAGAGCAGAGTGTGAATAATTTTGAGCAAAGAGTGAAGAATTATTTATGTGCTTAATGGGAACTATCATCGGGCTTGTGAAGAATCTATTTTCTTATCTCAACCTCATCAGATGGATTTAATTTGATTATCTTATGTAAAATAGTGAGTCTTCCCTTTGACCAGTTAGCTCTATGCAGTATGCCTGAATGCATGGGTATTCCTTATTCATTCTCTATTATACTTTTAACAGGGTATAATTATGGATTAACCTCCACTGTGGTTTTTCCCCTAACAAGGTTTCCACACAAAAATCTTGGTGTTGTGTGTTTTTGTTGTGTTGATGATTCTTGTTTTCACTATTAAGTATCAGATTTGTCATTAAAGGTTGATCTGGTTAAGTAAAGTTTTAGATTCTATACAACTGATTCACCCCCCTCCCAGTTGTCAATCCTTATTTTTCCAACACAATCATCTCTCTTTTCATTTCTATTTCATTTGGGTTTGATTACCATCAATGGGTTTTGACTAAGGAAAACCCCTATTCTCTAACCCTAACCATTTCCTTCTCTTTGCAGTGTGCTTTGAAGGTTGTATATAAATTTGGAAAGGAATAATGTGTTGAAAAGGGTACCATCATTCCAACTAAGTCAACTCAAGCCATTAAACCCTAGAAGGAGCTAGAAGACAACTTGCAAGTCATTTTCTGAAGATTCAGACATGGGTATCTGTCGAAAAATGAGCTACAAGTGGGGACCTACAGATTCAGACCTCAAAATATCTTGAAAGTACTAGGAGAACTAGGTCGCTATCATTGGCAACCTTGTCCCTATACTAGGCTTGAAAAAAGGTTTTTACATTTTTGGATACGCTTTTACCAGAAACCTATTGTAGCATGTTTTCCTAAGAGAAGGACTAGGTTTCCCATTCTAGTGTAAATGTCCATGTTCAGATTTCTAGCAAATTCTAGAACACTCTAGATCTCCTCTTATGCAACTTTCAATTCCCAGGTGTGTTATCTCTGTATTTTCTAGATTCTTTCTAGATTATATACATTTAGGTCATTTAGTTTACTTTTCATATAGTTTACATTTGATTGTGTTTACATTTCATAGTTTTCTTAGTTTCATTACATTTCAACACTTATACACACTTCATCACACACAACACAACCCTATTCAACCCATACCCTGTGAATGAAATCACCAAAAAAACATATCATTAGGTGAAAGAGTGTCATTCTGCTAAACCAATCACCAAGGTGAAAAACCCTAGGGGCCTATTTGGGGGAATCCTCTTTCCCTTTTATAATATCATCTTTTTTGGTGGTTCATTTTGGTGAACCCGACTGTAGACCACTTGGTAATCTTCTGATTTTACATTTCATCGTAGGAAAAATCTTGCATTGCATTAGGATTTTGCATTGTTTGTATCCTAAGGTTCATTAAAAAGTGCATTAGTGAAAGGTTCATGTTATTTTGCACTTTTCATTTCATTCTCATTAAAAAAAGTACATAAACCTCTACATTTTCAGTCTGTACTTGAACTAGAAAAGCATAAAAATTAGAAAAAAATTCAAAACTTTCAAAAAGTTTCAAAAAAATCACTATTGGGACTAAGGTGCCACACTGGGTGGCCTAGTACTCTTGCACCATTCACTCTATAATTTCTGGCATTTTCAAAGCATTTTCTATATTTCAATTCTCTAGTTCTACATTTCTATTTTCTTTTTCAGAATCTTAGTTACATGCATTTTAGTCTCTTTTGTTTACATTGCATTTGCATCCACCCCACCTTTAGCAACCTTTTTATGAGTGTTTGGTGTTCTCTTGATCATACCGTAGTGAGACGAAGCTCTAGACTCATGGCCTCTAATGAAAAAACTCTTGTTTTCGATATTGGTCTCTCTCGAGCTTCTACTCCTAGTATTGACAATAGTGCACTAGGCCTAGAAACCACCCTTAGTAATTATCTACACCTAGGAAACACACATGTTGACAATAAACCTAATTACCTACCCCATGAGAAGATATTTCACATTCATGCAAACCTATATTACCTCAAACATGAAATAAGCCTCGAGAACATATATACCATTGCCATCCCCACCATCAAGAACATTCACCTTATGCTTGAGAGTGATGATGGCCTAGGAGTTGTGAAGAAAATGGTGGAAATATACCAAAAACATGCTTCTTCCATACCTAGGGTCTCTCACCAACCCATTCCTATTGTTAGCCAAGGAGGACCTTCCCTTCCTCCTCCCTCAACAATAGTTGTCATTCCTACTTATGCTTCTCCAAATGTGACAACAAAATTAAAAGAAATTAGTAATGTGATACATTCCCTTAATATTCCTACCAGTATTCCTACTTGGCATCGCATCCCTTAGCCTCTTTCACCATACCCCCCATTAGAATCCCATTCACTTCTCCCTCTACTATATTCACCCCATCACCACTTTTCCTTCCACCTAATAACACTCATACTGATCCCCTTATCATATAGCTTTTTCACACCGTCACCTCCATGCAACAACAAATTTATGCTATCAATCAAAGACAACATGGTTTAATCACTCACTACATTGATAGCAATCCATTAGCCTTAGAGATCCAATATACCTCGATGCCATAGGGGATAGAAATACCTAGGTTTGAGAAGTATGGAGGGAAGGGTGATCCTTCTAATCAAATTAATGCTTATACTAATTTATGTAGTGATTTCTCTTGATGACAAATTGTTATCCAAGCTATTTCCTAGGACCCTTAAAGATGCTACCTTGGATTGGTTCTCATCCTTACCAAACAATTTCATTAGTTCATTCAATGAATTGGTGGAATTTTTTATCAACCATTTTCAGGTCCACATGACCCCCTAAAAATACCTTGTCCAACCTAATGAGATGTAAGCAAGAAACTAATGAGAAGATAATAGATTTTATCTCCCATTATCAGGTGCTTTATTCCTTAATTGATGTCAAGATACCTGATACACATCTGTAAAATATGTTCACTGAAAAATTGCTCACACCCCTTCAGGACAAGCTCATCCTAATGAATTTCCCTTCCTTCATGCACTTGTGCCAAGCACTCTATGATTATCACAATTCAACTAGTTTTTTCAATTTAACCTTGCTTCCCAACCTCGACCCACTAGTAAAGAGTTAGATCTATCTTGACCTTCAATTATGGAGAACCTAATAAACCTCCATGCCTTTACCTGATACCCTCCATAATACCATGACTTAATTGCTCCAACAAAAAATGATATCCCTACCTCCTGTCCATGCACCCGATCCCAATAAGCCTTTACCTTCATCCTATAACTCCATCGCTTATTGTTATTTTTATCAATATAAGGGATATGACACCGAATAATAAAATAATCTCAAGCACCTTATGCAAGACCTAGTTGACTTGGGCCATCTATCCATTTGTAGTATCAATGATAAAGGAAATAAGTTTTTTGCACCCCCAAACTAAAATTTATAGATTTTTAATAATCCTATGCCTAAACGAAATGTTTCATTTGTCAAAGCATGTGAAACGTCACAAACTAATGTTATGAATGTTGACACACAAGATGCACATTTTGATTCTCTTCCACATGTAACCCATGTCATGCCTATAAATGAAATGGTGGGTGAAATTGATGTTATCCATCATAAGGGGCAAACCAAAACACCTCTTGAGATTATCTTTTCACCTCAATACATACTCATAAATCTTCCCGATGGTCCTCTCTACATAGCTAATAGAATTTATGATAAACCCACTAGTGGGATACTCATAGATCCCACCTGTGGTGAGAATGTGATCATAGAAGAATTTTTGGTACATCATGATATGTCTCAAGATGTTTATGATAGACCTACTACATGGAGTTAAACACATTTAATGTTTTTGTATGCCCTACGATTGTATCGATCACTCTCCCATTACAGATAGGCCCTAAGACATTTGATGTTACCTTCTCTATCATACCACAATTAGACCAATTTAATTTGTGACTAGGCCACTTGTGGCTTCATTCAATAAAGGTGGTCCCATATGTTATTCACAAATGTGTGAATTTTCTCGTTGAAAATTAAATATTCATCATCCACCATAGTGGCTTCAATCCATTATCTTCCAAAGGAAACTTTTCTTTGGAAGCCTTTTGGCCCAAACCCATGGAACCTATCACCCATAGAAGAGATTTATTTTTCATTTCCTATTAGAAGTTTAAAGCAAAGAAAATATTTGAACTCTCTCTTCACAACATCCCCTCTTCAACCTCAGAAGCACCTATCCTTGGCGAAGTTATGTTGCAACCCGAATCTGACATGCCTGACCAAATGAACCACCCAAAATGTTAGTGCTAACAAGGGAAAGAGATTCCCCTCACTAGGCACCTAAAATTTTTCACCTAGGAGCATTTGGTTTAGGAATGGATCTCTTTCTACTTGATGATATGGATTCTTTTGGTGATTGCATTCAAAGGAAGGATATGGCTGAATAGGGTTGTGTTGTGTGTGAGAAGCATGCTTGAATGCTGAAATGAAATGAAACTAATCTAGCTAAGCAATGGAAACAAAATAAAATGTAAACTGAATGCAAGTTAAACTAAATGACCTCAATGTATCCAAGACTGGAAAGAAATTGGAAATAATAGAAGTGGTGCACCTAGGAGTTCAAACTTATAGAAGAGGAGTTTTGGAATGTTTTGAAATTTACTGGAAATCTACACAAGGACACTTACACAAGAATGGGAAACCTAGTCCTTCTACTGAGAAACTTTAATAGAGTAGGTTTTAGGAAAAAGGGTATCCAAAAATGTCAAAAAACATTTTTAGGCCTAGTATAGGCACAAGGTCACCAATGATGGTGACCTAGTCCTCTTGGTACTTTCAAGAGCTGAAAATTCTTATTGTATGGGTCCCCACTTCCACTTTCCTTTTCTATAGATGCTCGTGTCTAAATCTTCAAAAAGTGACCTCCAAGTTGTCCTTTTGCTCCTCCTAGGGTTTGATGACTTGAGTTAACTTGAATGGAATGATGGTACACTTTTCCACACTTTAATCTTTTCCAAACTTGAATACATACTACAAAACTCACATGGAATGATGGTATCAACATTAATTCACACCCCTAACACAAATCTCATTTTGACCCTTAATACTTTAGAAAATCAAAGGTAGAGGCTTAATTCCACTTAGGCCCGCTACTTGCATCGACACCTATTTTACATGTCAATGGAGGCATTCTTGTATGGGACTCCTATGTGGCACATATACATCCACATGATGCACTTACATCCTTGGTAGATTCTTATGGCTAGATACTGTAGAGATGTTACAATTTCGATTGGAAGTCGAAGTGTAATGCCCCTCTTCAGCTGGCAAACCCGAATATGGCCATTTTTCATCCATCTATTCATAATATTCACTCTTCCATCCTTATCTTTTTCCAAGAAGAAGTTTGAGAGAAGTATGCAAGATCATTTGAGCATTTTCTCCACCATTTACATCCACTTACAATCTTCCTAGAAGCATTCTTCACTCCATTACAGAAACTCCATACTCCATCACTCCAATAGGGTGAGCACAGGATAGACACTATGGCAATAGAGGCTTGAATCCTCTTGTTCAATCCTCCATGAGCCTTGAGTGCTTTGGACAGAGGCAGTAAAGCTCCTACAACCTCTCCTTTTTATTTTGATTGGGTAAGCATGTATTGCTTGTAGTGTTTTGTGTTTACGTAGCTTGTAGTTCATTTCCTTTATCATCTATTTCTACTATTCTAAACATGGTTGTCTGTAGAGGTGGAAACACAAAGACGGGGGTTTGACTGAGGTAGGCCCCTATACAACCCTAATAACTTCTCTCTTCCTTGTGTGCAAGTGGATAGAGCTTAGAGAAAGCTGGTTTGGAGAGTATTCTATGACTTCATCTTCATTGCCTTGGTGGTAATACATTTCAATTATCATATTTTTATTTGATTTTATCTCATCTTCATCTCATTCTATTGCTTTAAACATCTCTAGACTTGGTTGTTAGTCCTCCTTTTTAAGTTAGAATCTTTTATTTTCGGTTCTCTGGCCGTATAGACACTAGCACACCCTTGAGATACCAGTGCGTTGAGCTATTGTCCTCAGATAGAGATTTATCTAATACATGAGACTCACTCCAAAGGTCAACTTTCTTAGCCTCCTTCCAACATTCATGATTGTAGGGTGATCGAAGGACACATAGTCCTCATCATTCTCATCCTCTTCATCCTAACTATCCTCTAAGTTGAGGTCGGTTAGGCTAGTGTCTATGCTCCTAGCATTTTGTGACCTATGGTCTTGCAGTGGGTGGTCTCCCTATCTCACATTTTTGGTGAACCTGACATGAACCATTTTGGTTCTATTTTGTGAAACTGAAAGGTCATTTTCTTGTATCCTAGTAGTGTTGTAGGTGTGAGTGTTGTGGGGATTTTCCCTAACAACCCAACATGCGACCCCTAGTAGGCATAGTTGGAAGATTCCAAAGGTTTTGTTTAATGAAACCTTAAGTGGGTCACTATCCTATCCCGTGAATCTTAGGAGGCTCTGTAGAAGTACTATTAGTGTGTGTGATGGCCTCTTTCTTAAACCAGCCCATTCCCTCTTCATAGACTCTGAATAATGGTACTAGCATAACCTTAACTTCATGGGATCTATCGATGGGTTTTAATAGAGATCCATCTCCTCTCTACATTCCTGCACGGATAAATGGGAACACTGTGATAGGTGTTTTTGTTGATCCAACATCCCAAGTGAATACCATAACTAAGGAGATCATGCTAATAAATTTCTTGCATAAGGATGGGTATGACACACCTGAAAGTACTATCCATATGCATGAAAAGATTTGTGCACCTGCTATAGAGAGTATTGTCCTCTCGGTCCTCATAGGAACTAAGTTTGTGAGTCTTAGGTTTGATATCATCCCGAGGTCTGAACTCTTTAGAGTGAAGCTAGGCATCCCCTAGCTGGTAGCTATGAATGCAGTTCCCTTGGTAATACACAAGTGTCTTAAGTTTGTTCATGGAGGTTTAGTAGACATTTTCCATGACACTGGTTATATACCATTGATTGCATGTGGTAGCTATACCTTGGATTACTTTTGGCCCACCTCTCTTGGTCCTCTCCCACCTAGGAAGGACCTTTTATATCCCACATATCAAAACTATAAGAAGGGGTGCACTATGACGAAAGTAAGATACCATCCTTCCCCTTATGCTATCTTGCATAGAGCTTGCTTGAAGGCTAATAGTGACTTGTAGATATACATGGACCCATTTTCGTCACACTCTGCCAAGATGATTATCGATCCCTTAGATTCAGGCTCTTGCCCCGAGGCATACGCCAACATGGTCACTATTACCCCTTCCCTTCATCTTGTGACTCGCTCACCAGATGTAACATTTACCTCACAATACTTCCCAGCAAACAACAAACCTTCTTTGTTATATATTGTGACAGGGGTCCTAGTCGACCCTACGAGTAGAGTGAATGTCATAACAAAGGAGACATTACTTTTGAATTCCTTACAAATTGAAGAATACAAAAAAACAAAATCTATCATTCGTACACATGATGTAATTTCTCTTAAACCTTATGGATCGATAATGTTTTCCATCTTGGCTGGACCCAAGAGTGTAGACATGGTCTTTGATGTTATTCCCAAGTCAAACCTATTCAGTGTGAAGCTAGGCATACCTTGGCTAGCTTCCATGAATGGGATCCTCTTTGTAATTCATAAATTCCTTAATTTTTCCCATGAATGTGTCTTGCACATGGTGCATCACACTAGATATCAGCCTATGGTATCCCATGGGGGATATTATTTGGATCACTTTTGGCCCACTCTTGTCGGTCCACTCGCGTAAAGAATTGATCTACTTTACAAGAACTATGTGAAGTACAAGATTGGAGGTAAGCGATAGCCAAAGTTGGCCCTTCGTATAGTTGAGAAACCAGCTACCTCCTCCTCTAGAAAGGGAAAGGAGAAGCTCGCTCCCTCTTGGGCTGGCTCGTCTACTCCTCTCTCATGGAAAGAATATTGGATGAACAAGCCTAGCCTTTACCCACTTAGTCCAATGATTCCTACTTGGTGAAAGCCCAAGATTAGGATATCAGATCTCCTTAACGGGTCTCTAGGTCCATGGTATTATTTGTATGGCAGAAATAAAGGCTCACAGAGATAGTGTGCCCCTCAACCTATTCTTGTTCCCCCCAATAGAAAAGGGTCCACCTCTAAGATGGTAAAGTCAACTCCTCCCATGGTTTATGAACCTACACCTTCTGCTCCCATCTAGGAGTCAACCCTTCTACTGGAGACAATCATGGAGAAAATTCCTATGGCTAAGCAGGATCCTTCTATCCATTCACAAGTTTTGGCTTTTGGTTTAAAGAGCCATAGGAACAGCCTTCCGTGTGAGTGTAAGCACTGACAAAAGGATCTCCTAGCTGAGAAAGCCTCCTTACAAAAGAAGGAGGCAGAGAAGAATGTATATCCTGCTAGATCTTTCTCTTACCCCTTCTGTCATTGTTAAACCCAGTTCTGAATATCTTCTAGCTCCCACTGTGGGCTCACTTGCTCCTGGAAGGGTGCAAGTGTTCATTGCTCCTTCATTGGAGCCACCCTTGATGACTTCCATTTTGGATGTCTCACCCTTCCCGAAGCCCATGGAAATGGTGAACACTTCGGTTGTGTCCACTACGATTGTCTCCTCTTCTCCTTCGACCCGCCTTGCTTCATCTATGGGGATTTCACGTCATCCACTGAAGAAGAGGGTAGAGAGTGCTGCCTCTTGCAATAGAGGATGTAAGAAGAGCCAACCTCCTCCAAAAGGTGGCACTGGGTGGACTTTTTTTGTCCTAGTGACGGAACCAACTCCGACTTCCCTCAAGTTTTTCACCACTCCCGAGTGACTCGGTGAGCCTAATGGTGAACCTCGAGTGCGAACTCCACCGTCTACTAAGGTGAAACATAGCATTCATGTTAAGTTCATATTTAACTTGGTAGATGAAGTTATAACCTTTTCAATGATCTTCGCTAGGTGATTGACCCTACACCCACAAGAGCTGAGTGACAGAGACCTTACAGGTCACCCTTCCTTGGCCCTTGTTGCAAGAGGATCAAAATCTCCCCCCGTCAACATTACACAATTGCAGGCTCATCATCCTACCCCCATAATATTGTGTTTGATGTCCTCTCTCTTTGTGACCTTCTATTTGTCTCTTGCTTCTTCTATATTTTTTGCATTCATTTCTCTTTTCTCTTTTTCTTTTTGCCTTCCATTTGGGGATGATGCAAGGCATTGAGACCATAATTTATCCTTCACATTGACCCAAATGGACTCCTTTCCTTTTCTTTTGTTATTTTTTCCTTCCATTTGAGAATGATGCAAGGCATTGAGACCACAATGTTTCCTTCATGTTGACTCAAAAAGGCTCTTTTTCTTTGTCTTTTCCTTTTTTTATGTCCTTTTGGGGATGATGCAACTTGTCAATACATCCTAAGTCTCTTCCATGTTGACCCAAAATAACATTTTCTTTTCATTTTTTTTCACTCTCTTCGTGTCCTTCCAATTCTATGTATTTATGGAAATGATGACATTTTCGAGCTCTCTACACAAATATTGCAGCAACGAACATACTGACCCCAAATCCATAGATCCCTTATGTGTTTGTGGTTATTCATTTTCGGGGCAATCCCCTTTCCTTTTATTTTTCCTCTTGTTTTACATGATGTGGCCTCCCTTGGAAACATATCACTTGGCATAGGGCTTTCTAGGTTGACTCTTATGTCCCCTTTTCTTTCTTTTTGCATTTTTCCATTCTTTACTTTAAAGAAATTGCTCACAAAATGGTGTGTAGAAATTCCTTTAAAGAGGGGGCATGCATTGGCATTATTTATTTATTTTTCATTTTCTTTTCTTTTTCCTTGGTTCCTAGTGTAGCATTATCACTTCATATGATGTTTTTCTCACTTTGTGGATGGCATTGGGTGTAGTGTCCTTTATAAGTGTGACTTATCTTAGCATATTACATTCCTCTTAGTGAACTGATGTGATGCACTACATCCCCTAAGTTGTTAATTTTCTATTCTTTAATTGGTCATATTTTCAAAACATTAGACACAATGTTCTCTAAGTCAAAGACCGCATATGAACTAAATAAGACTCCTTGGAACACTCTTTTCATATTTTTCATTTTTAAATGTTGCATTTTACATTTTGCATTTTTACATGTTCAATTTTACATTCTACATTTTTGCATATTGCATTTTTGCATTCTTGCATACATGGCCACCTTGCATAACACAACTTGCATGCTTGTGGTGCCATCTTGCACTTTCTCATGAGTTCTAAACATTTGAGGCTTTTCTTGTATCATAAATCGTGAACATTTATTTTTTGTGGCACCTTATCAAGGTTATCAGAAGGTATAACTTTGGTATGGTTGAGTGGGAAGCCCAACTAGCGGTACAACTTGCCCCATAAGACACCTTTGTGTGTGTGTGATTTCATACCAATCGAGCATATTTTTCTCACCTTTTGGGCTTTGTCACCTGGCTTAAAGTCCCATCACCCTAGAGTGATTACACTTTCCTTTTAGAAAATCAACCTAGATCCGATCCACAACTAGGTAGAGAAACAGTCAAATCTTGATCTGACTTTCCCTCTCTCTTCAGTCTCTCACATCACTTCTTGTGTGATATTTATGCTTATGTTTGGTTTTCCATGGGATCTTCATCTTAGGGGCTTCATCATCCCTCTTGATTGATGTCATCTAATCTCACTAGAATGAATACATTGGATCCCTTTCGATATTCATGACTCAGTTACTTTAGTGTGAGTTTGAAGTAAGTTCATCCTCTCACTAAAGTGGGGGCTAAATGTGTCACCAAAAAATGTAGCCTTGACACTTTTTCACTTATTTAGGCCTTTTCCCTTGGATTTTGGCCCTTTTTTTCTTTGGTCTAATGTTGTAATGAGGTCAACACATTCACATTAGACCTCAAATGCTTGCAAATAAACAATAACCTAACAGTGTTTTACAAAGGTTTTGTGAAGTATTGTAACATAGTTCTCCACTATTCTAAGACCCTTTTTACCCCTTTCGAAGCCTTGCGCCAAAGTGTTGTAAGGTGTTGTAATGTATTTTTACACTTTCCTAGGCTTTCCATCAACAAATTTAGCCTTCCTTATGCTAAATTTGTCCCTTAATGTAATTTTAGGCCTGACTTAAGTGTGTTTTGAGAGGCAAATTTGATAATCATCATTTAACACCACTTAATTCTTGACCATCGTTTGAATTTTTCCAAGAGGATTAGGTCACCACCTTGGGTGACCTAGTCCTCTTGACATAAAACTCAAAATTAAAATAAAAACCTAACGAGAATTTGCCTCCAAAACCCTAGGTTCGGCCTATCATGTGTTGTTTTAGGGAAATTAGGGAATATCTTGTATAAATAAGGGTTTTCATCCTCATTTCAGCTCCCCAACATCAATTTTCATCTTGACAAGCACTCAAGCACTTAGATCTTCTCAAGAAAGCATTCAAGCACAAATCACTTCAAGGAACCTCCTTTGAAGTTGGTTCTTGCATGCTACAAATATCTTCAACTAAAGGTTTGGTGATTGTTTACATTTTTTTTTCATTCACTCATCTCTCATTTCATTTATATTTCATTTGGGTTTGATTACCATCAATGGGGTTTGCTTCAGGAAAACCCCTATTCTCTAACCCTAACCCTTTCCTTTTCTTTGCATGTGTTCTTTGCAGGTTGTATGCAGATTTGGAAAGGAGTGAAGTGTTGAAAAGTGTACCATCATTCCAACTAAGTCAACTCAAGTCATCAAACACTAGAAGGAGCTAAAAGAAAACTTGTAGGTGATTTTTTGAAGATTCATAAATGGGCATCTGTCAAAAAAGGAAGTGCAGGTGGCGACGTACAGATTTAGACCTCGAAACTCTTGAAAGTACCAAGAGGACTACATCACCATCATTGGTGACCTTGTCCTTGTACGAGGCTTGAAAAAGGGTTTTTACATTTTTGGACATACTTTTACCAGAAACTCATTCTAGCATATTTCCCTCGAGAAGGACTAGGTCACCCATTGTGGCATAAGTGTCCCTTTGCAAATTTCTAGTAGATTCGAAAACACTCTAGATCTCCTCTTTTGGAACTTTCAATTATTAGGTGCACTATCTCTATATTTTCTAGATTCTTTCCAGACTACATACATTTAGGTCATTTAGTTTACTTTTCATATAGTTTACAATTTCTTCTATTTAAATTTCATAGCTAGCTTAGTTTCATTACATGTCAGCACTTAGACACACTTCATCACACGCAACAAAACCCTTTTCAGCCCATACCCTTTAAATTAAATCACCAAAAAGCATGTCATTAGGTGAAAGAGTGTCATTCTCCTAAACCAATCTCCAAGGTGAAAAACCCTAGGGTCCTATCTAGGGGAATCCTCTTTCCCTTTTACAATATCATCTTTTTTGGTCGTTCACTTAGCTCAACAATTCTCCTTTTATTGTTTATTGATTATTCTAACCATGAAGTTGTTGAAGGTTTGGGAGCTCCAATAGTTCCTGGAGAATAAAAATGAAGTCATCTTATCAATGGAGTGTTAGGGAAAGGTGTGTTGTACACATTGCATAATGTTATAATGTAATACTATTTATTTAAATTTGTGGTGCACCTAAGGAATCTAGGGGTGCGTGTATCATATGCATCTAGCATTCTTGGGGCCACTTTATATATTGTATGTAACATTGAGACATAAGTTAGGTTGTAAAATTATATCGATTTAATATTGGGGAAAACTAATTTAAATAAAGTACCTAATATGAAATGTGGGGTTAATAGTTTTATAAGCTAATGGTATTAGTCACATGGTTTTGCGTAATACCACTTGGTGGTTTTGTGGGATCTTATTTCTATAAAAACAACCACAAGGGTAGTTTTTTAAGGTTGGTTAGTTTATAGGTTATCTCTTGCTAGTATTTGTGAGGTTTGAATCATGGCATGGGATGCATGGTTACATTCTTGTTCACAAGGAGTGGTTGTTGAGGGCTTGATGCTTCAACATGGTGTTCATGGAGAGCTCTAAAGATGTATTGTAATGCTTATTTCTGAATAATAAATGAGTGATAGATGCTTTTAGAGGATGGGTTTTTCCCTCTTGATGGTTTTCCCATGGTATATTTTGTGTCATATTTGATGGGTATTTTGTTTATTCTCTTGCATATGGATTCTGAGTACGTATTTGCATAGATTTCTCTTTTGGGTTATGTGGAAATTTTTATTAGATGGCTGCAAGTTTCCTTTCATATGGTATTAAATGTGTGCTATTTTATTTAGGGTATTGAGGAGGAGATCATACTTGAGATAGTTAGCATTTAGAGTTGTGTGTAGAAGGACATGCTATAGGTTTTTATTTTCACATTCTCTCTTTGGTCTTGGTTATCTTCCTAGATGTTTAGTTTCATATTACATTGATTTTGACGTTTAGTTGGTGCTGTTGTGATAAATAGCTTGTGTTCATTTTTTTTCACTTATGTTCTTGGGTGATGACATGGAGGTTCCTTTATCTCTTTCCTTTGTTGGATCTGGAGAACATGGGAGAGCTATTGAGACTTGCGGTGGGAGTTCTTATTGTTTATTGGATTACAAGTTTTGCATATAATTTTGGATGTTCCTTGGCACTACATGATGTTGTTTACAATTTCTATGTGATTCTATTGGTAGGCTTGGTATTCCTTGATCATTTTAAAATTTCATTACCCATCTAGTGGGAGCTCTTGGATGTGTGCCATTCTTTGACAAGTTTGCACATGGAGTTTATGATTACGGTTTATGGGTGTCTATGTTTTGTATACCTTAGAGGTATGGATAGTTGGATGTGTTGCCACTTGATATGGTATATATTTCAGCTATGGTTAGTGTATATTGAGAGCTACTAGTGCATATTGATACCTTTGGATTGAGTTTTTTTGTCTGGGATATCAGTTGAGATAGGACTTATGCTTCGTTTGTCATAGATAGTGTGGCTTCTCTTTGGATAGCTTATTATATTTGTGCATAGGAATGATGGAGGATGAGATAATTCATTCTTGAGATGGTGGTGACCTTGATTCTTGTTGTAGGTATCTTGATGGAGCATATGGAGCAATTTTGTCAGTTGATGGTATATGTGGCTAGAGGGATTATTCCCTTGTTCATGTTTGAATTTACTTCTTTACCCTCTTATTAAATGTAGACAACAAGTGGGAGAATGATAGGAAAAGGTGTGTTTTACACCTTACATAATTTTATGATATAATATTTATTTATTTATTATGTGGTGCACCTAGGGAATCTAGGGGTTTGTGCATCACATGGGTCTAGCATTCTTGGGGCCACTTTATATGTTGTACGTAACATTGGGACATAAATTAAGTTGTAAAATTGTATTTATTTAATATTGGGTAGAATTAATTTAAATAAAGTACCCAATATTAGATGTGGGGTTAATGGTTTTGTAAGCTCATGGTATTAGTCACATGGTTTTATGTAATACCACTTGATGGTTTTGTGGGAGCTTGTTTCTATAAAAGCAACCACAAGTGTATTTATCTTTAAAGGTTGGTTAGTTTGTAGGTTATCTATTGTTATAATTTGTGAGGTTTGAAGCATGGAATGAGATGTGTGGTTACATGCTTCTTCACATGGAGTGCTTATTGAGGGCTTGACATGCTTCAATGGTGTTCATGGTCAACTTTGAAGATGTATTGTAATGTTTATTGTTGCATAATACATGAGTGGTGAATGCTTTTTGAGGTTGGGTTTTTTCCTCTTGATGGTTTTTCCAAGGTATATCTTGTTTCATCTTTGATGGGTATGTTGTCTATTCTCTTGCATATGGATTTTGAGTACTTATTTGCCTAGAATTCTCTTTTGGGTTATGTGGAAATTGCCATTACATGGCTGTAAATCTATTTTCATTTGGTATTAGATGTGGTTAGTGCTATTATGTTGAAGGTATTATGGAGGAGATCATACATGACATAGTTGGCATTTAGAGGTGTGCGTATAGGGACATATTACAGGTTTTGATTTGACAATTCTCTCTTTGGTCTTGGTTATCTTCCTAGATGTTTGGTTTCATATTATATTGGTTTTTAGGTTTAGTTAGAGCTATTATGATCACTAGCTTGTGGTCATGTGTTTTCACTTATGTTCTTAGGTGATGACATGGAGGTTCCTTTATCTCTTTCCTTTGTTGGATGTGGAGAACATGGGAGAGCTATGGAGACTTGTGGTGGGAGTTGCTCTTATAGGTTACTAGTTTATAGGTTTTGCCTATCATTGTGGATGTTTCTTGGTACTAAATGATGTTGTTTAAATTTTCTATGTGATTTTATTGGTAGACTTGGTATGCCTTAATCATTTTCAGATTTGCATTACCCATGTAGTAGGAGCTCTTGGATGTGCTTGTAACTCTTTGACAGGTTTGCACATGGAGTTTATGATTACGGTTTCTGGGTGTATATGTTGATGACATGAGTTTAATATGTTTTATATACCTTGTAGGTATGGATAGTTGGATGTGTTGGAAATTTCTATGGGTTCCATTTCAGCTATGGTTAGTGTATCTTCATAGCTACTAGTGCATATTGATATCTTTCAATTGAGTGTTTTTTGTTTGGGATATCAGCTGAGGCACCACTTATGCTTCATTTTTCAAAGATAGTGTGGCTTCTTATCTGTGTGCATAGGCATGATAGAGGATGAGATAATTCATGTTTGAGAGGGTTTCCACCTTCATTCTTGTTGCAGGTATCTTTATGGAGCACATGGAGCACTTTTGTTCCTTGATAGTATATGTGGCTAGAGGGGTTGTTCCCTTGTTCATGTTTGACTTTACTTGTTTACCCCATTATGCAATGTATACAACAAGTGAGAGACTATTAGGAAAAATTATGTTGTACACCTTGCATAATATTATAATGTAACATTTATTTATTTATTATGTGGCGCACCTAAGAAATCTAGGAGTGTGTGCATCACATGGGTCTAGCATTCTTGGGGTCACTTTATAAGTTGTATGTAACATTGGTAAATAAGTTAAGTTGTAAAATTGTATTTATTTAATATTTGGGAAAATTAATTTAAACAAAGTACCCAATAATAAATGTGGGGTTAATGGTTTTCTAAGATCATCGTATTAGTCACATGGTTCTATGTAATACCACTTTGTGGTTTTGTGGGAGCTTTTTTCTATAAAAGAAACCACAAGGTTAGTTGCTTAAGGTTCACCAATTTGTAGGTCAGCTATTGTTAGAACTGTTTTAGGATTTAGGCATGACATGGGATGTGTGGTTACTTGGTTGTTCACATGGAGTGCTTATTGAGGGCTTGATGCTTCAATGGTGTTCATGGAGAGCTTTGAAGACGTATTGTAATGTTTATTGATACATAATACATGTGTGATTGATGCTTTTGGAGACTAGGTTTTTTCCTCTTTAAGGTTTTTCTAAGGTATATCTTGTGTCATCTTTGATGATTGTGTTGTATATTCTCTTGCATATGGATTTTGAGTACTCATTTACATAGATTTATCTTTTGGGTTATGTGGAAATTATCATTAGATGGTTGCAAGTTTCATTTCATGGAGTTGTATCAATATTATCTATTTTAGGTGAACATGATGGATATCCTAATGAAAATGAGAGAAAAATTGAGATTTCTCTCAAATCAATATTTTGTCAATCACATTACATTACAAAAACTATTACATAGAATTTCCTTTAAAAGGCCATTATTCCCGTGTAGAACTATTTACGAGAATATAACTACCAAAACTAAGTTTATTTATTAAATTAACATTAGCATGTTAATTTATTTATTTAACTATTTTATTTAACTATATATGTCAAGTACTAAATTCTAACACCCCCCCTTAGTATTGACATAGAGGAAAACTAGAAATGTCACCAACAGACTCATCAAGAGTTTTCAAAAAAATTAGTATAAGAGGGCTCATGGATATTGGAAAACTACTAGCAAGTTTAAAAAAATATTTGATTCCTCCAAACATATGGACAATTATAACTTGATCCCTCTCTAAATAACGAAAATAGTTACAAGAAAATTGTGCATCATGCTCAAGTACAACCAACCTAATATTATGGCAATAAATTTGAACCTGAATCTCTTTCACCAAACAAATCAAATTGTCTATAAGGAATTTTATCAAAAAATTTATGTGTGTCCCACGATTCTCTATTTGCAAATCTTTTTTTTGGAAGTTTCAACCCTTCTTGAAAAGGGAAAGAGAAACACTGAAAAATTAGCAACTTTTCCAAAATCAAACGACCTTTGTTGAAACATTGAAGGAGATGATTGTTGAATGCCAAATAAAATACGAATGAAACCACATGAATCAATTCTCAATAAATCCTATTAATCCTCTACTTTGCAACAACACACCTCTAAATATAGTAGATATTTTTTATTTTTTGAGAAAAAATTTCAACATGGAAAGGGCAGACATATTAATAGCTTATGCATGAGTTTGGAACCCATATCTAGTTGGCCGTTGTTAAGCTCACATGTGTTGTTTGGTGTTTCTACATAGCAACAACTCAGACAGAATAAAAGTCATCCTATCTCTCTTAAAAGGTTGATCTCTATGAATAAAGAGATAACCCCAAGGTCTCTCGAGTGTCAGGTCATGACAATGCAGTGGAAGAAACTCAGTGATAAATGTGAAAATGTTGGTAATCACAAAGGGACCTTATGAACAAACATTGGAAGCTCCAAACTCATCATATTTTGTAATACGATGATGCTTGAATTCCTAGTTCTAACCAAATAATAAAAGAAACCACAAAAGATGAAGGTTTTAGAAGTCCTAAGATTAACCATGCAAATGATGAAATACTTGGAATGGACCAATATCTTTAAAATAATTTCTATTCAACTCAGGCTATACATGCAATCTTGCAGAAAATAGTGCAATATTCTAAGGTGTTAAATATTTTCATATTATGGACATTTACTCAATGAAACTGAATAAATACCTATAATTGAACTAAGACCATCATTATCAGGTATAGGTTGACCTTGCACAACATTCCCACAATCAAGAAGTTGTTCAAAGTATGAACCAAAGATTGCTACAACACTCCAAGAATTAAATCACAAGCATCATTAACTAAACCTAAGATACATTCAAAAATTTCCAAGAAATTTACAAGATAGAACAAGAACCATGCAAGATTATTCAATCCAAAGAAGACACCAATCATAGCACAATGTCTCCACTTTATATTAAATCATCCAAATTCACAACAGTTCCAATCTATTAAAACACTTGCTTGAAATGTAAAATTGACTTCTAATCTTCTAACATGCTATTCTACTACTAAATCTATTGTTACAAGTCTTCTGACTTAATCAGCCAATGGAAGAACCAGTCGGAGAACCCTTACAAATGAAGGAGAATGTCATTCTTATAGAATTCACATTCAATGCAAACCCCATGCTAGGGTTTTGAAGAGAGTTGGTCACCAATCAAATCAATGCAAAAAACTTACAATAACTCACCACTCAACATTAAATGCATGAAGTGTGCCCTTCAGATCAGCTTGGGATCAAAAAAGTCTTGGTGCAGTACCTCGAGCCTTTTTTGCCATTAATGCCCCATCTACCCGAAGCAGAAGAATGAAACTGTTCAAGCAAGCTCAACTTGCTTGCAGTCACAAAGTGAATGCAGGTGAATCTCGCAAATCCTATTGCATCCTCGAAATATGCACATTCAATCCCTTCTCATTCATGACAGTAACAACTTGCTCGATCCAGCCTGCACACCAAGATTCATAATTAGTAACTAGTATAGCAAAAGAAATCAAGTTATTATGTCATGAAAATCATAATAAATCATCAAAGAAATCCATCTGAGCAGTTATAATTCGTTGGAGCATCGTAAAAACATCATTTCCAAAAGTTCAAGATTTTCACCCGTTCATGGATTTCAGTTCAAGAAGGAATTTCAAAAAATTCTACGCCATATAGACTACAGCAAATGAAGCACAAAGATGGCCCAAAGGGAAAAAATTCATAGATTAAATAGTCATGAAATGCCTGCATGTAATGTTAAATCATTCATATTTATCATAAAATTGAAAGCCACTATCAATCAGGCCAAGAATCCCTTCAAATCTTGACAAACAGTAGACCCTCAGAAAAATCCGATCAGACAGGAAATCCCTGAGCTCATCGCGGCCTCACCCAGCTCTCAACCAAGTCGATCGATCGAGCTCACCAAGCCCATCGCACTATCGTGAGGTATTTGACCTGACCCCATAGTAACAAGATTAACTGCACCACCATGAGCTACCAATCCAATCGCCACAGTACCATAGTGAACAACAACACTAATTGATATCAAACCGCTACCGCACCATCATAAGTCGGTCAACTAACTACCATGCTACCATGGTGGCGCCATGCCACTATACCAAACCAAACAGATTGCCACGATACTGCGATGGCACCGCTCCACCATGGTGAGCCAGACAAACCACCATTATATCGCGGTACCCTAAGCAACCAATTCAACCACCAAGGTATGATGACGAATTAGGAAAACAATGAAGGCGAGGAAAATCGGGCAAGTCCAAGGAGGAAAGAAATCCGTGAGCTAGAGAAAACTTCAAACACAACACAGGAAGCCAACCTAATTGGGAAATAAAGGAAGGAAAGGATACATGGAAAAATCTGAAGATGAAGGAAATTCTCGAAGGTAGCAAAATTTTTGAAGGCAATGAAGAACAGGCTTGGTCAGATTTTTTAGGAGGCCGGGGAAATCAGCAAATAGGGGACAATTCAAAAAAGTTCGGGGAGGCAGAAATTCCGAGAGACCCCAAAATCTCTTAACTCAGTGCAAAAGCAACCTAACCGAGAAAATCAAGCAGCCAGGGAAATCTGGTAGGGACAAAAATCCTGAAATAAATCAAAAACCCAAAATTGACCCCCTAGACTTAGAATTTTCAAAGTGTTAGCACAATAGGGGCATTTTTCCAATAAGATAAGCTTCAAAGAACATGGCAAAGAGGCACAAATGCAAGGCCAAGGATCAAAAAAGGACCAAGGATGAAAAACTCAATATTTTCAAAGACAAGCTCACATGGAAGGCCATAGAAAAGAGCCAGAAGACCAGGCAAAAAGAGGGTCCCTACTTCAGTGGGGCTAGTGTGCAAAACTGCACAACAAAATGTAGTGATGCCTTAGCACATTTTGATCTTCAAATTCATTTTACTCTATTCATTTAATTGTGTTCTTGCATATACCTTATTTTCTTTCTCTTCTCCTAATTCACTGGTAGGTGGGGTTGTATACAATATATCACCAATATTAATGAACACTTTCGTGGTTATTGAAAGGCCCAAAAAATGATCATATAGTTGTGCCATATATGTATAAGTTCTTCTATATAGAATATGAAGAACATGAAGTTCCATCCTATTCTCCCTCACCAATTAAAAACTTAATGAGTCTCAATGAAAATTACTCGATTGAGTGTTGGTGATTACCCATGGTGGTAGAGAGAAATATATCCCCATGAGCACTCAGACAGCATGTTGAAGATATATTTATTGATGCCAGAAGATTCGTCAATGCCAAAGACAGATGAAAATGAACCATCTCAATGCCATAAGAAGTAAATTTTCTTTTTTTGGTTCTATACCCTAATCGCCTCTGCACTTCTCAAAGCATGATTCTTGGTGCCCTAATGGCATTCACTCTCACAAATTCAGATGTATAAGTTGTTAGATTGGGAATTTAACAATAGATAGAATTAAGTGTCAAACAATGGCAATAATGAACACAATAAAGAGATAGAGAAGAAATGTAGATAAATGATGGAGTCAAAAGGGTTTTGCACATGGTCTACATTTCTCACATGTTGACAAATGCAAGAATGAAAGAAAACAACACCGGTTCCACATGATCCTTATTGCAGTACCATTGTAAACACTGCTTTGGATGAAAAAAAATGGCTGGAAGGAGATCAGAGAGAGGTTCAGGAAGAAACCTACTCTAATACCATAATGAAAATGAGAGAAAAAAATTGATATTTCTTTCGAATTAACAATCTATTCAATCACATTACACTAGAAAAATTATAACATAGAATTTCCTTTAAAAGGCTATTATTCCCATACAAAACTATTTATAGGAATATAACTATCAAAACTAAATTTATTTATTAAATTAACATTAGATTGTTAATTTATTTATTTAACTATATAGGTGAAGTACTAAATTCTAACATATCCTTCATTTTGTGTTGGTAGATTTTCAAAAGCATTAGATAATGGAAGACTATGAGAAGGGTTAGAGGAAGAATTATCTATTTGAGATGGTGAAGAAAGCACATCCATAGTCTCCTCTACTATATCATTCAATCTGGGCCTTCATCTCTCTTCCTCTTGTTCTCCTTGAGAAGTCTCTTCAATGGAAACTTCACAAGCTTTATCTCTGATCTTCTTCATATGAGAATCATCACCATATCCTCCATCACCAGTTGAAGTAGCTTTTTGTACACTGGAATCCACTTGATGAGGTGGTGAAACCCCTCTATGACTACTTTCAACATGTTAGTAGTCTTTTCACCCTCCTCTAGATGAGGATTTTTTTTTTTAGTTTTCTTCTTCATTACCCAGACACCTATCCTTTGAATCACAATAATAATCTTACCTTGAATAGTTTCAAATAATTTAATAGTCCAATCCATGGGTAAGATAGGTTGATTTTGAATATTTCTTATGAAAATAGGGTCCACCAAGTCAGACTCATCGTATTCAATAGCTTGGATATCCCAATTTAACCTAAAGGCTACAATCTATCTTGGAGACAACCTCATCAATCCACACCTTCTTGCCTCATTTTCATCTAGGGAGTCTATCAAGTAATCTTCTAAATCTAGAACATGATAAAAACCCAGTCCCAATTATACATTATCCTTCATGAAGTTCTAGTTGTCAAAGAAAAATCTTCTCTCATATAGATGCATGCTAAATTTGACCAGTTCCTTTTCAATATTTAAGGCATTAGACATCGAATTACATTGGTACTAAGATAGACAAATAGGAATAGGAATTCCTACCTTTTCCCTCTCTTGACAATGTTTATTTACCTTGACTACTTGTCTACAAATTTCAATCAACATGAATTTATCATCCATATATTTTGGTAGCTTGAAGGGTCTCCATCAAATCCCCCTACTCTTATGTAGGATAATAATCTTGAACTAGATGAAGTAGGTACCATAATTTTTAACTAGCAAAGTGACTTTAGGGGATATCCTAAGGTCCATATTCCCTAGATTTATTTTCATTATTCTCATGGTAAAAGCATCGATTGCTCTTTTAATACTCTTGTAGATTTTATGTAATAATAATTAAATGTAGTAATCATAAATTTTAATAATAAATATCAAGCACGCCTTTTGTATAAAGCTTTGACTAGGGCCTTGTGCAATAAATGGTGTAGAATAGGTATGATGACATATATAAAAGGCTTTGTTTAGGGGAAAGTGAGTAATTTTGATATGAATTTGATGATTGATCAAAGTACCCCAATCAAGGAATTGTTACCCATGGAGTATTACCACTATGAGCATACACATCCATTCCTCAAAATTGTGTGCATTTTTGTTCTCTTTAAGTCTATGGAGAAGTACTATAATGTCCAGAATTTCATCTGCAAAATGAGACTTGCACATCTTCTTGGGTAATTATGATTTACCTTTCTTGGAAACTTTGAACAATTGTCAAGCAATAGTGTTTCTGCATTGACCGTTTTTCTCAGTGTAATGTTGGTATGCTACTATGAAGTCAGTTGAAACAAAGGCATTACTTTAGGGAAAACATAGATAATTTTATAGGTTTTATCATTTAGTCTAATCACTAGCCTTTGCTATTAGTTTTTACTTCTTAAGTTTGTGGAATATAGTGGTTTATACATTCAAGAACTAAATTTGTGCATTGCACTACTATGGGGAATGTGGCTAGTTACAACAACCCACTTTCTTTAAGCCTTTGAGTAATATGGAGTCTATATCTCTTACTAATCCTCTCCTAGAATTGTTGGAAGCTAACATGCCCCAACTTTGTCTTCTCAATTTTTGACAAAGAACTAGTTAGACTTGACAGGTGCTCAAAGCCCAAGTACTTGAACTTCATCTTGCTTGGGATTATGCTTAATTTTGAAAGCAATAAGGACTCTTATTAGTATTTTGAGTTGTTTTGAAAAAATTGACACCTTATATCTCCTGAGCATGTAGTTTCCATTGATAAATACCTTTGTTTATAGTAATGGAAGGTCACACCCTTCTTTCTTTAGCTGATTGCCACTTCCTTCTAGACATCCATAAGAATGATCCTTTATAATGCCTTAAGACATGTTTATAATTGCTAACATTAAATTCTCTAATAGAACATCATTAACATGCCTTCATTTTTGCACATGCAGGCATTCCAATCAGTTTAATTACTTCTAGAATTTAAAGGGAAATGGTTATAGATGCATGTCAAGAGTATAGTAGGTTCTTAAAACCTCATCAGACTTCGACAATCATTTTCAAACTTTCCAATTTGCCCAAAACTTCTTGAGCATCACTTATTGAAAAAAATAAATTTTCATGCTTACTTGAAGTCTTTGAAATCCCATCGTGATTCGATGAAGGTTACAAAACCTTGTCTGAAGCTTGAATGAAGTCATTGATGATTAGAAATTTTACCAAGTATAGAACTGTCCAATTATATGAGTCTTTGGAGATAAACATCTACATCAGAGATTTACAAAGTTGTTGAAACCTCATCAAGGTCCAATGAAGGTTTCAAAACCTTTAGAAGGTTCTGAAAATACTTTCCCCCTTTCATCTTTGTGATTAGGTGCATAACTTATTATTTGATGGCTGACCTTTAAATGAGTTGTGAGAACTTGAATGGGTTCCGACAAAGTTTTGAGTACTTTTGAAAAGGCGAACAACATTAATGACACTTAGACATTATTTTCAAATGGCCGACCTTTAAATGAGTTGTAAGAACTCGACTGGTTTCGATGAAGTTTTGAGTACTTATGAAAAGGCCAACAATATTAATGACGCTTAGACTATAGTGGGTATCAAACTTGAGAGTAGAGAGCAAATATAAGGTTGTGACAACTAGGTCAAAACCTACATATATTTCAAAAACTACTAAAAAGACCGACAGCCAAATTAAAAATTCATAAGAGTCAAAAGGGTCAATATCAAGGTAACAATTAGATAATCCTCCAATGAACCCTCTACCCCCTACCCCCTCAAAAATAAATAAACTATTTGAATTTTGAGACAAAATATAAGAAAGCAAAATAGCTTTCATTCCTAAAACATATCTCATTTATTATTTTCCTTTAAAATATAAAATTGTCTAATATAACTATTATGTACTTGTACATTGTTCAATGTAAGACAATTTCAAACAAATGAGAGGTTAACCTTGATAATATCCAGGGATCTCATCATGACCATCATCGCTCAATCGTAGAGGTGGAGAGGACTATAATGGTAAACATTTTATTCACGACCAGTCTTTGAGATAATCATTATTCCATCTGGAATGTCTTGAAAGGAGAACAGAGTGGATCTGTGAAAACAAGTAATTTTATCAAACCGCATGTACTTATCTTCAACAGAAGACCTTGACTATTGATTGGCCTACGATTCTTCTGATCACAAGTCTTGTTCATAATCGTATTCAAAAGCCTCAGAATAGAAGTAAGCAGGGGTAACTGATAAATTACCAGCCGAATTAGGTGTCAAAACTCTCAAAGAGATTGCCTCCGCGTTTTACAGCCCCAGGAGAAAACATGAACTCCTCAGAGTTACACAACTTTTAAATGTGAAAGGTGCAGATTCGATCCAAATAGTCTGGAGTGCATGTACAACATTCCGTACAACATTTCTGACAAGGAATCCTACGCAACTTAACATCTGGCACACGAATCTTTCAAGCACTACTTTTCAATATTTCTAGAACCGTATGTGCTTGACTGGTCTTTAACCTTCATGTAATTCGGTCAAAGTAGTACTCAGTCTTTCGACACGTGCAAGATGGACTGCTTGACTCATCTACTCAATGCTAAATGGTCATCATTGTTTTTAGTTGAATATAGATTTATTAAATTTATATCAAGTTATTTTGTTTTGATTAAAGTAGGTTGAGTTTTTGGCAAGGTTCAAATTCTATTACAAGAAGTATAACAAGAAGTACTCAAAACAAAGCATATGAGTTGTTTAAGGTAAGAAGAAATAAAAAAAATCAAGTCTAAACTATGTTTGATGCAATTCTATGCATCTTTGCACCCAAAGACTTGGAGTGTGAATGAGAGATCAGCATAGGAAGATCTTTCTTCCCCCTTTGTACAATTGTCTATTAAGAGTCGACATCCAAATCTATAGACCCAGGAGAAGAGGAATGTAAAGTTCTTTTAGAGTGTCCATCTAAGGGCATTACACAATCTAAGGAACAATAGGGGGTTATCAAGTTATTTTGTTACTTAGCTTGTATTTTTAATTATAAGAGAGGTTATTTCTTCATAAGAAAATTAAATTGGAGAATTTACTATTTCTAATTAGAAGTATTTCAATATTTTATATATTAATTAAAATAGGAAATAAGAGTATAAATCAGAAGGTCCATGATAAAAAAGCAGTTGGGTGGTATACAAGATCTATTAAAGGATATGTGAGTTAAAAGAATAAAATGGTGACCTCTCTTTCACTCTAGGGTTTTGGACCTAAAAGGAGAGAGACCATTTTCTTGATCTTCACTCAAGAACAAACCCTTGAGATTTCAATGCAAAGGAGGTTGAAATCTTGCAAAGGGACTATTCTATGGATTGAATGATATCTAATGAGGGGTTCACCACCAAGTGTAAACTTGGAAAAGACAATGAAATGCAAAACACAATGTAAAAACCTAATTGAATGCAAGACAACACTAAATGACCTAGAAAGATGAACAAAATGTAGTAAAAAACTATGAGACTAGAAGTGTGCACCTAGAAGACTGAAGAAGATAGAATGGAGGTTTAGACCATTGAAAAATATGCTATTCAAGTTGATTGAGACTCATTCGCCAATTTGGGCGAATCAGTCCAATTTCTGGGAAAATGCACTAGAGCAGGTTTCAACTAAAAGGGTATCCAGATCTGTAAAAACCTTGATCAGGCCTATATAGTGGGACTCATTCACCAATAGTGATGAATTATTCCACTTCTACTTTTCTGGAAATTCTGAACTGGATTATGTGCCTCTTGGTATGCTCTACTCTTTTTGACTAGTTTACGGATCCGAAACTGCAAATTGCCACCTGTACACCTTCTCAAATCTTCTCTAAGGTTTGATGACAAATTTAGCAACTTTGGCCACTTGACAACTTTTCTCCAAATTTTCTTCTTGACAAATCAACAACCTGACCCAACCCATTGCAACTAAATGCTACAATTACACTTGAAATAGATTCAATGGATGTGATTCTTGATTTATGCTTGAAGGAGATAGATCTTGAATGCAATGCTTGCTTGGATCATGAAATATTTATCACAAATTTTAGCACAATAAAAAACATGAAGAATGCAATCTTTGACATGATGATTGATGCTTGAAGAATGCTTGATAATGTGCCCTTGAAATGCCTTGCATGCTCTTGTGAATGCTTAATGATCTCTTGTGAATGCTAGGTTATAAATACTTGAATGCTTGAGATAAAAATGAGTGAAAGAACCTTGTAAGTATACTTAATTATGCAAGAATTCTCAAAATTACAGCACTACAAGCCGATATTAGATCTAGGAGAATAAAATACCACCAGAAACTTAAATTTTTGGTTACACGGGACTCATTCGCCCAAGGTGGTGAATGAGTCCCAATACACATAATGTATGGAACCAAAAATGCAAAGTTTCTAGAAATGTTTGAACCTTGCATTGGGGCCAAGAAGACCTAGGTGAGAATCATTCATCCAAGGTGGCGAATGAGTCCTAAACACTAAATATGAGCGACACAAGACAATAGTGTTTGAATTATGATTGCTTACTAATTGGTGTTAGGATTATCCTCAAAAAGATGCAATAAATGAGGTTTGTGGATGCAAAATAGAGCCAATTAAAGCATAAGAAAGCACAAATATTATTGACAAACCTAGAGGAATGTGAAAGTGTGTTACAACACTTTACAACACTCCAAATAAGGCAAAATTAAGATTAATTATGATTAAAATTATGTTTATTATAATCAGTTAATTGATAAAACCCTAGAAAAGTGCGAAAGTGTGTTACAACATTTCACAACACTTTTAAAAAGGAACCATTAAATTCCATTAGTTCACAAGGTCCCAAGACCTAATGTGAATGTGTTATCCACATTACAACACTAAATCAAGGCAATATTAATTCAAAATCCACAAGGAGGACCCAAACGAGTGTGAAAATGTCAAAAGACCCATTTTTCAACACTACATTTAGCCCCCATTTTACTGAGAGGATGAACCTGCTTCAAACTCACACTAAAGTATACAAACATGCACCAAGAGGGGTTACAATGTACCAATGCTAGCAGGATGAGATGACTATGATCAACCCCCCAGGTTCAAGATCTCATTGAAAACTAGCATAAGCACAAATGAACACACATGAAAATGATATAAAGAACAATGACAAGGACAATCATACACTCCCAAAGATGAAAAAGAGAAAATAAAAAAGAGAATTGAATGAAGCTTCGACTATTTGTACATCCCGATGTGGAATAGATCTAGGTTGTTCATCCAAAAAATACATACTCACTCTAAGGCGATGAAACTCCTGGTTGTTTGTTGTGCAGTCATGGTAGGAGGGTCCTAAAAGAGAATAGTCCAAACCATGCAGTAAGAGTTACATAATAGAAGCAATACAAAATATGGAGGCAAATCCAGATATAAACATTCTTATTATCAAAAATATTGATTTCATACAATCGGCCACATTCGGGCTTACAAATTCGATGTACACGCCTGATTACAACATGCTCAAAATACACTGCTCATACATGCGAGCAAAAATTCTAGCGATCGAAATCTATATACATCTTATTCTAATTGATCCAAATTCATTTATATTATAATGATCCATTACAAGATTTATATCATATCCGCGGGTCGAGAAGCATCTGCATTAGCAAAAGATCGCTATAATCTCTTATGAAGAAAAATTTAACGTGTGCAAGAATAGGTCAGCCACAAATTTGAATTTCATCCATGGTAGATGTAGATGATGAAGTGTGGACCTAAGTGTAAGGTCGAGGACACTCCATAGAACAAATCTAAACACACTATGAGGATTTGTAAGTCACAAGAAAGATCTGCGATCGATCCAACTAGCCGTTAGGTTTTGAAATTATTTCAGGGCCAGTGCCAAAAAATGTCACCTACTCTAGACGTGATAACTTTTCTAAAAAAAGATCGATCTGAAAAATTGGAATAAGTAAATTGAATATGTCCATAATGAAACCATAGGTATGCAAGATCTAGTGAGAAAACATGCAGAAACATGAGATCTACCAACTGGAACAAGAATAGGAACTAAACAAGAACAAAACTGATTGAAAATATTTTTGGTTGATGCAAGATTGCCAAGAACCAAGGATGCTCATGCATCAAACATCTAGGGTTAATGAATAGTAAGCCTCTCACTTTTCATGGGCCAAAGGAAAACCAATACGATCTACCTCAGCCTGAGAAATCCAAGAATAATCCTCCACTGGTCTACCTTTCCACTTCAAAAGATAATCTTTGTACTGCCTTCCTCGAGTTTTCCTGCCATCTCTAACATCCAAAATTTCTTCTATCTCATCTGATTGTTGTTTAGGATGTTGTCCTTACAATTTTTCTTTAGTTTCTTCACTGAATTATGCTTTGTGGTACTAATGTAGATCTACAATGTTGAATATAGGTGATATACCCATGTCATCTTGTAACTCTACTTCATATGAATTTCTTGAATCAAACTTTTTCAAAATCCTATAGGGTCCAAACTTCCTCATCTTTAGTTTACTTTATGTGCCAACTAGAAATATTTCCTTCCTCTAATATACCTTTACATAATCTCCAACTTTGAACTCCTTATGTCCTCTCTTCTCATATTATTTCTCCTTATACTTCGAGTTCATATTTTCCAAATGCAACTTCTTTGAGTATGCACTATCTTCATATGTTCTACAAATTCCTCGGCTTCTGCACTGCTTTTATCTTTTTTATTAGTGTCTTGCAACTCTGATATACCTCTAGGATGAACTCCAATAACAATATCGAAAGGTTTTTTTCGTGTACCTCTGTTCACTAAATTATTGTAGGAAAACTCTTCTTGTGCAAGGGCTAAATCCCAACTTCTGGTCTTCTCTCCAACCAAACATCTTAGTAAATTTCCTAACCTCCTGTTCACTACCTTTGTCTGTCCATCTTTCTATGGGTGAAAAGTAGAACTGAACTTCAAATCTGTCTTCAACTTCTTCCAAAGTGTCCTCCAAATGTAACCAATTTTTTTTTATCTCTGTCTAAAATAATACTCCTAGGCAATCCATGCAATCTAACCACTTCTCTGAAATAAAATTTTGCTACATGTACTGCATTTTTTGTCTTCTTACAAGGTATGAAATGTGTCATCTTGAAAAATCTATCCACCACCACAAATACTAAATCATTACCTCTCTGTGTCTTAGGAAAACCAAGTATGAAGTCCATGTTGATATCCTCCTAAGGTCTTTCGGGTACTATCAAAGGTTTATACAATCCAACATTTTGACTACTCCCTTTTGCAGTTTGAAAAACTCTACAATTTTGCATAAATTTCTTGATATAAAATGAATCTATGGCCAAAAGTAATTTTCACTTACCAATGCTACTATCTTATCAGTTCCAAAATGTCCTGCCAATCCTCCACTATGTTTCTGCTTCACCAAGTTATCCCTCATTGAACTTCGGGGTATACACAACTGATTTCCTCTTAACATCATATCCTCTTGAATGAAATAATCCAACCATTGACTTCTATCCTCAAAAACGGGTTCTTTACATGCTCTCCAAGGTTCTAGAAAATTTGGGTCTTCCTTATACACGTTTTTCAATTCATCAAAGCCTAATACCTCTACTCTCGTTTATGCCAATAAATTCCTTCTCCTACTCAAAGCATTAGCAACTCTATTTGACTTTCAACTCCTATGCTTCAGAACAAAAGTGTAACTTTGTAAGAATTTCACTCATCTCATGTGTTTCTAATTCAAGTTACCCTTACTGTTCAAATATCATAAAGCCTGATAATCCATATACAACACAAACTCCTTAGACAACAAGTAATGTCTTCACTTCTTTAAAGCTTGAACTATGGCATAAAAATCCTGATCATACACTGAATATCTCTTCATTGCATCATTCAACTTCTCACTAAAATAAGCTATCTAGGTCTCCCTTCTTGACTTAGTACTACTCCAATTGCATTTCCACTTGCATCACAATCCACTTGAAATACCTTATCAAAATCTAGTAAAGCCACCATAGGATACTCAGTCACCTTCTGCTTCAATAACTCAAAACTTTTGTCTACTCCAGATGTCCATTGAAAATATTTCCTATCTCCTCTCATTGTTTCTATCATAGGGTTGCAAATAGAACTAAAATTCCTAATGAACTTTCAGTAGAAACTAGCCAATCCATGAAATGATCTTACCTCTCCAATTATTTTAGGTGTAGGACACTCAAGAATAGCTCTTACCTTCTCATGATCCATCTTCAATCCATCTAATGATATTACAAATCCTAGATATACAAACTCTTCCTTCGTTAAACTACACTTCTTAATGTTTATCAGCAATTGCTTTTCTCCCACCCTCTACAAAACTTGTCATATATGCAGCAAATGTTCTTCCCTAGTCTTACTGAAAATCAAAATTTCATCCAAATAAAAAATCACAGACTTACCCAAGAATCTCTTCAACACTTCATTCATCAATTGTTAGAGTAATAAGTTATTATGCTTAATTAATTATATCATACTAGTTAATTAATTAAGTCACTTATTCCTTTAGTTGCTTAGGCTAAACATAGGCACATTAATAATTGATTAATTATTTAGTGTGCATAGTAGGGTTTCATTTAGGGTTTCTTGATCTCCTTCATAAGGATTGATCTCTTTGTAATATTTTGAGATTCTAATAATGCATTTTATACTTTGAGGTTTACAAAACTTCTTGTTTGTTTTTCTCTTATGTGGAAGGTGTTTAGGTTTGCATGTCTGATCTAGGGTTTCTAACATGGTATGAGAGCTTTAGACCTACCACTACCTGTTCGTGATCTGAAGATATGGCCTCTTTGTGAGTTTCAAGTGCAAGGGTTTCCACAGGCATTTTTTTGCAAGTTCTAGGGGTAGCCAATTTTTCAGGACACATTGGGCTCAAACGGATGTTGCCATCACGTTTGTAGTGCCCCAAAACCCTAGAAACTCCTACCCAATTGTCCATTTTTGAGCAGTTGGTTTTTGAGGCAAAAACATTTTTGCTAGGGAGGTCGTACGGCCTCCCCGGCATGCGTTACAAGGCAATTTTTGTTTTTTAATATAATTTTTTGGGATTCGAGCCTGCACTCATAGTTAAGAATAGACCCACCACTTGACGACCACTAGGCAGTTGCTGGCCCGCCATCGTTGCCTGCTTCTTGCGCCATCCTCTCACCGGCTCTGCGCCCATCCCCCGAGGGCTGCCTCACACTCAGCCCCGGTCACATGGCAGACTGGGGGCCATTTGTAAGCCCCCACGGGCTCCTTCACTTCAACTGTTGTCCTATTGAGGACCAAGGGTTCTGCCCCAGCCCCTGCACTACGCCCTCGGTCACTTGGGTGACCAGGGGCCTAAAGTAATATGCAGGGGAGCTGATTTTTTGCAACGACGCCCAGATGGCCGTGAAATTATTTCCAGTGAAGTGCTGATGTTAGGATGATGTCATCATCCGTATGATCTCTTTGCCCCTCCTAACCCTAATTTGCCCTAAAGGAGCATGTTTTTTTTCTTTTTGGCATAACTTGGGCATACGGTATCGACATCAGGCAAACGAGATATCGCTGGAAAGTTGGTTTCGAGCACTATCTTGTGGTGTAGTTTATTTTATAGTATTTTCCTATTTTACTACGTTTATTTCTATTTGAAGCCAGATGCTTATTTTATGCTACTGAGCTCATAAGTTTTTGTCACAATCTCTGATTTTCGCTATCTTTGCGGCATTGGAAAGGTATTGAGGAGATCTAGGTTGCTCTCCATGTAGTTTTTTTTGTATCTATCCCAAGTTTCTTGCTATTCCATATTTGGCTCGATGGTTTTTTGGAGATTACTTGGATGTTTTGACAGTTGGGAGAGTGCAAATTGCATCTTTGTACTTCGTTTTTAGTAATACATCATTCAATAATCGATTGCTACTTCATAGATTCTTGGGTTGTTCCAGTTTGGAGTTTTTGAGTGTTCTGAGGCATCGGGTTTGCTATTGCTTTTTTCATGATTCCTTGAGTCAATCAGTGACTCTCATCCAATTTCAGTAGTAGACAGAATATCCTTCCTTGCTTGCCAGATTTTGGTTCTAGTGTTACTCTACAATGTTCTTCCAGTGCTTCTTTGCAGCTTCTTATCTCATTGTAAGGGGGTTTTTCCCATTGGGTTTTCCTTCTTTGCCTCTTTCTTGCATTTGTAAATGGGTACCTGATCAGGCCTAGTTGTCAGGACCCATCTTTTCTTGCATGCATCTTCTTCTAGTGTTTTAGCTTCTTCCTAAGTTCATCTTAAGGGGGGGTGTTAGAGTAATAAGTTATTATGCTTAATTAATTATATCATACTGGTTAATTAATTAAGTCACTTATTCCTTTAGTTTCTTAGGCTAAACTTAGGCACATTATTAATTGATTAATTACAAAGTGTGTACACTAGGGTTTCATTGATGGTTTCCCTTTTAGGGTTTCTTGATCTCCTTCATAAGGATTGATCTCTTTGTAATAATTTGAGATTCTGATAATGCATTTTACACTTTGAGGTTTATAGAACTTCTTGTTTTTTTTTCTCTTCTGTGGAAGGTGTTTAGGTTTGCATGTCTGATCTAGGGTTTCTAACATCAACCTCATGAAAGTACTCAGTGCATTTGTCAGTCCAAAAGGCATCACTAACCACTCATACAATCCCTCATTTGTCTTAAATGTTTTTTTTCACTCATCTCATTCTCTGATTTTGATCTGGTGATATCCACTCTTCAAATCTATCTTTGTAAAGTATTTAGCTCCGCTTAAACAATCCATAATGTCATCCATCTTGGGTAAAGGAAATAGATATACTTCATTATGATCTTGTTTATGGATCTAGAGTTTGGACACATCCTCCATTCTCCATTTTTCTTAGTTGCAAGCACAGCAAGTAATACACAAGGACTTAAGCTTTCTCTAATCAAACCTTTTCTCAAAAATTCTTTCACTTTTCTGTTCAGTTCTTCATTTTCTATTGGTGTCATCTAGTCTACTACTTTATTAGACAAACTAGCTCCAAGAATCAGATCCATGTAGTGATTAATACTCCTTACAGGTGGTAATCCATTAGGTACATTATCTGAAATGATAGCTTCATACTCTACCAACAATTCCTTTATTTACTTAGGTTGTCCTTCTACATGCTTCAAGTTTTCAAACTTCTTAGGGACCAAGGCATAAAACATGTTCTCATGTCTCGGTCCATCTAGATATCTCCTTCCATCAACCAAAAACATTCTAGCAGTTGTACAAATATTAGCTTTAGGAACATCCTCCAAGGGTAGCAAAGTTTGTTTCATCCCATTAGCAACAATAGTATATATTTTCTTATTTCCTTCATGAATAACCTATCTACCATACTGTTAGGGTCTTCCCAACAAAAAATGGCATACATTCATAGGCATAATATCACACAAAACTTCATCATGGTAATTTCCTAGCTTCAATTTTACCAAACATTATTAACTTACCAGTATCTTATGCTCATCTTGAATCCAAGCTATTTGATAGAGTTTTGGGTGTTTCAACCTTTCCAACTTCAATTTGGTCACCATTTCTTAGAAGCCAGGTTCTCTAAACTTCAACTATCAATGATTACTTTGCAAAATTTACCGCATACCTTGCATCTGGTTTGAAAGAAATTCTTTCTATGTAGTGGTTCTTTCTTTAATTCACTTTGAGATTAACCAATACTTCTTCTAGTTGATTAAAGGATCCAACATGATCCTCCTCAACAAAGTTTGTTCTTCTATTCTTCCCAGTCTTTTTGCTTGTCTCTCCCTATTTTCATTCAAAGGCTTGATGTCCTTCTCCACCACATTTAAAACAAGTTCCTCTAAATCCTCTATCATCTTTTCTATATCCTTCATTCCCGTAACTACCATATCCTCCTCTTCTGTAATAGTTTCCATCAAATTCTTCGGTATGAATTCTCATTCTTACTAACCTCCTTATCCTTGTTTTGATCTGCAAAATTTCCTTTTCCTCCTCCAGTAAATATTATTCCTCTCTATCTCTACTCATGTCTTTTATTCAACTTCTCTTCTACTTTTAGGGCATATCGATATGCTTCTTCCAAACTCAAAAACTTAATCAGATTGATCTCATCTTGAATAGATGACTTCAAACCATTTAAATATCTAGCTACTTGTTCAATCTCATCCTCTGAATGTCTAGATCTGATATTCAACTTATAGAACTCCTCAGTATACTCTGTCACACTTGATTTATTTTTCTTTAGATTCTGTAACTTCTTGAACAAACTAATCTAATAATTTTTAGGCATAAAATTTGTCTTCAACTTATTCACCATCTAATCCCATGATCTTATCTTCTTATTTCCTTTTATTTGTCTATTTGTCTATAAATGTTCCCACCAAAGGTATGCACGTCCTTTCAAATTTGAACAAGAAAATTTCACCTTGTTATCTTGAGGGGTACCTTCAACATCAAAGTACTTTTCCATCTCTATTATCCAATCTAGAAATTCATTTGAATCCAACTTACCATTATAATATGGTGGATTGAAAGTGGCTTAGTGTTCACTGTGGTTAGGGCTCTTATGAACCTCTCTTCTCCCTGATCAAGGCCAAGTTTATCTTCTCTTGCAACTTCTTCATCACTTACATCATCAACTAGTTGACCTATTCTCTGGGCCATTTCAACTACTTCTGATCTCGCAACAATTCCTCTCAACATCTCCATTATAGCAAGGTCTACATTTCCATGCACCCCATTTCCTCTACCATTTCTTCCTCCCACCATATCTACATAAGTCCTTTGTAGCTGTAGGTTGGATCCTCAATCCACCACCCTACAAAAAATCTTCAATAGGACCACGAACCTTCTAACGACCTCCCAATGAACAAATCTCACTTTGATACCAATTTGGTGCAATCACGGTAGGAGCGTCATCAAAGAGAATAGTCCAAACCATGCAAAAAGAGTTACACAACAAAAGAAACACAAAATATGGAGGAAAATGTAGATACAAACATTCTTATTATTAGAAATCTTGATTACATACAGTCGGCAACATCCAAGTTTACAAATTCGGCCTATAGGCCTAATTCCAACATGCTCATACATGCGAGCCAAAATTCTACCAATCGAACTCTATATACATATTATTCTAATTGATATGAATTTTTTGATATTCTAATGACCCATTACAAGATTTATATCATATATGTGGGTTGAAAAACATCCATGTTAGCCAAAGATCACTACAATCTTCGATGAAGAAAAATGTAACGTGTGCAAGAATAGGTCAGCCACAAATCTGAATTTCATCCATGGTAGATGCACATGATGAAGTGTGGACCTAAGTGTAAGGCCAGGGACACTCCATAGAACAAATATAAACATACCATGAGGATTTGTGATCGATCCAACTAGGTATTAGGTTTTGAAATTATTCTGGGGCCAATCCCAAAAACTATCACCTACTCCAGATGCAATAACTTGTTGAAAAAAGATCCAATCGATCTGAAAACATGTAATAAGGAAATTGAAAATTTCCACAATGAAACCATAGGTACACAAGATCTAGCAAGAAAACTTTCAGAAACACTAGATCTATGAACTAGAACAAGAATAGGAACTAAACAAGAACAAAATTGAATGAAAATATTTTTGGTTAATGCAAGATTGCCAAGAACCAATGATGCTCAAGCATCAGTTTGTTGAGTGAGAAGTCCTAAAAGGTGAGAAACATACACTCATGGCTATTATGCACTCACACACACACAAGTTGCTATGGGGAAATTCATGTCTTAGATTGGGCTTCCTGCTCAAACCATACAAAAATTATACCTCTTGATAACTTTAATAAGGCTCCACACAAAAATGATTTTTCAAGCTTCATGAGACAAGAAAAATTTGTATGCTTGGAGCTCATGAACAAATAGGATGGCTCTACAAGAATGCAAGATATATTATGAAAGGTGGTCATATAACAAAAAATATAAAGTGCAAAAAAAAAGAAATGTTCAAAGGACTCTTGCTTAGTTCATGTGAGGTCTTTAACTTAGGGAACATTGTGCCTAATGTCTCCAAGAGAGGACCAATCAAAGAATAGAAAATTTGTGACTTAGGGGATGCAGTGTGTCACATCAAGCCACTAAGAATAATGTAATATGCTATCATACTCGTGAAGGAAATTACACCCAAAGCCATCCACAAAGTGACAAATATGAAGTAAGAAGATTGTACTAAGAACCAAGAAAAGGAAAAATGAAAAATAATAATGCCAATTTATGCCCCCACTTTAAAGGAATTGCTAAACACCATACGGTGAGAAATTACTTTAAAGTAGCAAATAAAAAATGCAAAAAGGAAAGAAGAGATGAGTGACAACTTGGAAAGCCCTATGTCAAGTCATATGTTTCCAAGTAAAGCTACGTCATGCATGAGATAAAGAAGAAAAAAGGGGTTGCCTTCAAAATGAAAACACCAAACACATAAGGGATCTATGGATTTGGGGTCAGTATGTTCTTTGCTGCAATGTTTTTTAGAGAGCTTGGAACTATCATGACCCCCCAAAGACACATACAACTGAATAATGACACAAAGAGAAAAAAAACAAAGAAAAACCTTTTGCATCAACATGGAACAAACATAGGGTGTCTCCACACATTACGTCTTCCCCAAAAGGAAAACACAAGAGAAAGATAAAGATGAAATGAAAAGGAAAAATAAAAAGAAAGGCTTTTGGGTAAACATGGAAGAGACATAGGGTGTCTTGACACCTTGCGTCATCCCCAAAAGGAAAACACGAGAAAAAGATAAAGATAAAAAGTGAACAAGATGCATGACATAGAGAAGAATGTAGGTACAAATAGAGGAATTTCATAAAGAGAGAGAAAATCGAACAAAACACAATAGAGGATCACATTATGCACATGAAATCACACAAAAGAAAAAGAAAAAGAAAATGAAAGATACTAGTAAGGAAAATGCGAGTCAACCTATGAGCAATTCATCTGCCTCCTAATCATGTTCTATGTATACCAAAGGTGAGAAACTAGCCAAAGCGACAAGGGAAACTGCCTAACTAGGAGAAGCACTAGGTTTAACACTCTTGATAGGAATTTTGTCATTTAAGCTCATGGAAGAGGAAAACAATGTGGTCAATTCATTATGCACCTTTTCATCAAGTTTAGTGATCTCGTCATCGTCATCTAGATTAACCACAATATAGGAGGTTGAATGATAATTTCCATTGAATAGTTCAACTCTTTTTCTAGTTTTTGTATTAGGTCATTTTGTTTCGGTTGGGGAGAGGGGTCATCATGCATTACTTCAGTCAAATTCAGATTTTTATTTTATTTGTTTAATTCTTCATGTAACTTGTTAGCAAGGGAACAACATCTTCACCTATGCTCTCTAGCACCTATATTTCTTTTGGTTTTTCTTTCAAGTTGCATAGGAGCAGGTTGATCAACCATAGGTTTCTTTTCTTCTCCAAGGGGAGGAATGGAAGGAACCATAGGATGTTGTTCAATCACTTTCTCTTTGAATTTGTAAACTTTTTTTATTCTAGGAGGTGTGACAAAGTTGTTTTAATTGTCTCTTGGTCTTATGGAGGATGTAGGTGAAGTTTCTATTTTTTGTTGGTCTTGGTTGTTTGGTTCTTGTTTAGGTTGAAGCATGGTTTCATCAAGGATGGGGGTTTTGAAGGTGGATGGGGACATGTTTTAGAGAGATAGTTTTTCTATCTTCTTTGCCTTTAACTTTCGATAGGACAAGAAAAAAAGGTCTTCTCTTGGTTTTATAGGTTCTAGGGGCTCAGGCCAAAAGGAATATAGGGAAAGGTTTACTTTAAATGATAAGGGGTTAAAGCCATTATGGCGGATAGTGAATATTTCATTGTCAAAGGGAAACTTTAAGCATTTATGCACAATCGAAGGGACAAATTTCACGGAGTGAAGCCATGGGTGGCCTAGCTTCATACGAAATTGTTCTAATTATGGGATGATGGAGAATGTGACATCTAATGTTTTTGGTCCTATTTGCAATGGTAAGGTGATCGATCCAATTGTAGGGAATGAAAAACCATTGTGTGTCTTAATCCATTCTTTCAGTTTATCATATTCATCTCGGTGGAGTTCATGCAAAATTAGAAATTCCTCGGTGATCACATTCTCTCCATCGACGAGATCTATTAGTATCCCATTAGTGGGCTTGTCATATATATGGCTGGATATGTAGAGAGGACCATCAGGAAAATGTTTAAGTATATCCTTAGAGGAGAAAGCAATGTCAAGAGGACTCTTGGGTCAGCCCTTACGAGTGATGAATTTTATCATCCCTACCATTTCATCTATAGGATTGACATTGATAGCATTATTTAGAACAAAATCATTGCTTTCATTTTCGTATCAACATTCATCACATCATTCTTTGTAATTTCATTGGTTTTGACAAATGAAATATTATGTTTGGGCATTGGGTTGGTAAAAATTTGAAAGTTTTGGTTTGGAGGGGCAACAAACTTATTTCCTTGATCATTAAAACCTCTAATGGATAGGCGACTAGAATTAATGAGGTCTTCCACAATATGTTTAACACACTTGCAATGTTTTGTGTCATGTCCATTGTTTTTGGTGATAGTTGCAACAAGAATTTGATTTAAAGCTCGGGGGTAAAGGATTGTTAGGTTTGGGTGTTTTGAGAGGTGGTAAGGTAATCATTTGTTTTTCTAGAATTTGGGACATTGTGTTACAAAGGGTATCAGGCAAGGGAGTAAATTTATTTTCAAATCACCATAACTAAAGGGCACTGTGGTTTTGACAATAACTACTTGGTTGTTGAGGGGGGTTGAATTTAAGGAATTTTTTTTTTTTTTCTAAAAGGTTGGGAAATTTTTTGGTTTGTGGGTTTAGATCTCTCAATTCGACTATAGGTGGACTTTGTATCTCGAATACTAACCATATTTTGATAATCATGAAGGGTAGTGCACAAGTGCATGAAGGATGGGGATGTCATCATGCTCAACTTGTCTTGAATCTTAGTTTGCAGTTTTTCTATAAATATCTTTTGAAGGTGTGAGTCGTGGACCTTGAAATCGATTTGGGAATATAGAAATTGATAGTGTAAGATAAAATCGATTATCTTTTCATTCTCCTTTTGCTTGCATCTCATCAAATCGGCCAAGATCATCTTGAGAGTCATATTCACTAAGAAATGGTTTATAAATTCCTCAATAAGTTCATTGAATGAAAAAATTGAGTTGTTTAGTAAAGAAGAGAACCATTCCAAGGCATTATCTTTCAAGGACCCAGGAATTTTTTTTTCCAAGAGTTTATCATCAAGGAAAAAATCACTACATAAGATAGTGTAGGCATTAACATGGTTAGACAGATCTCCCTTCCCTCCATATTTCTCAAATATAGGAACCTCTACACCTTTTGGCATCACTGTTCATAATATCTTTGAGGAAAATGGAATACTTTTGATATAATATGTGGGTTGGCCATTTTGATTTTGGTTGATGGTGGAAAATTTCTTTTGAAGAGATGAAAATGTTTGGAAAAGTTGTGTTATGAGAGGATCATTGCTTGTGTAATGAGATATAAGTGAAAGTGGTGATGGAGTGTATGTAGTTTTAGGAGAAGTGAATGGAATTCTTATAGGTGTTAATGTATGAGATATAACTTGTGATGCCACATAGGAACTAGGGATGCTAGCAAGAATAACCAAGGAAGGAATCACCTTATTGACTTGTTGCATTGTCATTGTGACTTGGGGAATGGTATAGGTAGGGATTGAGGCTATTGTTGTAGGAGGAGGAATTTTCATTCCTCCTTGGCTTGTAACATTGTTTGTGGGTAAAGGACAACTAGTGGTGGAGGGAAGATGCTCGCCATAGATTTGAACTATGTTCTTTATGAGGTCAAGGCCATCATCCCTTTCAAGAATGTGGTGAATGTTTTCTATTGTAGGGATTGCAGTAGTTAAAATTTTTTCAATATTTTTTTGATGTTGTAAGTTTACTAGGTCCTAATGAATGTGAATTATCTTTTCTTGTAGGATGCTATCATTCCTTCATTCAAATTTTATTGTATTTTAAGGAAAAGAGTTAATAAGGGTGTTATCCATGCCTAGTGTACTACTATGAATACTAGGAGTGGAAGCTATAGATAACCCAAGATCCACAACAATTGTGGTATTGTGGGATGACACAAGTCTTGAACTCCTTCTCACAATGATATTAGCACTAGGACACCAAATATTCATGCATAGGCTACTAAATGTGGGGTGAATGCAAATGGAATGTAAACTATTATGAATGAAATTCTTATAACTAAAATTCTAGAAAGTGAAACTAAAATGTAGAAACAACAAATAGAAACTCATAAACTAAATTATAAATGCTAGAAAATGCAATGCAAAATATGCAAAGGGACTGATTCGCCCAAGGAGGTGAACAAGTCCAAGTACCTTTTTTTTTCAAAAACTTTCAAATTTTTGAATTGAATTTTATGATTTTTATTCTAGTTGTAAAACCCTAGAATACAAATTAACCAATGTAAAATATAATGCAATGTTAAATCTAGGGTGTAAATGCACCTCAAATCATAATTATAATGCTCTATATGTAGGTTAACCAAAATAAAAAGAAGAAAATGGTGATCTCTCTTTTGCTTCTAGGGTTTTGGACCTAAAAGGAGAGAGGCCATTTTATTGCTCTTCACTCAAGAACAAACCCTTGAGATTTCAATCCAAAGGAGGTTGAAATCTGGAAAAGGGATTGTTCTATGGATTGAATGATATCTAATGAAGGGTTCACCACCAAGTTTTAATTTGGAAAAGACAATGAAATGCAAAACATAATTTAAAAACCTAATTAAATGCAAGACAACACTAAATGACCTAGAAAGATGAAAAGAATATAGTAAAAATCTATGAGACTAGAAGTGTGCACCTAGAAGACTAAAGAAGGTAGAATTGAGGTCTAGATCATTGAATTTTTTTTTTTTGAAGTTGATTGAGACTCATTTGCCAAGTTGGGTGAATCAATCCAATTTTTGGGAAAATGCACTGGAGCAAGTTTCAACTAAATGGGTATCCAAATCTGTAAAAATCTTGACCAAGACTATTGGAAAATTAGTCCACTTCTACTTTCTAGAAATATTGAACTGGATTTTGCACCTCTCTATCTTCTCTATTCCTTTTTATTGGTTTCTGGATCCAAAATTGTGAATTGCCACATGTAGATTTTATCCAAGTGTCTCCAAGGTTTGATGACAACTTTAGCATCTTTGGCCACTTGACAACTTTTTGCCAACTTTTCTTCTTGAAAAATTAGCAACCTAACCCAAACCCTTGCAATTAAGTGTTGCAATTATGCTTGAAATGGATATAATGGATGTGGTTCTTGATTATTTATTAAATGGGATAGATCTTGAATGAAATGCTTGCTTGGATCATGAACTCTACATCACAAGTGTTAGCACAATAACAAACATGAAGAATTCAATCTTTGACATGATGATTGATGCTTGAAGAATTCTGTTGTGAATATTGAATGGTCTCTTATGAATGATAGGTTATGAACACTTGAATGCTTGGGATAAAAATGAGTGAAAGAACCTTGTATTTATACTTAATTATGTGATAATTCCCAAAATTACAACACTACAAGCTAACATCAGATCTAGGAGAATAAAATCCTATTGAAAATTTGAATAAAATTTGAATTTTAGGTCACACATGACTCATTTTACCAAGGTGGCGAATGAGTCCCATTACACATAATGTATTGGACCAAAAATGAAAAGTGTCTAGAAATGTGTGAAACCTGCATCAGGGCCAAAAAGACCTAGGTGGGACTCATTCACGCAAGGTGTTGAATGATCCCTAGACACTAAATCTAGGCCACCCAAGCCATGAACACCTAGATTATGATTGGTTACTGATTGGTGTTGAGATTATCCTTGAAAAGATGCAATAAATGAGGCTTGTGGATGAAAAATAGGGCCAATTAAGCATAAGAAATCCCAAATATTAATGAAAAGCCTAAAGGAATGTGAAAGTGTGTTACAACTCTTTACAACACTCCAAATATGGCAAGATTACAACACTTCACAATACTTCAAAATCCTTTTGCAAGGAACCATTAAATTCCATTAGTTCACAAGGGTCCAAGACCTAATTTGAATGTGTTATCCACATTAAAAAACTAAATCAAGACAAAATTAATCCAAAATCCACTTGGAGGACCCAAATTAGTGTGAAAATGTCAAAGGACCCATTTTTCGACACTACAATGAGAAATCAATAAAAAATAAATATTTCAAACCAAATTTTTAGATGCATATGGTTGTACCAAGAGAAAGGAGATTTTGATCTCATTTCCAAGGAATCACTGATGGGGATGGTTTTGCAAAGAAAGGATCAGGGTCCTCCCATCCATCATGAGTATCTTAGATAGTGAATGAAACTAGTAGAAATGAATTAGGAGTTTGAGGTAAAATGAGAACCTTGATGCTACTTTGCACAAGACTATAAATTTTATCCCAAGATGAAGGATTCCAAACCCTTCTGTTGAGAAGGAGATGACAAGAAATGATTTTGATTGTGTTCTTCCACTCCACCAACAAGGAGCAAGAGGTCAAAATTCCATAATTTATCCTAATCAACCATTTCCCCTAAATCTTAACCCATCTTACCTAAGTCCCAAATCAATTTCCTAATCTTGAATTCTTAATTCACGCCCCCTTTCCACATGATCTAATTAAATTTCTCATAAACAACAAAAAATAAATATAAGAAGTCAAATATTTCATTTATTTCTCACTATAAATCACATATATCTCTTGAAAAGATAATTTTAAATTAAATAATCTCTTTTATCTCCTCCCTCCATCTCTCAACTACCCAAAAATCTTTATCTAAGCCATTCATATCACTAAGCCTATAAATCTACCCTCTAATGAGCCATTTTAAGAGGATGATCTTTAATTTTTTGCAATATCATGTTGCTTGTTTGAGAAAACCACATTTCATTTATATTTAACCAAATCTACCTTCATGGTGCAACTTAAATAAAAATGGGTAACTTTGTTTTATATTTTTCATTTATATTTTCATTTCTTACTCTAACTAAGGTCACATTTGATATAGATTTTCTCAAGGTTTTAATGTTTAATTTAAAATCTTAATTTTGATCTATCTTACATCCTCGATCCTAGACATGGTTCTCCATTGTAACTAATTTTTATATAGAGACAATAATCTCATAAAAAAGAAACTCAAAGCCATAATATAATATTAATCTAATACAATCATCACAAGATATCCAATGCAAGTGATCCTTATCCACACATATTTCCAAGCAATCTAGCCAATCATCCTAAAAACATCTAATGGTTTCATCCACAACCTTTCTTGAAAACCTTAATAAGGTTAATCCAATCGACCATCATCATTGGGCTATATATCATTCCTAATCCTTGTGTTGTTCTCAAGATATATTAGTCCCACATCATGAAAACCATCCACACATTATTCTCAAGATATATCATTGCAACATCAACAATGCTATCATCATCATCATCGTAAATCAATCATTGATATTTAACTTGGCCAGAGGCAACATCATGTTTGTGTTTGCATGATTTTATGCATTCTTGCTTTATTTTCGTGTGTGTATGTTATTATTTTATCTTGCATCTGTATCAACCCCTGCAAAATACCTTCCATAATGACATCATGATCTCTCATATCATGGTGTTATAGGAAAATTATTTCATGTGAAATTTAGTCCTTTATGAAATTAACACATCGTCACCATGATCTTTATATCATGGTGCATAATTCCAAGTGTTATATGAAACATTAGGTTTCTCATGCCCATTCAATATGACTATCCTTTCCTCCCTCACTTTTAGCTAATTCCCTTTTCTCATCCATCATTTGCATCCAGTTCAAGAGCCTACTATTCCACTTGATGGGGAATTATCCCATCCTTATTTTTATAGGCCCCATAATTTTTTCTATCCCATTCCACATCTATATTTTCATTCTTATTTGAAACAATATTGCTTGTTTTAGCTACAAATCATCTCAAAGTGAGGGAAACGTGTAGACACATAAAAATGTCCTAGGTCGTCATTACTTCATTCATCCAAATTATTCATTTTCCCCTAAATTATAATCCATTTACCTAAGACCTAAATCAATTTCATAATTCATAATTCCCGATTTGTCTCCCTTTCCACATGATTTAAAATTTCATTAAATATTCATCATAATAACCTAAAAATAAATTGTATTTATATATTTCTCACCACACATCTCATAACTATCTCCTAAAAATATATTTTTAAATTAAATAATACCTTTCTATTTCCTCCCTCCATCTCTCAACTACCCAACAAAGTTGATCTCATCCATCCATATATATTTTGATCTCAATCATTGATCTTCACCCTAGAATGTCATTAAATCTTCCCTCTCATGAGTCATTTTCATGTGGAGGATATTGAATCTTTACAATGTCATGTTTAGTGATTTATTTAATGGCCAATTTTTTTCAATTAGCTAATATTTGAAATTTGGGAATCAAAATTTGGCTAATAGTTCAAGATGTAAGACAACCTAAATCACCACATTTTTTATGAAATTTCATTTTAGTCTTATTTAAATTGCCAAAGAGTTTATTTTAAAAAATAACTCAAAAATTTCCACAATATGTGATACATGATTAGATTGAAGATTCACCCAACTTTTATTAGTTATTATAAAAATCTATATTAACTCACCAATAATATATTATAATTATTAGTTACTTTAGGTCATATCGCCTATATTTAGTTGGCACAATTGATTTAAAATATAATCTAAAAACCCTCATTCTATTTTGTGAGGTAAAATGTACCATGATTTATAATGCTCATGAGGCCTACAACTACTTGTGGATCATTGATCTCAAAAGAGATCAATTGTCTAAAAGAAATTTTATGCCCCCTAAGCATTACAAGTTGTGGGTACATTTTACCTCATGAAATACAACAAGATCCATTAGATTATATTTTAAATCAATGGTAGCAACTAAATATTAAAAATTCTACCCCTTAAACATATCAATCATTTTCACCCTTGAGCTCGTACTTTTCAATAAGAATTATATATTATTAAATTGGAAGGATTTTGTTGCAAGTATGTTGCTAGTGTTGTCATTGATGTCAACAGTATGGAGAATTTTGGTGTTGCAAATGTTGTTGTTTGAGAATAATGGGTTGTGATGTTTTCACCAGTTTTGTCATTGATTTCGTGTATGGTTGTGATCGATAAGTTTTACAATTATAGTAAGTTCACCTTGTTTCCAAGTGATTTTGAGAAAATTTGAATAAAAGACTGTGTAGTTCATTAGAGATGTGCTCAATGTTGTTCTCTATATTTATTCATGGTTAAATATATTCTTGTGTAGTTTGGATGTGATGATCATAGGTTTTCATAGCTGTTATATCTAGAGTTTCAGTTTCTAGATAGTTTTCTATAAAAGTTGTGTTTGACAATTAGTATGTCTATGTAGAAGGTTGTTTGGGACAAAATTCATGAGATTGATTTGCATTTATCTATAGTGAGCTTTCCTATCTTAAAAATTTGGGAACATGCTTACATTGTCTATATTTATCTTACCTTAGAGTTTCTAGTGTTGATTCTATCTACAAGTTATATTCTTATGTTAAAGTTCAGTGGAACTATGTCGGGTTGCACATAATGATGGTGTCCTCATTTTTAGGTGGTTGCGGCATAGTTTTAGAATATTTTGATGATGAGAATAATATTTTAAGATGTTATGTGGATGTTATGAAGTATTTTTGTGTGGTCTACATGTTGTTTTTAACCTTGGAGAAGCGTGTATGTGGTGAATTTTAGTATTAGTTTACTTTTGGCTAACTTGACATGCTAGTGCTATTTATAGAGGTACCTCATGGATTTTGGATGTGTTGAGTAGCATGGTAATATATATTTGGGTCCTATTTAACCCTTGACATAGTTTTCTTTCACTTCTTTCCATCATGAAAGTGTTTGGTGTCGACCTATTTTGGTGTTACAAATTTGAGGTCCATATGTTTCATTAAGGTTGACCTAATTAAGATTGTTTAGGCGGAGGATGGTATAAAGGAAAGGTGATTTTGTTAAGATGCAATTGGAATGTGTGAGATGCAAATTTGATCAAGTGTGGTGATTTGAGTATGATCTTTAATGCCTATGAATCTAGTTGCAATGAGAATAAGGCATCTACATTTTTAGTGTTCCTGAAGTTGCTAGAGGCAGTGAGTCAAAGGTTGTGGATGGTATAAAAGTTTTAGTGGTGGATTTTACTATTTCTTTGAGATAGGAAATATCTCTATAAAAATTTATTCTAATTTTCTTTCTTCTTTGCAGTGAGACTTTCTTGTTTTTCTAGGAAATGAGCCATTGGTATTGAGTGTAATTATATTTAATGTTATTATTCATACTGAACCGTAAAGAAGATAGGCGGGAGATGCCCCTATTTATCCTTAGTTCATTCAATTATTTCATAGGATCCCAAATTGGATTGACTATCAACACAAACAATGAGTCAATTCTCAGCAAGGAATACCTAGGAGGGGTTCTTTTAGGCTTTGAAGGGTTCACCACTAAGAAAAAGCTTGCAAAAGACAACTTAAAATTTAACTCAAAAAACCTAGTAATGCAAGTTGAATGATGTGTGCAAATGATTAAATTAAGCAATAGGAAGTTATAATGTGTCTACCTGGAAAGTCTGGAAATGTGGAGGATTTTGTAAATGCAAAGAAGCTATCAAAATGTACTAGGGAGGACTAATACGCCCTTACTATCTTATTAATCTAGCTATTATTTTTGGGGTAGATGTAGAATATTTGGATGTCAAAACCATATCTAAAATAATCTCTATAAAATTCCACTTGGAGGACTAAGATACCCTTTCAACAATCTTAGTCCCAATCTAAATTTCTGAAATCTGTAAATGTGATCTCAAGGTCCAAATTCTGCACTTCCTTCTTTTCCAAGTCTTTAGATCTGAACCTATAAATAACCAACAAAATAATGGAAATGTCATTGATTGTTTATAGGGGTTTGCCTTGGTCAAACCCCTTTTTTGGTAATTAAACCCTGATGAAAATGTATAGAGCTGAAAATGGAGATGTGTGTGATCCCTAATTTTAAGTGTGTCTAAGATTATGCAAGCTAGAACATGGAGAAACCCTATTCAAATATTATAGAATAGAATTCCTAAAATGAAAAATGAAAGTGACTTACAAAGGAGATATCAAATCACCCTAATAAGTCATAAGTTACATGCAATGTACCTTCTTTAGGAAGAAAATAGAATAACAATGGAAGATGAAATCAATCAAGAAATAAGTCCTTAGGCTTGGAAGAATGGCTAGTTGCATCTCCAACCTAGAATCTCTCATGATTATCCATATGCATCTATACTTATTCTTCGGAAATGTTAGATCATGACTTGAAAATAGACTTTAAAAACATACAAAAACACAATAGAAGGTTTCTCCAAGAATTCAATTCCTTGCTTCTCGAAATTCTCCTTCAAACTTGCTTCTTCAACTTATCTTTTTATTCTTACTTAGGTGAAAATGGGTGTGAATATTACTTTTATAGGCATTCCAACCTAATAACCTGACTATTAGATCCCAAAAGCTAACAAAATGCTAATTTGAATTAAAAAAATTCATTTCCCTCTCTTATTTCCTTAAAATAAAGCCGTAGAGACTAAGATGCCCTAGGTGGAATCTTGGTCCCACAAAGCTTATTTTGCACTTTTGAAAGGTGGGTTACCAAGATTAGAGGTTTTTTATGGGTCTTGGTTGGGTTTACAATTGAAATATGCCTTGGAATGCACCAAAAGGGGTCTTAGCGGGCCATAATAAGTGACCTAAAGGGAATTTAATGCAAGAGGTGCTAAAATAGTTTGAAATTAAGTGTGAAAATGCAAAGGCATGCATTTTTCTACACTACACTTAGCCTCCACGTTAGTGCCCATTTAACATTACGTGCATATGAAAGCTAAATTACTTCAAAAAGTAACTTTATAAAAGGATACTCATATGGATTCATTAGGGAGAATGAAGCACCCATTGTAGTTACCTGCATGTTGGAATGATGGATGTGTAGTGTCCCTGATGAAGCTGCAGTCTTCAATGGAGGACCTTTGCCAGGAAGAAATATTTAACCACACAAAAAGTATGAAATAATGGAATTCAATACAGGAGATTCTATTATGATGATCTAGATAATTTACAAGAGTACATATGCCTAATTAAATAGGTAAGAGCTAAACCTAGAATGCACAAGATGTTGCCAAGTGTTCAAATCACACTACATGTGACAACATGAAAGCCTAACAACCTACCTAGGGAATGATGAAACAATGGAGATAAGTTCTAGAAAAATTCATCTTCTAGAAGGGAATCTTATCTCAACAACATTATTTGTGATTTATTAATGATTCAACCTAGGAGTTAATTAAATAAATGAAGACCTAAGTTAACTTATGCTAGTGTAATAAATAATTAATTACACTAACACCCCCCCATAAGTGTATCTTAGGGAGAAAATTAAAATTAAATGATTATGAAAAGATGATGGGTCTCGACTGATGGCCATTTTAGGTACCCATTTACAAAACAAAATGCAACAAATCTCCCACAACTGGAGAAAAGGGGAAAACCTAGTGGAAAGAAAACACCTCTCCAAAAAGGAGATGAAATGCAGATAAGTGAGCAAGGATGGAGGACTCCTAAGTAACCCCTAAGAAACCATCCATCGCATGGATACAATACAATCAATGGCCCTCCCATAGGAGGGAAAAAGAGAGACTATGTATCCCCCCAAAACATGTGATCATCTGCAAGAATGGTAAGTTCCTATAGACAAAATATGATCCAATATCGACAAAAAACTTGTCTCCCTTTCAAAAGAAACAAAACCTAGGACAAGTGTAGGTATGCTTCCCATTCTAGATAGGAATTGAAAGAAGGAAGGATGATTATGAATGTTGATGATGTCTCTAAAATTTACTCATATGTCTCCTTGCTTGATGAAGGTGAAGATGCCACTATCAGCTCAGGTACATACCCAATCAATGTAGAAGGTGAAAAATCAAGACAATGTGGAAACTAATGCTAAGCAAGATCCAAACATAGAAATATGATGGTCCTTCCATCAAATAAATAGATAGAGACTTGATTTCCCCCCATAATGAAGTGTCCTCAAAACCACAAAAAGAAGTGTGAAACAAGAAATGTGTCCAAACCACATGTCTCTTGTTGAGTAGAGGAAAATCCAATGGTATATGTTGAAGAAAATCCAATGAAGAGGGAGGAAGTCTCATATATGAAATCTTTGAAGAGAAACTAGGTGCCTCCAAGGTAGTCTTAGGATTCCCAGTCAAGGTTGACACACTGAAATGTGGAGACTCAAGAAAACTCTCCAAATTAGAATCTAAATAGATGAGTGATATGATCCCCTCAAGAATTTTATCCAAACCTGTAGAAATAGCCAAGTCTACAATCCCTGAATTAAAGCCATCTTGTGATGCCAAGCCTAGAAAAATGAATGTGTCCTTATGAATGATGATGGAATCCTCAATCAATGAATCTAGACAAGGAATCACTGAATGTGAAGGGATACCAATAGTCTCTAATGGAGAAGAAGGATCATATGGAGCAACCTTGTCAACCTGTTTGGAATATTCAAGGCTATCCAAACAAGCAACCTCTTGAATAGCAGTATCATCATGGGGTATCTAATATGAGGAATGACATTCTAAATCATGATCATTGGGGAATGGTCAAGTATATAAATCTCCATAGAGTTCCCAAATATCAATCCAAAGGATATGAGGGATATCACAATGATCAACAGATTCCAAAACATCACAATCAACATGCATTAAAATCACTTATAAAACATTATAGCTGCTATAACTCCAAGAAAATTTCTAAACACCTTGACCTGGATGGGGCATTATACCATAAAAATGTGCAAAAAATTCAAGTGATTGGAGATGGTGTATGATCCCATCCCACCATTGTTTATAGTTACCCTCATGCAACATAGTTAGTGAAGGAGTATATGCAAACCCCATAATGTACAATCAAATTTCTCCACAATTACAAAGACAATGACCTTCAATATCAAATAGAAACTTCCAAAGATGATATGCAACTGAAGTGATTCCACCCAAATCAAATATCCTTTTCCCAAGCTTCAGGATATCTAAGTTATTAAACAAATGCACGAAATTGAACAAAAGAAATGCAAGAGTATCTAGAGCTGAAACTGATTAAAGTGACTGAACTAATGAAAAATGATCTGAATTACCTTCCTAATGCCACATGAATCACTAAATTTTGATAAACGGTTGCAAAGATATGAGATTTTATGTAGAGAAAGGAGGGTTGACTTCAATTGAATACAGATTTTTCGAGCAGAAAAATTCTGAAAAAAAGATTGCACCACTAGAAATTAGACTCTAAGACCTTTCCAATTGTATATCATTTGCTAAATTTTGACACCGTATGCAAAAAATACGGCCTTTGGAAGATCTCTGGTAGATTGAACCTATATAGACTAAAAGGTCCAAAAAATAAGCACCTAGGTGCAAAGAAAAATGGGGCCCTTGGTCATTGATGTGAATGCAGGCTTAAGTCCTACAAAAAAAATAATGTCACTAGGTGAAGTGCTAGAGGAGTGGTGGCTAGGTGGAGTGAGCAGAGCCATTGGGAGCAAGCAGGGGCCCCTCATTGCAGAGATGACTCTAGTGAGGGTTGACTGCAAAGATCATTAGGAAAAACAACCGATTGCTACTAAATGATCCAAGAAACACACTGGAGGTAGAAGATAAGTGAGCAATCAATGGGGGCTCTGGTGATGTCAACCAGATGTGACAGGCGTCGATGGAGGTACAAAAGTTTGTAGACTACGAAAAAATGGATAGCTCCAAAAATAATTTTGAATATTGCAAAAAAGGCAATTCAAAATTCAAATAAAAATGCCGATAATTTTTAAAATATATTTTGCAAGATAAAAATCAAATTCCGATCGAAAACAATCATAGCCTTTAGGAAAAATATTTCAACCGACTGATAATTAAAAAGCCAAGTCGCCCTATGAGATAATTTTTTTTTAGAAACTATAGGAAAATTTGTTTGTTTCTTGATACAAAAAATGCGTAATGACTTAATTTTTTTTTTCCATGATGGAAGACTAAAAGGGGATATATATATATATATATATATTTTTTTTGCAAACTTGTATAGATCGTACAAAGTGCAAAAAACCCTAGATACCTCAAATGGTTCCCAATGAGAATATCTCCAAATTGGATGAATGGGTAGGCGATCTATAGGTTTCGAGGCCTTTTGAGTGCAATCAAGAGGTCATATAGAGCTTGATCTACATGAGAAAAAATATTGGTATCCGAGTGGTACCAACTAGCCTGCAAGATAAAACCCTCAAATATCCAAATAATCTTTGAAGCCAACTTTCCTGATCTTAAGATGATTCTTCACTAGAAAAGCTCTGATACCATGTTGGAATGATTGATGCATAGTGTCCTTGATGAAGTTGCAGTCTTTAATGGAGGACCTTTGCTAGGAAGAAATACTCAACCACACATAAAGTATGAAATAATGGCATTCAAAATAGGAGATTCTATTATGATGATCTAGATAATTTACAAGAGTGCATATGCTTAATTAAATAGGCAAGAGCTAAACCTAGAATACACAAGATATTTCCAAGTGTTCAAATCACACTACATGTGACAACATGAAACCCTAACAACCTACCTAGGGAATGATGACATGATGGAGATAAGTTCTAGAAAAGACAACTCATCTTCTAGAAGGGAATGTTATCTCAACAACATTATTTTTGATTTATTTAATGATGCAACCTAGGACTTAATTAATTAAATGAAGACCTAAGTTAACCTATGCCAGTGTAATAAATAATTAATTACACTAACACTACAAAACCACAATGTTAGGAAATACATTTGACATAATAGATTCGTTAGTAGCTCAAACATAATCATCTTTTCTAACTTTCCTAGCAAATTAAATTCGATGATAGATGTATGTCCTCCTTGATTCCACGTGCGTTATAAAGGTGGAATCAAGGTAGAAATCCAACCACATTGAATTGCACAAGTCTATCATAGGGAATTTCTAGATACCATGCCAGTTGATGATAGAAATTTGATGAGAATGGGAGCAGAACTATGATTCCAATTCAATAGATGACATCAAAAATGGAGTTCGCTAGCTCCTAATATGTTAGTTTAAATAAAAAGTGATTTTTTTTTAACAAAAAGTGCCCTAAAAGTGCATGGATATAAAGATGAAAGATAAGGTGGTTCATATTCATTTTATCTTTTACCTTTTCTCATAGTGAGCTTGGAGTAGAGTTAGCCATCATGTCGAGCAGACACCCATCCACCTATCCATGGATTGAGATTCTATGGAAGGTGGTCGCGGGGGATGAGCTACAACCTACTATGATTGGATCTTTCCTTCTCTCTACTCTGATTTAGTCAATTTTTTATGTTTTTATGAAATTTTTAGATGAATTTAGAGTGTAGGGAGGGTTTTTCTTTTTTTTTTAGATTGTTGCAAAGTGTCCCTATTTGTTGCCAAGTGTGCCAGTTAAGGAATAAAATGTTTAGAACCCTTAATTAAGATATTCTAGAGCAACTTTAGCATACTTTTTGACCATTAAAGAACAAATTTATGATTTTAAGATGTTTTAAATGACATTTTTCTTCTTTCCTATGCTAGACTACACCTCGATCATGCCAACACCTAGACGACCAAATGTTCAGCCATCTACGAGAGTTAGCAGATCAACTACCCAAAGATGATTTGCAAATCCTTAAGGAGACGAGCCTCGACTAGGCCTATCTCTCCCCAATGATACAATATCATGACACCATTTTTATGGCATTGGTTGAGAGATGGGACACAAACACATGCACATTTCATCTACCTATAGATAGATAGCTATCACACTAGAGGATGTGCACCACATATTGTGGGTGCCCATATGAGGAGAGAGGTTTTTTCTAGCATAGGGTAGGAGCTTTGAGGAGATGTGATCTGACACCAAGTATTTCCTAAGAAAAATGGTTTGCCATTAGATAATATGACCACACATTTGGATTGCATGGCTTCTAGATGCACAGTCACCACTCATTCAATGCATCATTATTTTCATGGTACCACTAGTACTAGTCCTTGATGGCTATGGTGAACATCAAGAGGGGGGACTGGTGGACATGATCAGAGACATGGAGCACTATCATGTCATTTTGCATCAGTTTGGAGCATACTAATGCACTTGTATTATGATTTGGGCTGGTTTAATTATAGAGAGATTGTTGAATGTATGAATGAGTAGGGCGGTGTTGTCATTGATGTCAACACAGTACAGGTTGTTGCAGTGAAAGGAATCAAGTGACTGTAGCTGGTGCATGTATAGTTGATATACTATAGATATGTTGTGAGTATATGGAGCTATCTTTATGGTGTTGTAGGTGTTCTAATATGATAAGAAACCAAGTGCTTTTGAGAAAAATTATAAATAGTGAAGAAACAATTGTGTGTGTGTTCAAAATGGGATTTGATACTGTTCTCTACTTTTCTTCTAAGTTGATCCTATGCTTGTGCAGATCTATAGTATTGTTAATGGGCATCCTTGGGTGATAGATCCTGGATTATAGCTTCTGGTTTGATGAAGAGTGAAAGTTGTCTTCATTGGTTTGTTAACTGCTATGTTAGAGTTACTTGTTTATGGACTAAGAGAAATGTATCTACTCTTTTGGTTTATTTTAGGTCTTGCAGATCTGGAAGAAGGTATCTAATATGTGTTCTAGTGTATGGTGAAGTGTGTTATGTATTTCGTATGTTATCCTCTTGTTTCTGATGCATGTACTTCAAATTTCATTGGTGTTTTCATTAGGTTTGGTCGACCTAGTGTTTACACGTTATATAAAGGATAAGTATCACTTAAGGCAGTATGTGATTCATCCAAGATGTTGTTTTGGGTCTTGGTTAAGTATTGATTTAGTCCACTCTCATTCTTATCCACTATGGAAATGTTGAGTTTCTGATCTAATTTGAATTTATAAAATAAAGAATATGTAGTCGACCTTGGAGAAAGCCTCCAAGGTTGAAGTTCATATAAATACAATGCAAGGTGTTATGGATTGTAAGCCACAAGTGTGACAAGTGAAGTAGATGCAAAAGATTGTGTGAAAGTGATATGAGGTAGTGAGAACTTCAATGTGTTAGACTCCTAAAGGAAGTGAGTTGATGGTGTTTACAATTCTTTGATCAAGGTTGTGAATGTGTTGAAGTTGTAGTGGTAGATCTTCTATTATATTGAGATAATTTTCTCTATGTAACATTCTTCTTTATATGTTTATGTATCTATAGGTAGTGAGCCTCCCATTTGGATAGTGAGTCATATCTTGGGAAGTGTGCCCTTTGGATGTGAGCCTCTTTGTATCTAGTTTTGCAATTACTCTTATATTGTGAGTCAATCCTCACTATGGTTTTTCCCTTATAGGGTTTTCCATGTAAATATGGTGTCTCTGGTGTTTTCTTTTTGTTATGTGCATTTCATGTTTACACTTAATAATAGATTAAAGTGAAAGTGGAATTGTTTAAGATCTATGGTGAATTTGACTAGATACAATTGATTCACCCCCCTCTTAGTTGTCTTGTGCATTTCAAGAATTGGTATTAGAGCTTTGGTTCCTCATAGAAGAGCTTGATCACTTTAGGTAGATCTGATGGTGCACAAATTGACAATCTGTATGTTTGATGGATTCGACTAAGGTTTTTGGAAAATGAAAATGATAGGTTAGTTGATCTCTCTTGGTTGCAAGACTTAGAAAGTTGTTGAGACAAAATATGTTGAGCCAACAAGTATTCCTTCTTTTGCAAATGAGATTTCTACCTATGAAGAAAATGAAAAATCAAGGTATGCAATCTACAGTGCTTTATCTAAGATTGAGCTAATAAAAGTGATTTCATTAGGCATTTCTTATGAAGTCTAGGAAAATTTGAAAGATATATATGAAGGAAATGATAAAGTCAAATTATCAAAGAAGTTAACAACTAAGCACAAATATAAGAACTTGAAAATGGATGAAGGTGAGGATATTGCAAGCTACTTTTAGAGGGTTGATATTATAATAAATGAAGTCATTTATAAAGGTAGTACTCTGATGGATGAAGATGTAATGCATAAGATTGTGATGACCCTACTAGAGAGTTATAGTGACAAGGTCTCAACCATTGAGGAAGTGTATGATCTAAAGAAATTCACTAAAGAATAGTTATTTGGCACCTTAACCATATTTGAAATGAGGAAGTTTGGAAAATAAAAGGAGAAAACATAAACAACCTTCAAAGAAACAAAGTGAGAAGATGATCTAGATAGTGAAGGTTCAAAGGAGTTGGAAGAAAAATTTACAAGGAAGCTGAAGAAAGGTATCAATAAGTACAAATGTATGTTACCTTTTACATGTTTCAGTTGTTGAAATATTGGTCACTATGCTTCAATATGTCCAAATAGAGCCATAAACAAGAAATAATTTTTTTTTAAGAAATTATATTATGTTGGAGAAGATGCTGGAATTTCTAGTGATCAATTTGATATTGAGGGTGATAAAGATGAATTCATGTTTCTATCCTTAGATAATAAAGTAGTGTCTACTAACCATGGAAGATGTGCAAAGGAATGTGGTTCAAAAAATAGGAAGGAAGAGATGGAAATCACTTTGCTTTCTACCTTTCATGCTAGACAAGACAAAGACTATTACGTAATTGACAATGGCTTCTCAAATCATATGATTGAAGACAAAAGTAAGTTTACTAAACTTAAAAAGTATGATGGAGGAATAGTTATGTTTGGAAATGATTCTAGTGAAAAGATTGTTGGAAAGGGAACAATTAGTTTTGATGGAAAACACAATACTAATGATGTCTATTACCTTAAAGGCTTAAGATATAACCTCTTGAGTGTTGGAAAAATGTGTAGCAAAGGATTTAAGCTTGTGTTTTAGGAGAATACCTGCGAGATCAAAAAAAAGTCCTAAGCAGTGGTAGTTGCAAGAAGAACATATGGAAACATTTATCAGCTTAAGGGTGCTAGTTAGTGTTTTGTGTCTCAAGTTAGTGAAAGTTGGCTATGGCACTAGAGGATGGAACATGTAAACTTTGACAACCTAGTAAAGATTAGTTAAAGAGAAGTTGTTAGGGATATTCCAAAAATCACAAAACCTACCTATGCTATTTACATAAGTTTTTAGTTGGAAAAATAAATAAATTGTGGCTTTAAAGGAATAGATCAATCGTCTACTGGAATGTTGTAATTGATTCATACAGACCTCTATGGTCATACAACAAGAAGAAGTCTTAATGGTGATAGGTATTTCATGATTTTCATTGATGATTACTCTAGAATGACATGGGTTACTTTCATTAGGGAGAAAGCTCAAGATTTAGATAGATTCAAAGTGTTCAAGGCTATGGTAGTGAATGAAGTGAATCTGAAAATAAAATGTTTAAGGTCTGATAGAGGTGGATAATTAACCTCCAATGAGTTTATATGTTTTGTGAAGAGCATGGTATAAAGAGGCATCTTTCTACTCCTAGAAATCCTTAGTAGAATGGAGTTGTTGAGAGGAAGAACCAGATAGTTCAAGAAGCTACAAGAACCATGAAGAGTGAGGAAAATGTTCCTAAGGTATACTAGAGAGAAGTAATTCAAACTATTTTCTATATTCTTAACATAGTTCCGATCAAAATTAATAGCACAAATAATCCTTATGAGTTGTGGTATGGTAAAATTCCTATTGTTAAGTACTTTAAGGTGATTGGAAGAAAATATTATATTAAAAGAGATGATGAGGATCTAAGAAATTTGAATGCAACATGTGATGAAGGTATTTTTCTTGGATATGCAACCACAAGAAAATAATATAGATGGTACAATAAGAGATTGAGAATGATTGCTGAGAGTGAAAATTTGAAAGTTGATGAAAATATGCACAGTCTAGTTGAAATAAGTGAAAATGAACCAGATGAATCTATTTGTAGACAAGAGAAAGAGAAGGATAAGGAAGAAGAAGAAAAGGTTGAATAAGAAGAGAAGTTGGAACCTACTCCTAAGACTCCAAAATATGTGTAAAAAACTCATCTGAAAGAACAAAAAATTGGAGACAAAGGAAAAGGTTTAACAATAAGAAGTAAAGTGGGAGCAATTGAGGTAAATTTGTGTCTACTTTCCAAGATAGAATCTAAAATAGTGTGTGAATCATGCAAAGATGAAAATTGGATTAGAGCCATGAAAGAGGAATTACAGTAGATAGAGAAAAATCAAACATCAGAATTGGTTCCTAGACCGATAAACAAGAATTTAATTGGTACAATATAGGTATTCAAGATTAACTTGAATGAGGATGGCAAAGTAGTAGGAAATAAATCAATGCTTCTATGCAAATGTTTTTCACAGGTTGAAGGAATAGAATTTTAGGATATATTTTCTTTGGTGGCAAGAATGGAGGTTATTCAGATGTTTTTGGCATTTTCTTCTCACAAAGATTTCAAGGTATACTAGATGGACGTTAAGTCTGCATTCTTGAATGAATAATTGCAAGAAGAGGTCTAAATGGAACAAGTAGAGGGATTTCAGTTATCAAATCAACCAGATATGGTATGTGTTGGACTAACCATCAGCATTTGCCTTCAGGCTCATGACATGGTTTAACCACCTCCTATGGATCTTAAATAACACTTGTATCAGGCAATGATAGGTCAATCTTTTGGTGCAACGACAAGGCCAACAATTGGTATCCGAGCCGATCATGGGTTTGAACCCCTCGGGTGATAGTGAGGGGGGATTTGTTTGACTAACCACCAGCATCTCCCTTCAGGTTTGCAACATGGTTTATCCACCTCTCATGGATCTTAACTGATATTTGTATCGAGCATTGACAGGTTGATCTTTTGGTGCAACAAAAAGGTCAACAATATGTAAGTTGAATAATGCACTATATGGACTCAAATAGGCTCCTAGAGCATGGTATGCAAGGTTGGACAAGTATTTGACTCAACAAAGGTTTAGTAAAGGCCCTGAAGATAGTAATATTTATTTAAAGATTGAAGGAAACAAAATATTGATAGTAGTAGTATATGCTGATGATATTATCTTTGGAGGAAATGAGGGTATGTTCAAGAAATTTATTGAGGAGATGCAAAACAATTTTGAAATGTCCATGATTGGTTAGTTGAATTTCTTCCTTGGAATTCAAGTGAATCAAATTGATAAGGGCATATTCATTTCACAATCAAAGTATGTTAAAGAAATGATGAAGTTTGCTATGGATGACTCCAAATTGGTCTGTACCTATATGGTGACTAGATGCAAACTAAGTAAGGATGATGAATCTTCTAAAGTTGATCATAGAAAGTATAGATCTATGATTGGTGGACTTCTATATCTTACTGCTACTAGACCGAATATCATGCTTGTAGTATGTTTGGTTTCCATATTTCAAGAAGAACCAAAAGAAACACATGTTATAAATGTGAAAAGGATATTCAGATATCTAAAAGGGAGTTTGGATTATGGTTTGTGGTATCGTAAGCATATTGATTTTACTTTAAATGTTTACACTGATACAGATTGGGCTGGTTGTGTAAATTATTAGAAGAGTACAAGTGGTGGTGCATTCTTTCTTGGATGTAGGTTGGTTTCATGGGTAAGCAAGAAACATGATTGAGTCTCTTTATCCACTACTTAGGCTGAGTACATTGTAGCAACATCTTGTTGTACACAAGTACTATGGATGAAGCAAGCATTGAAGTATATAGGAGTGATGTGTGATGAGCCTATCCCTAGCTTCTATGATAATAAAAGTGCAATAAACATTTCAAAGAATTTGGTAATGCATTCAAGGACAAATTATATATCTATTAGATATCATCAATTAAGAGATCGAAGGTATTGGAGAATGAAGTCGATCTTGAAAACGCGCTTACAAAGGATCAAATTGCAAATATATTTACTAAGGCTCTTCCTAAGGATACTTTTGAGTATCTTCAGGAGAAGTTGGGGGTTATTTGCCCTCCTTTGAGCCAGGTACACATAGAGGTGCATCAGTCCAGTGGATCTACAAATTCATCACCTATATAGACTAATGATTAGGGTCTACTCCTCAGGGGGAGTAGGAAGTATCATTGTTGTTGTATGATATGTGTTTTGTCATGGGTGTACTCCTAAAGGGGGGTGATCAAAATTGTATATGGCTGAAGAATCATGTAAAAACATTTATTTTCCATTGATGTCGAAAGGGGAGAGAGTCATTTGAAAAAGAGTCTATCTATATATGAAAAATTTGAAAGGGAGAGAGAATCTTGTAAGGAGAAGAGAGTGCAGGAATGTTGTGTAGTCTATCTAATCTGAAGAAAGGGGGAGAGTGTATGTTGTCTCTAATTTTTTTTCACATCATGTGTTGCCATCAATGAAAAAGGGGGAGATTGTTGCAAGTATGAATGAGTATGGTGGTGTTGTCATTAAAGTTTTCATTGATGTCAGCATAGTATAGGTTGTTGCAATGAAAGGAATCAAGTGACTCTAGGTGGTGCATGTATAGTTGAGATATTGTACACATTTTGTTAGTATATGGAGATATCTTTATGGTGTTGCAGGTGTGCTAGTATGATGAGTTACCAAGTGCTTTTGAGAAAATTTATAAATAGTGAAAAAACAACTGTGTGTGTTTAGAATGGGCTCCAATAATGTGCTCTACTTTCCTTCTATGTTGATCCTATGCTTGTGCAGATCTATATTATTGTTGATGGGAACCCTTAGGTGATATATCCTAGATTATAGCTTCTAGTTTGATGAGGAGTGAAAGTTGTGTTCAGTGGTTTGTGAACTGGTCTAACATAATTTTTTGTTTGTGGACTGGGATAAATGTATCTGCTTTTGCCAGTTTCTTTTAGGTCTTGTAGATCTTGAAAAAGGTATCTAATATGTGTTCCATTGTATGATGAAACATTTTATGTGGTTCAGATGTTATCTTCTTGTTGCCAATGTACGTACTTCAAAGTTCATTGGTATTTTTATTAGGTTTGGGTGACTTGGTGTTTACACATTATACAAAGGATAAGTATCAATTAAGGAAGCATGTGATTGATCCAAGATGTTGTTTTGGGTCAGGGTTAAGTATTGATTTTGTCCACTCTCATTCTTATTCACCACAAGAATGTTGAGTTTTTGACCTAATTTAAATTTATAAAGTAAAGAATATGTAGCTGACCGTGGAGAAAGCTTCTAAGGTTGAAGCTGGTATAAATACAAGGCAAGGTGTTATGGATTGTAAGAAACAAGTGTGAGAAGTGAGGTAGATGTGAAATATTGTATGAAAGTGATGTAAGGAAGCAAGAAATTTAATGTGTTAGAATCCTCAAGGCCACAGTTGATGGTGTCTACAATTCTTTGATCAAAGTTGGAAATGTGTGTAAGTTGCAGTGGTGGATATTCTATTGCATTGAGATAATTTTCTTTGTGCAACGTTATTATTTATATTTTTAATTTTCAATAGGTAGTGAGCCCTATATAGACAGTGAGTCCTATCTTAGGTAGTGAGCCTCTTTGTCACTAGTTTTGCAGTTACTCTTATATTGTGAGTTAATGCTCAATATGGTTTTTTCGTGTAAATCTGGTGTCTCTTGTGTTTTCTTTCTATTATCTACATTTCATGTTTACACTTAATAATAGATTAATGTAAAAGTGGAATTTTTTAAAATCTGTTGTGAATGTGATTAGATAAAACTGATTCATGCCCCTCTCTATTTCCTTGCACATTTCAACAGAGATGAACAACATGTTAAAATGTACTTTACTATAGACCTAGTTTTTGGAGCACATTACATGTACCAAACCTAGATAATTATCGATTTCCACCACAGTGAGATAACTACAGGCCTTCATTCATCCACTTATACAGGCATGGAAACATGATGATGTACTGTTGTAGAAGGTTAGATTTGATAGGTTGAGGGAGGAGGATATTGTATCGAGAACTTATCTAATTGAGCAATTCTATCCTGACACTATAGGACAGATTAGACAAATACAAAGGGATAGACTTTTGCTAGGATGGGGTGATCACATAGTGAGACCCTTCTACTATGATCATGTCATGAGATAGTTTAGGTAGGTACATAGATGGCTAGCACTACGGTCTTCATACATATAGTCAGTATGGAGTGCCCACAGACCTAGGGACCTTAAATGACTAATAGAAGATGATGTTTTCTAGAGTGATGTAGAGGAGGAGGATATAAAATCACCCCCAATCTCTAACATTGACTATGTTGACATGAAACATGAGGATGATGAGTGGTGAGAGGCGGTTCAACCAAGACCTATCTTTCCTATGGACTATCTTATGGGCTTTGCAGAACCTTTACTAGATCTTGGGGAGGAGGATAGAGAGTCAGGCAAGAGGGTTGATCCATTAAATCTACTTTCAGATGGGGATGAGGAGTTAGAAGAGGAAAACAACTATGAGGTGGAGGATAATGACAAGGAGATAGAGGATGAGCAGAGCTATCCTACAAGTGAGGATAGTGATAAAGGTGAGGCTAGTCCTCCTAGACCAGAGTGGAGAGAGAGAGTTCCCAGAAAATTTATGAGGTTACACACTATATGTGCCAATTTTTGAGAGCACAAGAAGAGAAACAAGGCATTCAAAATTCCTACTGATAATTCTATAGACCCAAGTGATGATATTTATTGTTATGCTTTATGTTTTTTATGTATACCATGCTCATGTATATGTATATGATGATAATGTATACTGATTATTCTTACGATTTCTATCTTTCAAGGCTGGTGATAGATCTGGAGGATATTTCTGATGTGTGACTACTACATAGTGCCACCCCTTCTTGTAGATAAGGCTACCACCACAAAGTGCATGTTCACATAGTTCATGGTGCAGTGCATGGACCTAGCCAGGCCTTATGTGAGGCTCAAGGAAGCATTCCATAGCATATCTGATTGCACTAATTGAGCTCAGGGTTGAGTATTAGCACTAGAGGTGGAGTGGTGTAAGGGGGAATGGATGGAACATTCATTGTTACATGCTTCGGGTCTCACCTTAGCAATTCCCTTTGGTGACTCTCTCCACCAACACAACCTATAGGCCCTAACACAAATGCAGATACCATGGTTCTACGGGCCACTCTCACTTCCAACCATAGCATGCAGTTCAATCCAAAACTTGGTCCTTTGACTCTGCTTCACTCTTGACCCTTAATCATCCCTAAAGGCCAAATTCCCACAATACTCAACTGGATGCTTGTAGGGGTGTAAAGGTGCGTTTTCATGCTTCCAAGCATCCCCTTAGGTCTCTTGAACAACCACTAGACTCAATTTCACCATCGTTTCTTCCAAACCCTCACCTAGGGTTTTGAAGGCAACAAGCCTAGAGTCTCTTTTGAGCCCTCCTAACCCGAGAAGAAAGGTAATTTCACAAAACTTTCCCCAAAAACCCCACACCCTATCTATGTTTTCTTGGTCCTGATACAAACCACTTCAAGATAACCAAGGTCCTATGCCTGATCTTTTCGTACACAAGTTGCATCACTAAATTTAGCCAAAATGTAGGGTTTTCCTTAGTTATTAGCCACCCGATTGGACTGTCAAAGAGTTCTTCCACCAATTCAGTTGATAAAGACTCTTACCGACTACCACACCACTATATGGCCTTCCTCCACCTTTCTACCATGGGAAATTTCATGGAGAGGTCTCCCCTGCAAGTTAGATGATTTTCACCTCTAGGCTTTCCTAATTGGGCACTGTTTTGCTCACCTAGGAAAGCTCTCCTTTCATGCTTGCTTGATTCCTAATGACTCCTAACCCTACTAAAAATATAGGCATGGAGCCTAGCCACTATTTCCAAGATCCCATACACCAGGTACAAGGGAAACGTGGTCTAGGTCTCCATTTATTATAGCTTGCCAGGAATAATAACCAAGAAACTATAACTTAGAGAATAGAAAACAACAATAAGAATGATGAAACAACTATCTAGATTCCAACCAACACATACACATACCAAGGCCTGGTAAAGCCATTAACACACTGCCAAAACTCAACCACAAAAAAATGACTACTCCTACTATCCTTCCTTTTTCTTCATGAAAAACTCAAATTTACAAACTCCAAAAGCCTTCCAAATGACTTCCAACCCAACTACAGGTTGATGCATACCTTTTATAGATTGGCCAAAGTAGTTTTGCCTCCCTTGGGTTAGACAAATTAGTTATCAAGTGGGAAACAGTGTAAATTGTCCCAATTTGCCACTTTTCCCAACTTCCTAGAATTCACACAATTGAGTGTCTTAAACACAAAAATTAAACACTCCTAATAGCTCTTGACCAAGGTATTTTGGTAAATTTCCCACTCAAATGCAATGGTCAACATGACCTTATTTAAAAAAAAACACAAATTCATAAATTCATAAACCCTTTCCTAATCCTAGGTGTTCTTCTAGGTGTTTCTCCTAGTCTTCTAAGTACTCCTGCACCATTCTCCCCCTCCCTACCAAACACTAAGGAGTAGAAGGAGAGATCAATGACATGTCAATGCCAAGATTTTAGAACTGATCTTCTTGAACCCATGTAGCTTCCGATTCATGCTTGTTCTTCCACTTAATAAGGTGCTCCATGTACACCTTGTGTCTTGTAGACTTTTGTACCATTGATTCCAAGATTCTTTCAGCTTGTTGCTTGTCTTGAGAAGGTAGGGGTATGTTGCTGATGTCCTTGAAGATCTCTTGACTATTCTAATCCATTCCTTTGAATGATCCCTTATATTTGATCAAGTCAGCTATATTGAAAACCGGTGAGATTCCCAAGTCAGGGGGTAGCTCAACCTTGTATGCATTTTTACCATACTTAGCCAATATCTTACATGGTTCTCCCCATTTCATCTGTAGCTTGATTGACACTCCATTTTGTAACCTAGATTTATTGAGGTGAACCATGACATACTCACCCACTACAAATTGCACATCCTTCCTTGACAAATCTACCTTCTCCAAAAACTTTTGTGTAGCTTCGGTGACTATCTTCTTCACCTACTCCTGACTCTCTTTCATAGTCTGACTAAAGTCTTCATTATGTCCACTCCCATTCTCCATGGTTCCTAGATCCCTGAGCTCACAAATACCCCTTGGGTGCATCCCATACACAACCTCAAAAGGACTCCTCCCTATGGTCCAGTTGAAACTATCATTATAGGCATACTCTTCTTATGAGATGACCATATCCCATGTCTATCCATATTCCTTTGTTAGACACCTAAGAAGATTACCCAACACCCTATTAACCACCTTTGTTTGACCATTGGTTTGAGGATGGTAAGCTGATCCAAATGACAGGTTGGTACACAATCTTTTCCATAGAGTCTTCCAAAAATGAATCATGAACTTAACATCCCTATCTGCAACAATGCTTAAAGGTAGGCCATGAATCGTTATAGCCTCTTTAAAGAAAAGATGCGCTATGTAGCTAGCATCATGAGCAGTTTTGCAAGGAATAAAGTGACTCATTTTGCTAAATCTGTCCACCACTACATACACACTGTCAAAACCAGACTTGGTCTTAGGGAGTCCTACCACAAAATCCATGCTCACACACTCCCATGGTCTGTTAGGAATGGGTAGGGGTTGAGAAAGACCAACATTACTAGCTCCTCCCTTAGCTCTCATACATACAACACATTGTTCCACATACTTTTTAACATCTCTTGCCAACTTAGGCCAATAGTAAAACCTTTGTACTAATTCCAAAGTCTTGTTGATGCCAAAATTCCCACTAAGACTGCCATTATGCTTCTCTTGAATGAGGTTTTCTCTTATTGACCCTCTTGGAATACATAACTGATTCCCTTTAAAAAATAGACCAATTTGCAATGTATACTCACCATATTGACTATGAAAATGATTCTCAAATTCAGAACATACCTTATAAGCTTTTGAGAAGTCTTCATCCTCTCCATAGAGATCTTTAAAGCTTTCAATCCCTATGATCTTCACTTGTATCTCTTGAACTATCAACAATCTCCTGCTCAATGCATCTGCTACCTTATTCATCTATCCCTTCTTGTGCTTGATGGTGATGGTAAAATCTTGGATGTATTCCATCCACTTCAAATGCCTATTACTCAACTTCTCGTGAGTGTTGATATAGTTGAGTGCTTGGTTGTCTGTAAAGACCACAAACTCCTTAGGTAGAAGGTAATTCCTCCACTTCCTAAGTGACTGAACCAAAGCATAAAGTTCTAAATCATAAGTTGAATATTTCTTCTTTGTTTCATTGAGCTTCTCACTAAAGAATGCTATAGGTCTGACCTCTTGACTCAACACTCCTCCAACTACCACTCCACTAGCATCACATTCCACAATGAACAACTTGTCAAAGCTAGGTAACAAGAGAATAGGTTGAGTTGCCACGTCTTGTTTCAGTTTCTCAAACCCTCTCTCAGCTTCTTGTGTCCACACAAACTTGGTTTTCATACCACATTTTATTGTATCTAGGACCGGTGCACAAATACCACTAAAGTTCATTATGAATTTTCTATAGAATTGATCCAATCCATGCAAAATTCTTACCTCAGTCCCTGTTGTTGGTGTAGGGAATTTTTTGATTGCTTCCGCCTTGCTTGGATCTATCTTTAATGATCCTTTGGACACTACAAATCCCAAATATACAAGATCTTGTTTAAAGAATTCACACTTCTCTAGATTAATTTCCAACTTCTCCTCTTGCAACCTTCTAAGAACCAACTCCACATGTTTTAAATTTTCTTTTGGTGTCTTCCTGAATATGAGGATGTCATCAAGGTATACAACCACAAATATCCTTGTGAAATCCTTGAGCACTTCATCCATGAGCCTCATGAACGTGCTAGGGGAATTGAAGAGACCAAATGGCATCACTCTCCATTCATATAACCCATCATTTGTCTTAAATGTTGTCTTCCATTCATCACCATCCTTAATTCTGATCTAATGGTATCCACTCTTGAGATTCAACTTGGTGTAGTATTGAGCTCCTCCTAGACAATCCATTAAGTCTTCAATTCTAGGAATAGGGAACCTATACCTAATGGTGATTCTATTTATTGCTCTAGAATCAGTGCATAACATCCATTTACCTCCCTTCTTGGTTGCCAAGACTACTAGTACTACACATGGGCTGATGCTATTTTGTATAAATTTTTCATCCAACAACTCTTGCTCTTGTCTGGCCACTTCCAAATTCTGATCCAATGTAAGCTTATATGCTGCTTTGTTAGGTAATGATGCTCTAGGTATGAAGTTAATTTGATGACTAATAGATCTTTTAGGAGGTAAAGTTGCAGGTGTTCCATCACTTACAATGTCTTTGTACTTCACAAGTAATTTATAGACTGCTTCGGGTATGACTGGTTGTTCAGTCTTATCTTCCTCCTTGGATTTCAATAGAACTACATATCCTTCTCCACCTTCATGTAGGGTGTTGAGGAACTCTTTCCAACTACTTAGTAGCACACCTGGTGTCTTTGACTGTCCTTCATCCTCCTTTGACAGTGACTGCAATTTAAAAGTCTTTCAATCCTTCTTAAATGAAATTGTATTCTCCTTCCCATCATACATGGCAGTCCTGTCATATTGCCATGGTCTGCCCAATATTAGATGACATGCATCCATGGGTAAAAAATCACAAACTAACTTGTCCTTGTACCCTCCAATGGAAAATTCCACCATTACTTGTTCATTCACCAAAACACTTTGCCCTTTGTTAAGCCATGTGACCTTGTAGGGATTGGTGTGGGGTACGTTCTTCAATTTCAGTTTCACTACTGTCTCCTCTGAGATAATAATGTCTATGGAACCTGAGTCTACTATGACCTTGCATACTTTACCAAGTATCTTGCACCTTACCTTGAATAGGGCTCTCCTTTGTTTTGATTCTTCTTTGACCAGTTGTTTGATCAAAACTCTTCTAAACATCAAACTCTCTCCATTCTCAGATTCAATATGACTGACCATAGTTGCCTTAGGACTCATGATGTCCTCTTGTGCATAAGCCACTCTCTTCTTATTATTTGATGACCTTACTTTTTCTAGGCACCTATAGGCTGAGTGTCCAACTTGACAACAATGATAGCATTTCATGGTTACAAAATAGGAATTACTCCTACCTGCTCCACTTCCTTGAGAACCTCTACCCCTATTATACCCTCCTCTAGAAGGTGTTTCATTGCCATGATCTATGGATTTAAACTCTCCTTGTTTTCTTTGGTCATTACCTCTTCCTTGGTAGCCACTACGCTATCCTCTTTGATCTCTTTGATCTCTTCCTTTACCTCTGCCCTTAGAGGCCTGATCCTGCTTCCTCTTGCTTCTATCCTCAATTTTGATAGCTAATTGATAGCATTGATGTACTGTCTTTGGACTTAAAAGAACCATCTCCTCTTTAATGTTCCATTTCAATCCATTAAGATACCTTGCCACCTTGAGGCTTTCATCTTCTGAAACATTAGACCTCATACAAAGTTTTTGGAACTCCTTTGTGTAGGTATTCACATCTAGGTCTTTCTACCTTAGGCTTTGTCTCTTCTTGTATAGCTGAATCTCATAGTCATTAGGCATGTAGGCTTCTCTCACCTTTGCAATCATACCTTTCCAAGTTGAGATGGGTTTCTTTCCTTCCTTCTCCTTCTCTGTTTGGATGAATTTACACCATGTCAAGGCTGATCCTTACAATCTTGATTTGGCCACCTTCACCTTTTGTGCCTCTATGACTCCATCACACTCAAAATGATTCTCCATGCCTTCTATCCAATCCATGACTAGATCGGCTTTCATCTTCCCACTAAACATTGGTATGCTTTCTAGCGCTTTCCCACTCAAAGCTTTCAATGCCTTCAAGAAAGGCTCCTGTTGAAGAACAGGGTCAAGTTTAGGGATCTTGTCTTCCTCTACAACCTCTTCTTTCTTTGGTGCCCTATTATTGTCCTCACCATCCTTGTTTATCACAGTACTCAATGTCTCTTCCAATTGTGCTAGTCTTTCCCTTAGTCTTCTATTATCTTCTTCTTGGTCTCCAAACTTCTTGGACAACTCAGTATTTATCACCATGATTGTGGAACCACTGGATTCCAGGTCTGACATACAAACTTCACTCCCAAATCTTTCACTGCTCTGATACAACTCTGGTGTAAGGGGGAATGGATGGAACACTCATTGTTCCATGCTCTGGGTCTCACCTTAGCAATTCCCTTTGGTGACTCTCTCCACCAACTCAACGTATAGGTCCTGAAACAAATGCAGATGCCCTGGTTCTACTAGCCACTTCCACTTCCAAACATAGCACACAGCTCAATCCAAAACTTGGTCTTTGACTCTACTTCACTCTTGACCCTTAATCATCCCTAAAGGCCAAATTCCCACAATACTCAACTAGATGCTTGCAGGGGTGTAAAGGTGTGTTTTCATGCTTCCAAGAATCCCATTAGGTGTCTTGAACAACCACTAGACTCCATTTCACCATCATTTCTTCCAAACCCTCACCTAGGGTTTTCAAGGCAACAAGCCTAGACTCTCTTTTTAGCCCTCCTAACCCGAGAAGAAAGGTAATTTCACAAAACTTTCCCAAAGAACCCCAAACCCTCTCTATATTTTCTTTTTCTTGATACAAACCAATTCAAGATAGCCAAGGTCCTATGCATGATCTTTTCATACACAAGTTCCATTACTAAATTTAGCCAAAATGTAGGGTTCTTAGTTCTTAGCCACCCAATTGGACTGTCAAAGAGTTCTTCCACCAATTCAGTTGATAAAGACTCTTACCAGCTACTAGACCACTGTATGGGCTTCCTCCACCTTTCTACCACGGGAAATTTCATGGAGAGGTCTCCCCTACAAGTTAGGTGATTTTCACCTCTAGGCTTTCCTAACCGAGCACTATTTTTCCCGCCTAGGAAAGCTCTCCTTTCATGCTTTCTTGATTCCTAATGACTCCTAACCGTACTAAAAATATAGGCATGGAGCCTAGCCACTATTTCCAAGAGCCCATACACTAGGTGTAGGGGAAAGGTGGTCTAGGTCTCCATTTATTACAGCTTGCTAGGCAGAATAACCAAGAAACTAGAACTTAGAGAACATAAAACAACAATTAGAATGATGAAACAACTATCTAGATTCCAACCAACACTTTGAGATCAAAAAGCTGACTTTTCACATGGATGCCAAGGCCTAGTCAAGCTATTAACGCATTGCCAAAACTCAAACATAGAAAAATGAACCAATTACTCCTACTGTCCTTCCTTTTTCTTCATGAAAAATCCAAATTTACAAACTCCAAAATCCTTCCAAAAGACTTTCAACCCAACTAAATGTCAACGCATACCTTTTATAGGCTGGCCAAAGTAGTTGTGCCTCCCTTGGGTCAGAAAAATCAGTTATCAAGTGGGAAAAAGTGTAAATTGTCTGAATTTGCCACTTTTCCCAACTTCCTAGAATTCACACAAATGAGTGTCTTAAACACAAAAATTAAACACTCCTAATAGCTCCTGACCAAGGTATTTTGGTAAATTTCCCACTCAAATGCAATGTTCAACATGACCTTATTTAAAAAAAAACACAAATTCATAAATTCATAAACCCTTTCCTAATCCTAGGTGTTCTTCTAGGTGTTTCTCCTAGTCTTCTAGGTACTCCTGCACCATTCTCCCCCTCCCTATCAAACACTAAGGAGTAGAAGGAGAGATCAATAAAATGTCAATGCCAAGCTTCTAGAACTGATCTACTTGAACCCATGTAGCTTCTGATTCATGCTTGTTCTTCCACTTAATAAGGTGCTCCATGTACACCTTGTGTCTTGTAGACTTTTGTACCCTTGATTCCAAGATCCTTTCAGCTTGTTGCTTGTCTTGAGAAGGTAGGGGTATGTTTCTAATTTCCTTGAAGATCTATTGACTATTTTGATCCATTCCTCTGACTGATCCCTTATATTTGATCAATTCAACTATATTGAAAACCGGTGAGATTCCCGAGTCAGGAGGTAGCTCAACCTTGTATGCATGTTTACCATACTTAGCCAACATCTTGTATGGTCCTACCATTTTCATCTATAGCTTGGTTGAAAATCCCTTCTGTAACCAGGATTTATTGAGGTGAACCATGACATACTCACCCACTACAAATTGCACATCCTTCCTTGACAAATCTACCTTCTCCTTCAACTTTTGTGTAGCTTCGGTGATTGTCTTCTTCACCTGCTCCTAAATATCTTTCATGGTCTGACTGAAGTGTTCACCATGTCCACTCTTGTTCTCCATGGTTCCTAGATCCCCGAGCTCACAAATACCCCTTGGGTGCATGCCATACAAAAACCTCAAAAGGATTCTTCCCTGTGGTCTGGTTGACACTATCATTATAGGCATACTCTACTTGTGAGATGACCATATCCCATGTTTGTCCATATTTCTTTGTTAGGAACCTAAGAAGATTACCCAGCACACTATTAACCACCTCTGCTTGACCATTAGTCTGAGGGTGGTAAGCCGATCCAAATGATAGGCTGGTACCCAATCTTTTCCATAGAGTCTTCCAAAAATGACTCATGAACTTAACATCCCTATCTGAAATAATGCTTAAAGGTAGGCCATGAATCCTTACAACCTCTTTAAAGAAAAGATGAGCTATGTAGCTAGCATCATGAGTAGTTTTGCATGGAATAAAGTGACTCATTTTGCTAAATCTGTCCACCAGTACATACACACTATCAAAACCAGACTTGGTCTTAGGGAGTCCTACCACAAAATCAATGCTCACACACTCCCATGGTCTGTTAGCAATGGGTAGGGGTTGATAAAGACCAACATTACTAGCTCCTCCCTTAGCTCTCATACATACAACACATTTTTCCACATACTTTTTAACATCTCTTGCCAACTTAGGCCAATAGTAAAACCTTTGTACTAATTCCGAAGTCTTGTTGATGCAAAAATGCCCACTAAGACTGCCATTATTCTTCTCTTGAATGAGGTTTTCTCTCATTGACCCTCTTGGAACACATAATTGATTCCCTTTAAACAATAGACCACTTTACTATGTATACTCAGCATATTGAATATGAAAATGATTCTCAAAGTCTAACCATACCTTATAAGCTTCTCAGAAATCTTCATCCTCTCCATAGAGATCTTTAAAGCTTTCAATCCCTATGCTCTACACTTGTATCTCTTGAACTGTCAACAATCTCCTCCTCAATGCATCTGCTACCTTATTCATTTGTCCATTCTTGTGCTTGATGGTGAAGGTAAAATCTTGGATGTATTCCATCCAATTCAAATGCTTATTATTCAACTTCTCTTGAGTGTTGATATAACTGAGTGCTTGGTTGTTTGTAAAGACCAAAAACTCATTGGGTGGAAGGTAATGCCTCCACTTCCTAAGTGACTGAACCAAAGCATAAATTTCTAATTCATAAGTTGAATATTTCTTCTTTGCTTCATTGAGCTTCTCACTAAAGAATGTTCCAAGTCTGCCCTCTTGACTCAACACTCCTCCAACTGCCGCTCCACTAGCATCACATTCCATAATGAACAACTTGTCAAAGCTAGGTAACAAGAGAATAGGTTGAGGTGCCACCTCTTGTTTTAGTTTCTCAAACCCTCTCTTAGCTTCTTGTGTCCACACAAACTTGGTTTTCACACCACATTTTATTGTATCTAGGACCGGTGCACAAATACCACTAAAGTTCATTATGAATTTTCTATAGAATTGAGCCAATCCATGGAAACTTCTTACCTCAATCCCTGTTGTTGGTGTAGGCCAGTTTTTGATTGCTTCCACCTTGCTTGGATCCATCTTTAATGATCCCCTAGACTCTACAAATCCCAAATATACAAGCTCTTGTTTAAAGAACTCACACTTCTCTAGATTGATTGCCAACTTATGCTCTTGCAACCTTCTAAGAACCAACTCCACATGTTTTAAATGATCTTCTATTGTCTTGCTGAATATGAGGATGCCATCAAGGTATACAACCACAAATATCCGTGTGAAATCCTTGATCACTTCATTCATGAGCCTCATGAACGTGCTAGGGGCATTGGAGAGACAAAATGGCATTAGTATCCATTCATATAACCCATCATTTGTCTTAAATGTTGTCTTTCATTCATCACCATCCTTAATTCTGATCTAATGGTATCCACTCTTGAGATCCAACTTGGTGTAGTATTGAGCTCCTCCTAGACAATCCATTAAGTCTTCAATTCTAGGAATAGGAAACCTATACCTAATGGTGATTCTATTTATTGCTCTAGAATCAGTGCATAACCTCTATTTTCCTCCCTTCTTGGTTGCCAAAACTACTGGTACTACACATGGGCTGATGCTCTTTTGTATCAATTTCTGATCCAAGAACTCTTGCACTTGTCTAGCCACTTCCAAATTCTGATCCGGTGTAATCTTATATGCTTCTTTGTTAGGTAATGATGCTTTAGGTATGATGTCAATTTGATGACTAATAGCTCTTTTAGGAGGTAAAGTTGCAGGTGTGCCATCACTTATAATGTCTTTGTACTTCACAAGTAATTTATGGACTGCTTCAGGTATGACTGGTTGTTCAGTCTTGTCTTCCTCCTTGGATTGCAATAGAACTACATATCCTTCTCCACCTTCATGTATGGTGTTGAGGAACTATTTCCCACTACTTAGTAGCACACTTGGTGTCTTTGGCTATCCTTCATCCTTCTCTGACAGTGACTGCAATTTAAAAGTCTTTCCATCCTTCTTAAGTGAAATTGTATTCTCCTTCCCATCATACATGGCACTCCTATCATATTTCCATGGTCTACCCAATAGTATATGACATGCATCCATGGTTAAAACATCACAAACCAACTTTTCCTTGTACCCTCCAATGGAAAATTCCACCGTTACTTGTTCATTCACTAAAACACTTTGCCCTTTGTTAAGCCATGTGACCTTCTAGGTATTGGTGTGGGGTACCTTCTTCAATTTCAGTTTCACTACTGCCTCCTCTGAGATAATATTGTCTATGGAACTTGAGTCTACTATGACCTTGCATACTTTACCAAGTATCTTGCACCTTACCCTAAAAAGAGCTCTCCTTTGTTTTTGTTCTTCTTGGATCGGTTGTCTGATCAAAACTCTTCTAAACATCAAACTCTCTCCATTCTCAGATTCAATATGATTGACCTCAGTTGCCTTAGGACTCATGATGTGCTCTTGTGCATAAGCCACTCTCTTCTCATTGTTTGATGAAGTTGCTTTCTCTAGGCACCTATAGGCTGGGTGTCCAACTTGACCACAATGATAGCATTTCATGGCTGCAAAATAGGAATTACTCATGCCTACTCCTCTTCCTCTATTGGATACTCCTTGAGAACCTCTACCTCTGTTATACCCTCCTCTAGAAGGTTTTTCATTGCCATGATATGTGGATTTAAACTCTCCTTGGTCTGTTTGGTCATTACCTCTCCCCTGGTAGCCACCACGCTGTCCTCTTTGATCTCTTTGATCTCTATCTTTACCTCTGCCCTTAGAGGCCTGATCCTGCTTCCTCTTGCTTCTATCCTCAATTTTGATAGCTAATTGATAGCATTGATGTACTGTCTTTGGACTTAAAAGAACCATCTCCTCTTGAATGTTCCATTTCAATCCATTAAGATACCTAGCCACATTGAGGCTTTCATCTTCTGAAACATTAGACCTCGTACAAAGTTTTTGGAACTCCTCTGTGTAGGTATTCACATCTAGTTCTTTCTACCTTCGGCTTTGTCTCTTCTTGTGTAGCTGAATCTCATAGTCATCAGGCATGTAGGCTTCTCTCACCTTGGCAACCCTACCTTTCCAAGTTGAGATGGGTTTCTTTCCTTCCTTCTCCCTCTCTGTTTGGATGAATTTCCACCATGTCAAGGCTGATCCTCACAATCTTGATTTGGCCACCTTCACCTTCTATGCCTCTATGACTCCATCACACTCAAAATGATTCTCCATGCCTTCTATCCAATCCATGACTAGATCGGCTTCCATCTTCCCACTAAAAATTGGTATTCCTTCTAGTGCTTTCTGACTCAAATCTTTCAATGCCTTCAAGAATGGCTCCTCTTGTAGAACAGGGTCAGGTTCAGCAATCTTGTCTTCCTCTGCAACCTCTTCTTTCATTGGTACCCTATTACTGTCCTCACCATCCTTGTTTAGCACAGTACTCAATGTCTCCTCTAATTATGCTAGTCTTTCCCTTAGTCTTCTATTATCTTCTTCTTGGTCTTCAACCTTCTTAGCCAACTCAGCATTTGTCACCATGAATGTGGAATCACTGGATTCCAGGTCTAACATACAAAATTCACTTGTAAATCTTTCACTGCTCTGATACCAATCTAGTGTAAGGGGGAGTGGATGGAACACTCGTTGTTCCATGCTCTGGGTCTCTCCTTAGCAATTCCCTTTGGTGACTCTCTCCACCAACGCAACCTATAGGTCATGACACAAATGTAGATATCCTAGTTCTATTGGCCACTCCCACTTCCAACCATAGCACACAGTTCAATCCAAAACTTGGTCCTTTGACTCTGCTTCACTCTTGACCCTTAATCATCCCTAAAGGCCAAATTCCCACAATACTCAACTAGATGCTTGCAGGGGTGTAAAGGTGTTTTTTCATGCTTCCAAGCATCCCATTAGGTCTCTTGAACAATGATTAGACTCCATTTCACCATTGTTTCTTCCAAACCCTCGCCTAGGGTTTTCAAGGCAACAAGCCTAGAGTCTCTTTTTAGCCTTCCTAACCCGAGAAAAAAGGTAATTTCAAAAAAATTTCCCAAAGAACCCCAAACCCTCTCTATATTTTCTTGGTCTTGATACCAACCACTTCAAGATAACCAAGGTCCTATGCCTAATCTTTCCATACACAAGTTGCATCACTAAATTTAGCCAAAATGTAGGGTTTTCCTTAGTTCTTAGGCACCTGGTTGGACTGTCAAAGAGTTCTTCCACCAATTCAGTTGATAAAGACTCTTACCAGCTACCAAACCACTATATGGCCTTCCTCCACCTTTCTACCATGGTAAATTTCATGGAGAGATCTCCCCTGCAAGTTAGGTGATTTTTACCTCTAGGCTTTCCTAACCAGGCACTATTTTGCTCGCTTAGGAAAGCTCTCCTTTCATGCTTTCTTGATTCCTAATAACTCCTAACCCTACTAAAAATATAGGCATGGAGCCTAGCCACTGTTTCCAAGAGTTGATACACCAAGTACAAGGGAAAGGTGGTCTAGGTCTCCATTTATTATAGCTTTCCAGGTAGAATAACCAAGAAACTAGAACTTAGAGAACATAAAACAACAATTAGAATGATAAAACAACTATCTAGATTCCAAACAACACTTTGAGATCAACAAGCTGACTTTTCACATGCATGCCAAGGCCTGGTCAAGCCATTAACACACTACCAAAACTCAAACACAGAAAAATGAACCAATTACTCCGATTGTCCTTCCTTTTTCTTCATGAAAAATTCAAATTGACCAACTCCAAAAACCTTCCAAAAGACTATCAACCCAACTATAGGTCGAGGCATACCTTTTATAGGTTGGCCAAAGTAGTTGTTCCTCCCTTGGGTTGGACAAATCAGTTATCAAGTGGGAAAAAGTGTAAATTGTCCCAATTTGCCACTTTTCCCAACTTCCTAGAATTCACACAAATGAGTGTCTTAAACACAAAACTTAAACAATCCTGATAGCTCCTGACCAAGGTAATTTGGTAAATTTCCCACTCAAATGCAATGGTCAACATGACCTTATTTCAAAAAAAACACAAATTCATAAACCCTTTCCTAATCCTAGGTGTTCTTCTAGGTGTTTCTCCTAGTCTTCTAGGTGCGCCTACACCATGGAGTTAGAGGAGGCTCAATTAGCTTAGACATCTAATAGAGAGGCTATCTTACTATCAAATATCAAGCAACTACAAAGAGAGAATGCTAGAATCCAAGCTGATAGACACCACACAGAGCGAGAGTGTGTGGAGGAACCAATACATGAAGGTGAATTATGTGGGGCACTATAGAATATGTAGGATATGTCTACCATGATTAGATCTTGATAACACACCACCATATCTCGATAGGTGTGAACACTAGATCTCGAGTGATCCAATACTCATAGGCCATAGTGACGTTGTATTATTTGATGAGATGCATTAAAATTTTTTATGTATATGTGAGCACATTGGGATTTTATATTTATGTGTCAAATGGAAGTGTGATTTATTAAATAATATTTGTTAGAATATTCAATAAATATCTCCATGATCTAACATGTGTTTTATTAAAATTTCTTAGATTAATGAGGTTATATGTTATGCTAAATTAAATGCACTCATGATTTAATTGTAGAATATTAAATGAAAATAAGGATTTAAGCTAACATAGCATACACCAAAAGGTCTAAATAGCATGATACCTAAAGTAACAATCCAAAAAAAAATTGGACCCACTACTCCATCATTCAAGACACAACTATCCATTAACTCTAATGAAACTACTTTAAAAACTCACACTATTTAGAAAGGCTAGGCATAATATTGATGCAAATGTGTTTCATTGATAGGTTCCTAAAGAGGTGTACTATCCATTTCAGATATCAAGTATGCTCCTGACCCATAGCTCTCTTCAAATACATAAGGTCCTAACCAATTAGGGCTACACTTTTCTTTTTCAGCCGATTTAGCATAGAAATTTCACTAGTTCTCATATAGCACCAAATAACTCTTATTAAATGAACAAGGGATGACATGGTCATTATAACTTCGTTGCTTTCTCTTATTGTAAGCTTGAAGATGTTCAAGGGCATTAAAGCACCTTTCAATGGGAATTTAAATTTAGTGTAATCTTTTCTCCCTATAAGTATTGTCATCAATTACCCCTTGAAGAGTGATTCTTAAGGAGCGAATCTCTAATTCTAGGGGCATAACTGCCTCAACACCGTAAACAGGTTTATAAGGTGTGTTTCTCGTTGAAGTTATAATACTAGTATAATAAGCCCATAATGCATATGTTAATTACATATGCTAGTCTATATTATGTTTGTTTACTATTTTTCTTAGAATTTGATCAAGAGTTTTATTAGTTAATTGAACTTGTCCATTAGATTGTGGGTAATAAGGCATCAAAAATTGACAGTGTATATTAAATGTTTCCAATAAATTCTTCACATCATTATTCTTAGATGGTGTCCCATTGTCTAAAACTAACACTGAAGGAAGTCCAAAGTGAGCAATAATGTGTTCCAATATGAAATGACATATTACATCGACAATTGTTGAATGTAGGGGAATAACTTCTACCCATTTCGTGAAATAATTCATCGTGATTATAAACATATGTGTAGTGTATGAAGGTGGAGATATTTTTCCAATAACATCCAAATGCCATATTAAGAATGGCCAAATAGGAGCTTGTAGATGAAGCTCGTAGGTAGGAGCATGAATTAAGCTATGATTCTCTTGACACTTATGAAATTTCTTAATGTATTCAAAGGAATCTTGTTCCATATTTTTCCAATAATATCCCATGCAGATTAGATTCTGAACTAATGATCTCGACAAGCACCTGCATGAGCTTCTTCAAGTGCTATAGGGATTTCAGATTGTTTAAGACACCTAAGTAAAAGTCCATGAAAGAATATTTTATATAAAATGTTTGCCAGGATGATATATCTAGATGTAAATTTTTCAAGACAAGAGCAATTGTTTTTATTTGTTGGCCCAAGAAAGGTACCATCTTTCAAATAGTTGAATATCATATCATATCATTCACTTGAGTCTTCAATGGTTTTTCCTAACACTTCTATTGAAATTCACAAGACAACTAAGAGGTGGGGTGAATTAATTGTACCAAATTACTTTTACTTCTAACCTTAATCAATTGAACTTTAACTTTAATTTTTTATTAATTATAAACATGAAATGTAGATAATAGAAAGAAAACACTAGAGACACCATATTTAAGTGGAAAAACCTGTTGGCACTCTCAAATTTTGCAAATTTGAGATGCCCATTTCAAGAAATTTGCAACTGCACTTTTAGAAGTGCACTTGAGGGGTCAGTTTGAATGACCCACTATGGAGAATCAGAATTTGAGGCATGTTGTTTTCCAAGCAAAACCCACATGCAGACGTATTTGATTGACATATGTGAGCGTGTGTGTCAATTTTCAGCTTCCTACAAAAGGTTCTGTCAGGGTTTTGAAAAGTGAAGTTGGAAGGTTTTTGCATTGTTCTGCTGTTTGCAAATTTGTCAATTTGCAAAGTAGCCTCTTGTTTGGGCTTGGATTTCACACCCAATTGACTGTTATGTCAAAATGAGTTGTTCTATATAATCCATACCTAAATGATCTCAAATGTCTAATTTTCAGAGCTACATGATTTGATTTGCTATTTTTAGCAGATCAAAATCAAAATGTTGTTTGCTCAGTTTCACATCTGCATTCTTGACAGCCCTTATGAGAGGCTAACTTTGATCATTAATATATTTTGATCAAAGATGTTTCAAAGCAATTAATTTTGCACATGTGCTCAGGGTATCTTAATGTTCCACTATGTTTGATGGCAGCTCGTTAGGGGTTGATTTGCTATTTTTACAAATCGGCAGTCAGGTGTGTTTTTAATTGTTTCAGAACAACTGTTGTTTCAGAAAGGTTTAATTGGGAAACTTTGCCGATTAATATCCTGTTCCTTGGGATCTGTTTCTCTGAGCTGTCTTTTGCACTATACTTTTGGATCAAATGAATATATGCTTGCAATTTTTTATTGTTTCACGAGGTCATTTGACCAGTTTCTCGGATTGATTCCTGAGCCTACTTGGCCTGTTTTGACCATTTTGTAAAAGTGACAGAAAACAGTTTTTGACGGCAATCCAGTTTACCATTTCATTTCAAATGCATCCGGATGTTGTCTTGGGATGATTCAATGGCAAACTTGTTTGAAAACGATTTTTTTTTTAGCCAAGCCCACGTGGGACTCGACATGCCTTGCACTATCTTGACTTGTATTTGTTACGGTGATGCAACCATGTAAGGTAAATGTTTCTGAGATGGTTAACAAAAGAGAAAGGTAAATTTGGCATTATCTACATGAATTCAAATACATGGACCAATAATTCAGCATTGTTGAAGCTTTTGAATAGCAATCTGACACTAATACAGGAAGACCTTTTGGACAGTTTGAAGGTGATGTTGCACTTAATATCACCGTGGGATAGGGCCACTGCACTTTTCAAATTTTCTTGAATGTGTGAACATCTACATATACTAAAGGAGCAATTTATTTTGTGAATATTTATGGTGTTCAAGTTTAGGGTCTGACAAGTTTGATGGGGGCCAATGTCAGCATAATGGAGGTGTATCTAGTTTGATGTGTGCAATAAAATTGAAAGCAAGTCCAGACAATGTGGAACTAGGAGTAGTTCTTGGTTTTGAATTTGATGAAACAAATAACGAGTTGCTCAACAAAGTCAAGTATAGGGCAGCGACTAAATCGGTATGCCATTGAGCAAATGTATATGGCCATTTTAAGACTTCAAAGAAGGATCAAAATGCAGACATGTGAAGATGGCCTATCATTTGGGTCTGATTCAAAGCTAAATAAAGCAAGGAAGACTAGTGTTGGATCAGATTTGTGTATCTTTTCAAGCGACATTGATAATGTTTATGGCACTGGAAAATTTGTGAGGCCTACAGAAGGATCTTAAAGAAATATTTTGTCTCCATGGATAATATCCACTTGACAGTTGATGTGTCAATTGAGTGTATTATTTTATCATGGATGAGCTCGAAGTAATGGAACTAAACAAAGCTACCCAGTGTAATGAATTTGACATACAAATTCTAGTGTGCTTTTCAAATGCTAATAGTATGTTTTGTAACCTTGGTGCCAAGGGATGCATATCCATGAAAACTCACCTGGAGTTGATTGAAGGCAGCAATGTCTGAAGGGCTCAAGTCACATTTGGGCACCATGTATGACTGTATGCAAAAAGTGACTGTAAAGAATATTTTAGAAAATTCTAAGGAAAAGGACTTCACTTGCTGAGGGAAACCAAGCCTATACCGATAGTAGATGGAAGGCCTGCACATGAAGCATGAAGACATGGGAGACCCACGCAAGTGGTTGCTGTCGGATGGAGGTTCACGCATGGAAGTGGAGGATGAAGTCTGCGGCCTGGTGATGATGATGTATGGGGATGGCCAGTAACGTGAAGGCACAAGCCAACAAGGAATTGGAGGCTCGCGCATAGCTGAAGGGAAACCTGCTCAGTGAGGAACCACGCACAATATGAGGAGGCCCGCAACCAGCATAAAGTGAAGACCAAGGGGCCTACGCCTAGAAGAAGGAACCACGTACAACGAAGGGAAGACGCTAGAGGTCAATGGAAAATGGCCTGAAAATGGTGTGTGAATAGTTTGACAATGCCTAAATAAACAAGGTTGAAGCCACACCAAACACAGAGTAGGGAGCCCGCGGCCAGGTGAATGAAAATGGAGGCATAAACTAGAGAATGCAGGGGCGCGGTCTGCAAGTGGAAGGAGCAGGAGAAAATGAATAGGCCGCAATGATTACAAAGTGCAAAGCTCGGGGAGTATGCTCGAGCAAACAGAAAATGAAGATTAGGGCAACAAATGACAAATGAGTAGAAGAAGATCAATGGTGGGGGAGCTCGATGATGTCTAGCTAAATCCCAACCATTGCCCACCAGATCGCGATCCCAAAGTGCTTGATCATTAATAATGATAGGATAGAGGGGAAATGAGTATGGGGCTGACAAAGGAATGGTATGCCTTGTTTTGTTCGGTGGATTTATTAAAAAGGGTTTTCACTTTCATGCATTTTTAATAAAGCAAAGCATAATTACCACCAAAGGTCCGGTGCTTTTTATTTAAAATGTTTTCGTTTTATATAAAACTTTTGAAGAGGTGGAATTATTTTAAATATGATAAAGATCAAGGCACTTGGTAAAATTTTCTTTGCTGCGAAAAAATAGTAAAATACACAAAGAGGGATTTTCTGCCAAGTGAGGTCAATTAATTTACCATTTAAGAGTAAAATGTTAAAAGGGTGAAGTGTGGGCCTAGTAGTAAATTAAGCCACGGGTAAATGATGCAAAAAGGTGAAATAGAATCTAACGGTGGTGGAGTTGGATGAAATGCAGCAGCATCTAGATCGTTGCCTGCCATTTCGCAATCCCAAATTGCTCATGGTATGTTGATTGCAGGATGGTGAGGGACAAGTAGTGGGCCCAAATACTTTGGGAATGAAAATCTTATATGTTGGATGAAATTTTCTTTAATATAAGGGGAGTCTTCATTTGATTTTTATTATTAATGACAAACCATTTAAATGGAATGTAGTGTGGATGTGAGTGAGGGATGGGCCCACCGAGGTAAAGAGTTTATTTGCTTGACATGGTTTTATGTGTAAGGTTTTGTAACTTTTGTAAAAGTGAAATAAAATATTGAGGCCAAACATTTTGAGTGGAGAGTTTTACCTGTTGGAGATAAAATAATGCACGTGAATGATGGAGAAATTTTATTAAGCCAATGGTTTAATTTTATAACCTTTAAAACTTTATTTTGACATAAAGTGAAAATGTTTTGTGCTTAATGTTAAAAATGCAGCAAAGGAAGGTAAGGTAAAGTGATTTTATTCACTCTGTGAACTGAAATCATATGTTGGGCACATAAGAGGAAGAGTTTTGTGAAGTGAATAATGATTATTCATGAGAGGAATATTTTGGTGGCAGGTAAGGGTACGAATGTTTTAAAACATAGAGTGCTTGGAGATTATTTTACTTTGTCAAAAGTAAAATAATATACAATTGTAACAAAAGTAAAAAACAACAGAGTAAAATGCAGCAAGAGAAAGCGCAGAAACAGAGGAAAATGGATTTTCATGTGGAGAGAGATTTTCTTTCAGCTACAGAGTCTGTTTATTGCAATGAGTTGAGTGGACACATGTCACTTTTCTATTGAGAAACGAATTGGGCACATGTTGTTTTTGAAACAGATTAAAGTTTGGTACAGGGAAATGGAGAGGATATTTTGCAGATCACTGTTCAACGGTGGAGATGCTTCCGGATGGATGTTTCTATTCAGATTTAGGGTTTCTTCTGGAATCTCTTCTCCTCTTCTTATTTTTTTCTCTTCTCATTGTAAAGGGAAAAAAAAGTGGGCAAGTTAGAAAGTTAGGTTAGCAAGTAACCTAGCTGAAATTCTGGTGTGGAGCTGCATATCAAATTGTAAAATATGTAGCTACAGAGGCAATGCAAGTGGGTTTTGTGTCATTTTGTTGTAGGATTTGGGTTTATTAAGATTTAGTGTTTCAGAACAGTACTAGCATTTGAGTTTAACTGAAAAAGGTAGGCTCATGCCTCTCCTATGTGCAAATTTATTTGAATTTTGAATGAAATAATCAAGGGTTATTATGTTCTTCTCACTATTGTGGTGTGTGCAATTCTAGTTTTAGCTTTGATTCAAAGAATTAATTAAACTGCTTAAATGAGATTGTAGATTGATATGTTTTGTACAAGGATTGGGTAAGAAGTATTGAGCCAAGGTACAAATTGGTGATACTGTAAGGCAGTATAATTAGAGATGTAGTATGCTATGTGTTGAAATCTGCTATGAACCATTAGGTGTTTGTGAATTTGACTCCTCTAATGGATATGGCACTGGTTTGATTTGCATCTGTTCTTTGTTATGCAGTGTTTTGTTTGTCTTCACCTAGGGCTTGCTACCACCATTTTAAAACATAATGATTTATCCTTCACAATGAAATTGTGTTATAACCATCTCATGCTCCAAGTGGTTGATATTATGGATGAATAGCCATTTCATTCCAGTCTTATCCCATTATGTTGAGCTATTAAGTGAGATTATCTATTTGAAGTTATTGAGTATTTATGATTTTTGTTGCAGAAGTTATAAACTCATTACAGGGATCACCCTCCCAGGTCTTGCAGAGCCCAAAGTGTAGGAGGTTATTGTTAAACAATCCTCATCAGTCGGTCCAAGTCCTCCGAGTTGCCCTTGATTGGAAATTTGGCAATTCCATAGGTAGATTAGGAGACAAACCTGGTTTTAAAAAAACACCAACAAAATGGTGACTCTACTGGGGACCATTGTTGAAGATCATCCTACCTTAGAGTCATGAGCTTGATAAGTCCATTCTCCTTATCTGTTGAGTCAATTGTCATGAATGTTGCTAGAGAATTTGTTGTAATTCATCTTTCAATGTAAGTCTATCAAGATTTGTCCATACTTCATGCTTATTTCATAACACCTCACAAGTTGTGAGTGGCGACTCCAAGATCTATGCACTTGTGTGCATTATTTGAGAAGAACTGGGAAAGAACCCAAAATATTTGCAGTAGAGATGTAGCAGATTCAAGCTCTTGTGATGAAGTACCCTGAAAAGTTGAGGAAGGAATCCATATGATGTCATATTGTTTGATTTGAAGGTGTTGCAGTACTTATGCTGGTTTTTAATGAATTTGACTTGTGAAGAATTTCTAGCTATTCACATTTTTGTCCTCTACAAAGAGGTGGTGACTCTACCTAAGAACCTAATGAAGATGTGAATATGGTTCAAGATCTACAAATATTTCCAATCAGAAGAACTATTTGCAGTTGCTGCAATAGTTCTAGGTATTTTCCACTCTTAATTTTAAAGAAATTATGTATTGAAACCATATGTGAACATTTTAGGAAAAATTTGGTTCCCTATTTGATGGATCTGCATTATGAAAGGGAACAACAACAATAGTATTTCTTTCTATACTTTTGAAATGTAATATGTAACATGAGTAGACAAGTATGTGTGTTTTGAGTTATGTCTTTCAGAAAGATTAAGGCATAGTTATTCAATCAATGTTTTAGAATCATGGTTGATTTTGTAAATGATGTAACAGATAACCATGTACAAACTTGATACTGATTGAATTTGTATACAAGAGGGTTTCCCTATGAAATGGAAAGTAAAAGTATGCAAGGAAAACAAGTTATCCCAAGCACTGAAAGGGATTTTTCTATTAAAAGATATATGCCATTGGTCTTTAGTGGTATTGGAGGTTTCCCAAACCTAATACCTAAAGATGTTAGAAAGAATTTGCCCATATTCATAGGGAAAAGTTCAGAATCAGCCTCTAAGCATCTACAAAATTTCATGGATGTGATGGGGGACTATGAGGTAAATCATGAGGATGTAGTTATGAAATTATTTGTTCAATCCTTGAAGGATGATGCCAGGGATTGGTATAGATATTTACCGTCATGCTCTATAACCTCTTGGAATCATTTTATGATAGCCTTTGTTGAGAAATTTGGTGAAAGGGTGAATCCAAGTGAGGAGAGGAAAAACTTTTTGGAGATCCATATAAGTGAAAATGAGTTGGCACCTGTTTTCAATCTCTGATTTGCAAAGGAAATAAGAGAGATCCCAGAGTATGTAAGACCGAATGATGTTGAATTTTTGGTCGTGTATCTTAGTGCATTTGATAGTAAGATGGGATTCTTGTTAAGGGATAAAGAGCCCACAACTTTACTTCAGGCATATCAAGCTGCCATGGACATTGAGAGCAATTTAAAATACTCTATGATGAAAGGGTGTCTAGCTGCAAATGTTGGTTACCCAAGAACAACTCATGATTTTGGAATTCAAGGACTAGGTAATGGAAATGATTGTCAATCTGATAATTCCTTTGCTACTGTGATTTCTTCATCATCAAAATATGAAGATCATAGTGAGCTCCAAGTTGAATGTCAACAAAATTTGGGCATTGTTGATAAAAAGTCTTTTGTACAAGAGTTGTATGAAATGAGAAGACAAGAAGTAGTGAATGAGATACAGAGTGCTACTTCATGTCATGTTGTGACCAGCAACTACAAGGCATGTATTGCTGATATTTCATTAGAAAATAATGACTCTGGTTGTGAAAGTGCAGCCCCAAGCTGTTGTAGTGAGGATTTTTCTTGTGAAGAAAGCCATGATGGGGTTGCTAGTTCTGATTACTTCTCTGAAGGTTGTGATTGCTATTTTGAAAGTGATGTTGAAGCATATTCCTCATTCAAAGAATGCAACAGTATAAATATTCACAAGGTCATTCATCCACAAATGAAAGAACAAGGAACATGTGAAGAATATACCGAATGTAATTCGGGTTTAAAATCATAAGAGCATGTTCACTGTGAGAGTGATGCAGAATTTGAAGACAAACATGTGTGTGATCAGCATGTTGATTCAAAACATAGTGTTGAATATGCTGAAGGCATTGATGAGTGTGCTTATGTTCCCGCTCTTCATGTTTATTTGAATAAAGCAAAGATGGAAAAATTTATGATGGATTCATTAAGCATGTATATGGGTAATTCAATGTTAATTGATGATATTGAAATGTTTGCTAACTTATGTGACGGTAAAGTTTCAACTTGTGTTGATATGGAAAATGTTGTCAATTCATGTGTGGAGCAGCCAAGCAGTGACAATGATGGTGACTCTCATGTTGATGAATGTGAGGTTGAATGTAATTACATTTTGTTTGATTCTCCTATTTTTCAGAATGTGCACATGGATATGTTGCCACCATATGTGAGAAGCATTGATGTCCTTGTTGATAATGATTTGTTTGAGCCTTCACTTGAGGTATTTGGTTTTGAAAGGAATGATGATGTGAAAAATGAATCAGAACATATTCTCAAGCTTGAGATGAATGTATTTACTCATTCCTTGGATGTTAATGATGCATGTGATTCTCATTTTCATGATACCAAGATGTGTTTTGATGTGCCTGAACCGAAGTGTCAAAAGATGGGCCAAGGTTGCAGTGATCAATACAAGGATGCTCCTGAGTGTGCATCTTTTATCTTTGATATATGCCAAGATGATTTGTAGAGAACACACCAAATTGTTTATGAGAACTTTTAGTTTGATTTGCAAGTTGATTTGGATCTGCATATTGATGATCAGATTGAGCCTAATAGTTCCAGCCATACAACAAAGTGTGAGTGCTATTTTTGTCAGCTTGAAGGAATTTTCATAGAATGTGGTAATGTTCAAGATATGGAGGCAAGTTGTTTTCATCTTGAGAATGATCCATGTGATGAATGTGATAGGTTTTTGCCACATGATAATCAGTATTTTGAAAGTATGCCCAACTTTCAGATGCATAGTGATTGTGAACATGTTCATAATGTTGTGAATGATTGCCTATTAGGAGGTACTAGCATGTTTACTCAAGCAAATGGTTGTGATCAGACCAAGCTCTCATATGGTCTTGATCCCTATTTTCAAATCATGCCACTTGATGAAAATGAAGAAAATGAAGAATGTGGCAGTGATATGACTTATCTGATTTGGTTGCCATATAATGAAATTGAACAGAGAGAAGGTTTCTACTTGCTCAATGGTAGCCTGACACTTATGTTTGCAAAGATGTAATTGTTTGTTATTACAATTTGACAAGTGTAAGCATGAGTTAAGGGGGGTCAGCTCTTTTCAAAAAATTGTATTTGACAGAGGTAAGTATTGACTCCTATTTTTCATTTGGTGACCTGGGGTCATTAGATGAAGTTGAAAAATGAAAGTTGGATTTGGGGAGCATTTTGAAGACACATGACTGATTCAAAATTTGGTCTACTCTCCTAGAGATCTGGAATCTTGCTATGCCCATAGGGGGAATACATCCCCAGATGGAGCCATTGTTGGCACTCTCAAATTTTGCAAATTTGATATGCCCATTAAAAAAAATTGCCTTTGCACTTTCAGAAGTGCACTTGAGGGGTCAGTTTGAATGACCCAGTTTGGAGAATCAGAATTTGAAGCATGTTTTTTTCCAAGCAAAACCCACTTGTAGATGTATTTGATTTACATATTTGAGTGTGTGTGTCAATTTTCAGCTTCCTACGATAAGTTCTTTCAGGGTTTTGAAAAGTGAAGTTACAAGGTTTTTGCACTATTCTACTGTTTGCAGATTTGTCAGTTTGTAAAGTAGCCTCCTGTTTGGGCTTGGATTTCACACCCAGTTGACTGTTATGTCAAAATGAGTGTTGTTTTGTATTCTCCATACCTAAATGATCTCAAATGCCTATTTTCAGAGCTTCATGATCTGATCTGCTATTTTTAGGAGATGGAAACCAAATGGTGTTTGCTCAGTTTCACATCTGCATTCCTGATAGCCCTTCTGAGAGGCTAACTTTGATAATTAATATATTTTGATCAAATATGTTTCAAAGCAATTCCTTTTGCACATGTGCTCAGGGTATCTTAATGTTCCACTATGTCTAATGGCAGCTTGTCAGGGGTTGATTTACTATTTTTACAAATTGGCAGTCGGGTGTGTTTTTAATTGTTTCAGAACAGCTGCTATTTCAGAAAGGTTTAATTGGGAAACTTTGCCAATTAATATCCTATTCTTCAAGATCTGTTTCTTTGAGATTTATTTTGCACTATACTTTTGGATCAAATGACTATATGCTTGCAAATTTTTATGGTTTCATGAGGTCGTTTGACCAATTTCCTAGATTGATTCCTAAGCCTACTTGGCCTATTTTGACCATTTTGCAAAAGTGACAGAAAAACGTTTTTGACGGCAATCCAGTTTACCATTTCATTTTAAATGCATCTGGATGTTTTCCTGGGATGATTCGAGGGCAAAACTTGTTTGAAAACGAAATTTTTTTTAGCTGAGCACACGTGTGGCTCGACATGCCTTGCACTGTCTTGACTTGTATTTGTTATGGTGATGCAACCATGTTAGGTAAATGTTTCTGAGATGGTAAACAAAAGAGAAAGGTAAATGTGGCATTTTCTACATGAATTCAAATACATGGACCAATAATTAAGCATTGTTCAGGCTTTTGAATAGCAATCTGACATTAATATAGGAAGACCTTCTAGACAGCTTGAAGGTGATGTTGCACTTGGTATCACCGTGGGATAGGGCCATTGCACTTTTCTAATTTTATTGAATGTGTGACCATCTACATATACTAAAGGAGCAATTTATTTTATGAAGATTTATGTTGTTCAAGTTTAGGGTCTGACAAGTTTGATGGGGGCCAATGTCAGCATAATGGAGGTGTATTTAGTTTGATGTGTGCAATAAAATTGAAAGCAAGTCCAGACAATGTGGAACTAGGAGTAGTTGTTGGTTTTGAATTTGATGAAACAAATAACAAGTTGCTCAACAAAGTCAAGTACAGGGCAGCGACTAAATGGGTATGCCATTGGGAAAATGTATATGGCCATTTTAAGACTTCAAAGAAGGATCAAAATGCAAACATGTGAAGATGGCCTATCATTTGGGTCTGATTCAGAACTAAATAAAGCGAGGAAGACTAGTGTTGGATCAAATTTGTTTATATTTCCAAACGACATTGATGATGTTTATGGCACTTGAAAATTTGTGAGGCCTACAAAAAAATCTTAAAGAAATATTTTGTCTCCATGGATAATATCTACTTGACAGTTGATGTCTCAATTGAGTGTATTATTTTATCATGGATGAGCTCGAAGCAATGGAACTAGACAAAGCTATGCAGTGTAATGAATTTGAAATACAAATTGTAGTGTGCTTTTCAATTACAAATAGTATGTTTTGTAACCTTGGTGCCAAGGGATGGATATCCATCAAAACTCACCTGGAGTTGATTTAAGGCAGCAATGTCTGAAGGGCTCAAGTCACATTTGGGCGCCATGTATGACTGTATGCAGAAAGTGACTGTAAAGAAGATTTTGGAGAAATCTAAGGCAAAGGACTTTAGCCAGTGAGGGAGACCAAGCCCATACCGGTAGCAGATGGAAGGCCTGTGCACCAAGTAGGAAGACATGGGAGACTCGTGCAAGTGGTCGCTATTAGATGGAGGTTCATGCATGGAAGTGGAGGATGAAGTTTGTGGCCTGGTGATGAGGATGTATGGCCACGGCCAATAATGTGAAGGCACAAGCCAACAAGGAATTGGAGGCTCGTGCATAGCTGAAGGGAAACCCACGGCCTTTGAAGGGGGAAACCTGCGCAATGAGGAACCACACACGGTATGAGGAGTCCCGCAGCCAGCATAAAGTGAAGACCAAGGGGCCCACGCTTGGAAGAAGGAACCATGCACAATGAAGGGAAGACGCTAGAGGTCGATGGAAAATGGCCTAAAAATGGTGTGTAAAGAGTTTGACAATGCCTAAATAAACAAGGTAGAAGCCACGCCAAACACAAAGCAGGGAGCTAACGACCAAGTGAATGAAAATGGAGGCATAAACTAGAGAATGTAGGGGCATGGCCTGCAAGTGGAAGGAGTAGGAGAAAATGAATAGGCCACCATGATTAAAAAGTGCAAATCTCGGGGAGTATGCTCGAGCAAATAGAAAATGAAGTTTAGAGCAACAAATGACAAATGAGTAGAAGAAGATCAATGGTGGGGGAGTCTGATGATGTCTAGCTAAATCCCTACCGTCGCCCACCAGATCGTGATCCCAAAGTGCCCGATCATTAATAATCACAGGATAGAGGGGAAATGAGTGTGGGCCCGATAAACGAATGGTGTGGCTTGTTTTGTTTGGTGGATTTATTAAAAAAGGGCTTCACTTTCAAGCATTTTTAATAAAGCAAAGCATAATTACCACCAAAGGTCCGATGCTTTTTATTTAAAATGTTTTCGTTTTAAATAAAACTTTTGAAGAGGTGGAATTATTTTAAATATGATAAAGATCAAGGCACTCAATAAAATTTTCTTTGCTGGGAAATAAGAGTAAAATACACAAAGAAGGATTTTCGGCCAAGTGAGGTGAATTAATTTACCATTTAAGAGTAAAATCTTAAAAGGGTGAAGTGTGGGCCTAGTAGTAAATTAAGCCATGGGTAAACGATGCAAAAGGTGAAGGTGAAACATAATTTAATGGTGGTGGAGTTGGATGAAATGCAGCAACATCTAGACCATTGCCCACAATTTCGCAATCCCAAATTGCTCACGGGATGTTGATTGCGGGATGGCGGGGGACAAGTAGTGGGCCCAAATGCTTTGGGAATGAAAGTCTTATATGCCGGATGAAATTTTCTTTAATATAAGGGGAGTCTTCATTTGATTTTTATTATTAATGACAAACCATTTAAATGGAATGTAGTGCGTATGTGAGTGAGGGACGTGCCCACTGAGGTAAAAAATTTATTTGCTCGACATGGTTTTATGTGTAAGGTTTTTTCACTTTTGTAAAAGTGAAATAACATATTGGGGGCAAAAATTTTGAGTCGAGAGCTTTACCCGTTGGAGATAAAATAATGCATGTGAATGATGGAGAAATTTTATCAAGCCAATGGTTTAATTTTATAACCTTAAAAACTTTATTTTGATATAAAGTGAAAATTTTTTGTGCTTAATGTTAAAAATGCAGAAAAGGAAGGTAAGGTAAAGTGATTTTATTCACTCTGTGAACCGAAATCATATGTTGGACACATAAGAGGAAGAGTTTTGTGAAGTGAATAATGATTGTTCATGAGAGGAATATTTTGGTGGCAAGTAAGGGTACAAATGTTTTAAAACATAGAGTGCTTAGAGAGTATTTTACTTTGTCAAAAGTAAAATAATATATAGCTGCAACAGAAGTAAAAAGCAACAGATTAGAATGCAGCAAGAGAAAGTGTAGAAACATAGGAAAATGGATTTTCATGGGGAGCGAGATTTTCTTTCAGCTGCAGAATCTATTTATTGCAATGAGTGGTGTGGACACATGCCATTTTTCTATTGAGAAATGAATTGGGCACATGCTGTTTTTGAAACAGATTGAAGTTTATTACAGGGAAATAGAGAGGATATTTCCAGATCACTATTCAATGGTGGAGATGCTTCCAGATGGATGTTTTTGTTCGGACTTAGGGTTTCTTCTAGAATCTCTTCTCCTCTTCTTATTATTTTCTCTTCTCATTGTAAAGGGAAAAAAAAGTGGGCAAGTTAGCAAGTTAGGTTAGCAAGTAACCTAGCTGAAATTCTGGTGTGGAGCTGCATATCAAATTGTAAAATTTGTAGTTACAGAGGCAATGCAAGTGGGTTTTGTGTCATTTTGTTGTAGGATTTGGGTTTATTAAGATTTAGTGTTTCAGAACAGTACTAGCATTTGAGTTTAACTGAAAAAGGTAGGCTCATGTCTCTCCTATGTGCAAATGTATTTTAATTTTGAATGAAATAATCAAGGGTTATTATGTTCTTCTCACTATTGTGGTATGTGCAATTCTAGTTTTAGCTTTGATTCAAAGAATTAATTAAACTGCTTAAATGAGATTGTAGATTGATATGTTTTGTACAAGGATTGGGTAAGAAGTATTGAGCTAAGGTACAAATTTGTGATACTGTAAGGCAGTATAATCATAGATGTAGTATGCTACGTGTTGAAATCTGCTATGAACCATTAGGTGTTGGTGAATTTGACTCCTCTAATGGATATGGCACTGGTCTGATTTGCATTTGTTCTTTGTGAACGCATGTTTTTTTTGTCTTCACCTGGGGCTTGCTACCACCATTTTAAAACATAATGATTGATCCTTGACCATGAAACTGTGTTATAACCATCTCATGCTCCAAGTGGTTGATATTACTGATGAACAACCATTTAATTTCAATCTTATCCCATTCTACTGAGCTATTAAGTGAGATTATCTATTTGAAGTTAATGACTATTTATGATTTTTGTTGCAGAAGTTATAAACTCATTACAAGGATCACCCTCTTGGGTCTTGCAGAGCCCAAAGTGTAGGAGGTTATTGTTAAACAATCCTTGTCAGTTGGTCCAAGTCCTTTGAGCTGCCCTTGATTGGAAATTTGGCAATTCCATAGGTAGATTAGGAGACAAACCTGGTTTTAAAAAAAACACCAACAAACCCAATGAGGGAAAACCCACAGTGATGATTAAATCATAATATAATAGTAATGCAATACCATATACAAAGGCTCACTACCCAAAAATGACTCACTATCTAGATACATAGGCTCATTGCCTATAGATAGGACTCATTGTACAAAAGGAATCTCATTTCCTACAAACAAAGAAATACAATAGAAAATCCACCACAACAGGTTCAGCACAATCATAACTTGATCAAAGGATTGCAAATACTTCTAGCTTACTACTTTTAGGAATCCAACATGCATCAAAGTACTACTGCCTCAATTCACTTTCACACACTAATTTTTTCACTTGATTCACACACTTATGCCATCAAAAAAATTTAGAACTTCTTGACTTTCCTTTATACCAACTTCAACCTTAGAAACATTCTCAATGTCCGCTACATATTCTTCCTTTTGTAAATTCAAATTAGGTTGGTAACTCAAAATTCTTGTGGTGGATAAGAATGAGACAAAACCAAACACAAACTTAATTAGGACCCAAACAACATCTTGGATCAATCACATGCTTTCTTAATTGATGCTTCTTCTTCATGTAACAAGTAGACACCAGGTCAGCCAAACCTAATGAAAACACCTGTGAACTTTGAAGTACATTCAACGACAAAAAGATGATCACATGTGGATCACCCAAAATGCTTCACCATACACTAGATCACCTCTTAGAAACCTTCAGATACATCCACAATAATTGAACAACTTCCATGCACTGAACTCTTTCCAATAATCCAACCGGACTGTGTAAATACACACAATAGCTATGGATCAAGTCTTCTGGAGCATCAAACCACAAGCATGTTTTCTAGAACATAGATAACATCAATATTAACCTTCTTCCATATCCAAAAGATCTGAGACAAACCACTAGAATATTTTGGAGTAGAGATATCTCTCCCAGTCCATAAGAAAATAGTTTTGTCAAACCGCTTCACACACTGATGAGCACATCTTTCACTCTCCATCAAACCGGAGTCTAAAACTCATAATACATTATCCATTCAAGCCCATAAACAATGCTATAGATCCACACAAGCATAGGATCAACATGGAAGAAATAAAAATCACATTGTCAGAGAACACTCAGAACACACACACAACATTATCTTCATTATTTGTTAATTTTCTCAAAAGCACTTGACCTCAACATCTTTGCAACACCATTAATATAGCTCCATATACTCTCAACACTTCCACAGTATCTCAACTATACATTTACCACCTACAATCACTTTGAACTGTGTTGACATCAATGACAACATTAATGACAAAACGATCAAACACGTCCATACTTGCAACAATCTCCCCCTTTTTCATTGATGGCAACACATTATGTGAAAAACCATCAAATACAACATACAGACTCTCCTTCTTCCTCTTTCCTTTATTATTTAGATAAGACAAACCACACAAAATTCATACACTCTCTTCTCCTTTTCAACTTCTTTCATGACTCTCTCTCTTCCCAGATGTAAATAGGATTTTTCACATGACTTTCACAACATTCCTGCACCCTCTTCTCCTTTTTAGCTTCTCTCATGACTCTCTCTTCCCAGATGTACATAGGATTTCTAACATGACTCTCTCTCCCCCTTTGACATCAATGGAAAAATTAAAGTTTTGCATGAAACTTTTAGCATGGAACATTTTGATCACTCCGCCTTAGGAGTGCACCCACATCTCATAATGCAACAATGAACCTCTCTACTCCTCCTAAAGAATATACCTCAATCATCAGTCCAGACAAATGAAGAATCTATAAATCCACTAGACTGATGCACCTCCATGTTCACCTAGTTCAAGGAAGGAGGGTTTAGTAGCCCCTAACTTCTCCTAGAGATACTTAAAAGTATCCTTTATAAGATTCTTAGTAAATGTATCTACATTCTAATCCTTAGTCGATACATATTCATGTTTGACTTCATTCTCCAACACCTTCTCCCTCAAGAAGTGATATTCGATAGATATATTCTTTGTCCTAGAATGCATCATTGGATTCTTTGAAATGTTTATTGCACTTTTATTGTCACAAAAAATAGGAATAGGCTCATCACATATAACACCAATGTCCTTCAATGTTTATTTCATCCAAAGTATATGTGTATAACAGGATTTTTCTGCAATATACTTAGCTTCTACGGTGGACAAAGAAATTGAATCCTATTTCTGTAGACACATAAAAATGACCTAGCCCACAAGCTCTATTCTACCACTTTTTTGTCCTAGCATAATTAAGACATTTTAATTATGTCCTTGACTCACTTTCAACTATTAATTAAATAATTCATAATTATTTAATTAATTCATATCTGATTATTCTTCATGATTATTAAATAAATAATATTATAATTATTTATTTAATGTGTCACTAATCGTCTACATATCCTCCTATAATTAAATAAATTTCTTATTTTATTTACCCCTTTATGTCTTCCTAATTATTAAATAAATAATTTTTTTTTAATTTAATAATGTCACTAATCAAGCCCTCTTCTTCATTAAATTAAATAAATTCTTATTTATTTAATCCACCTTCCACTATATATTTAATTATCTAATTATTCATTAGCCTCTTCTCTCCTAAATTAAATAAATTTTATTTATTTAATTTGGTCCACTCTCCTAAACTTTGAATTAAATCCTTATATTTAATTTAAAAGGTTCCATTTGTCACATTCCTCTAATAATTAAATATTATCTATATTATTTGATATTCCACCTAAATTAATTAACTTTTATTATTTAATTTCTTCTAAATATTATTTATTTAAAATTAGTCTCACTTTATAAATTCCCTCTTTTAGTAAATAATTTAAATTAAATTATTTACTGTCACATGACCCCACCCCTTTTGAATTAAAATAATTTTTAATTCAGAAAGTCAACATCTCCTCTTGAATTAAATAATTTTTAATTATTATTTGATTCTCCAACAACTTCATTTTGTGTGCCCAAAATCTCTTGTCACATGCATTGTCAGCCATTGATTTGATTTTCTAAAAAGCAATCTTGTCCATTCATTTCAAATTTGACCTAATGTTTCCCTAACTCTAATTGTGGGTTGTCAAATTAAATCTTGTCCACATATTCTAGGGCACTTATCAATCGTTAATCTCATCTGTCCATACAAAATTGCATTTTCTATAAAATGTCAATTTTGTCTTCATCTTGAGATATCTCTTGAATCTTTGAAGTCACTCTCATATATTTCTTAGTCTCTTAATTTATTCATCTTGCATTCTTGCATATAGTCATTTAAAATCCTTCAAGATTTTCTTAGGGCTTGTCATTGTCATTAGTTTTCTCATCATAAATCTGAGGGCAACAACATATTTCAGCACGTTGAGAAGGTATAATGGAGATCAGTCATGGAGGATGAAGATATCTGGTGAGATTGTTTCATTTTATTTCCTTTGCACTTCATTGTTTACTTTGGGGTTTTATGTTTTGTATTTGATATTGCTAACCTAGGAAAAATACCCATTGTTAGAGTTTCTTGCTCAACCATGAAACCAATATTCCTCTAAGAAATAATTCACCACCACTAGTACTTTTTCATTAATTTACATATCCAACCCAATCAGTATCCTTTGGATACCACAAACTATAATTTGAAGTTCCCTTTCAATATTTGAATATCCTGTTCACCGTTGTAACATGTGTTTCCTTAGGTTATGCTTGAAATATGGGAACCAAACATACTACATGCATCTAGTTACCATAGGGGTACAAACCTATTTGGTGTCATCCATTCCAAACTTCTTCAAAAATTCTTTAACATACTTATATTGTGAAATGAATATCCCCTTATCAGTTAGATTTACTTGAAGTCCAAGGAAGAAATTCAACTCACCAATCATAGACATCAAAAACTCTTTTTGCATCACATCTATAAATTTCTTGTGCATACCTTCATTTCCTCTAAAAATAATTTCATCAACATACACAACCACTATCAACATTCTTTTACCTTCAACTTTGAAATAGAGATTGTTGTCTAAGGAGCCTTTATTGAATCCTTTCTATGTCAAATATCTATCCAACTTTGCACACCAAGCTTTGGGAGCCTATTTAAGTCCATATAATTCCTTTTTCAACTTACATACTGTGTCTAGTTTGTCTGATAACTAAAATCCTTCTGGTTACTCCATGTACACTTCTTCCAATTCTCCATTCAAGAATGTAGACTTAACATCCATTTTGTACACTTTGAAATATTTAGAAGCAAAAAATTCTAAGAAAATCTAAATGGTCTCCATTCTTGCCACAAGGGAAAAAGTCTCTTCAAATTCTATTCCTTCAACCTATGAATACCCTTTGCATACAAGCCTTTCTTTATTTCTTACTACTTCACCATCTTCATTCAGTTTATTTCTAAACACCCATTTTGAACCAATTACATTCTTTTTTACAAGTCTAGGAACTAATTCCCATGTCTAATTCTTCTATATTTGTTGCAATTCATCTTTCATTGCTCTCATCTTTGCATGCCTCACTCACAATCTTAGGTTCTATCTTATAAAGTAAACATAAGTTTACCTCAACCAATTTACTTCTTGTCTTTACACATTCACTTATATCTCCAATTATTTGTTCCATTGAATGATTATTTTGTACACATACTTAGGAGTCTTAGCAATTTTTAGAATTTCCTCTTCTTCACTTTGTTCTTCCTCTTCCTTTTCCTCTTCTTGTACTTATCTATAGATAGGATCATCTGGTTCAACTTTAGTTATTTCCATTGGTCCATGTATAGCTTCATCAACTTTTACATTTGCAATTTCAACTATTTTCCTCAATCTTTTATTGAAGCATCTATATGCCTTGTTGTTAATTGAATATCCAAGAAAAATGCCTTCATCATATCTTGCATCAAATGTTCCAAGATTCTCGTCATCTCTTTTAATGTAACATCTACTTCCAAACACCTTAAGTACTTTACAGTAGCAGTCTTACTAGTCCATAGTTCATAAGGAGTCTTTCTAATGTTACCTCTGATCTAAAATTTGTTAAGAATGTAAATAGCAATGTGGATTTCTTCTCTCCAATATACATGAAGAACATTTTCCTCTTTCATCATTGTCCTTGTAGCCTCTAGAATAAGTCGGTTCTTCCTTTCCATAACTCCATTTTGCTAAGGGGTTCAAGCAACAGAATAATGTCGATTTATACCATGTTCTTCACAAAATGCATTAAACTCACCAAAAGTGAATTCTCCACCAATATCAGATCTTAAAAATTTGATTCTTAGGTTTACTCCATTCTCTATTCTCGCTTTGAACACTTTGAAACTATCTAGAGCTTGAGCTTTCTCTCTAAGAAATGTAACCCATGTCATTCTAGAGTAATCATCAATCAAAAGCATAAAATACCTATCACTATTCAGGCTTCCTATTCTTGTATGACCATAGAGGTCTGTATGAATCAATTCTAGCCTTTCGATAGATGATTGTTCTTTTCCTTTAAAATTTTTCCTTGTTTGTTTTCCCAACTAAATTTTGCAAATATAATTGGTAAGCTTTTTTATTCTAGGAAGATCTCTAACAACTTCTCTTGAACTGATCCTAATCAAATCTTTAAAGTTTACATGTCCCATCCTTCGGTGCCACAACCAACTTTCATTAACTTGAGAAAAAAAGCACTGACCATCAACACTCTTAAGCTGATAGATGTTTCCATGAGTTCTTCTTCCTACAATCACCATAGTTTCAGACCCTTTTCTGATCTCCTAGGTGTTATCAGGAAACATCAGCTTAAATCCTTTGCTATACATTTTTACAACACTCAAAAGACTATGCCTTAACCTCTTAACATAGTAGAAATCGTTAGTACTATGTTTTCCATCAAGACTAATTGTTCCTTTTCCAAAAATCTTAGCACCAGAATCATCTCCAAACATAATTAATCCTCCATCATATTTCTTAAGTTTAGTAAGCTTACTCTTGTCTTCGGTCATATGATTTGAACACCCACTGTCAATTACCCAATAGTCTTCATCCTATCTAGCATTAAAGGAAGTAACAAGAGTACCTTTCATCTCTTCCTTCTTGTTCTCTGGACAAGATTCCCTTGCACATATTCCATGGTTAACAGAAAGATTTCTTCTCCAAGGCTAAAAACAAGCATTCATCTTTATCATCCTCAGCATTAGACTCATCATCTAAAATTCCAGCATCTTCTCTAACATAATATAATTTCTTGAACTTCTTTTCCTTTTTGTCTTTATAATTATTATTATTTTTCTTCTTCTGTGCAACTGTATTTGGAAATATTGATGCATAGTAGCCAATATTTCTACAAATAAAACATTTAAAAGGTAACATACCTTTGTACTTACTTGTACTTTTTTCAATTTTCTTGTAAAGTTTGCTTCCAACTCATTTTGAACCATAACTATCTGTATCATCTTGTATCTTCATTGCTTTAAAGGTGCAAAATAACTATTCTTTAGTAAATATCTTCGGATCATATGATTCTTCAATAACATAGACCTTGTCACTATAACACTCTGGTAGGGTCATCAAGATTTTCTCTATTACATCTTCATCTTCCATGGTACCACCTTAGTTTTTTATTTCATTTGTTGTAAGTTCAACTCTCTGATAGTAGCTTGCAATATCTTCACCTTCTTCCATTGTCAAGTTCTCAAATTTGTGCTTTTCTATTAGCTTCCTTGACAATTCGATTCTATCATTTCCTTCATAAATATCTTTCAACTTTTCGCATACTTCATAAGAATTGCCTAAAGATATAGATTTTGCTTGTTCAGTTATAAATAAGGAACTAAAGATAGAATACCTCACTTTTTCATTCTCCTCATAGAAAAAAATATCATCTATACAAGAAGGACCAGTAGTCAGTTCAACATACTTTGTCTTAAAAAATTTCAAACTCTTGAAACCAAGAGAGATCAGGTAACCTTTCATTTGCTCCTTCTAGTCACTATAGTTAGCTCTATCAAAAATAGGGATTTGCAACTTCTGCACCATCTGATCTACCTCAAGCGATTAAGCTCTTCTTTGAGTAACCAAAGCTCTGATACCAATTGTTGAAATTCACAAGGCAACTAAGAGGGGGGGGGGGGGTGAATCAATTGTACCAAGTTACTTCTTATTCTAACCCTAATAAATTTCACTTTAAATTTAATCTATTATTAAGTATAATTATGAAATGTAGATGGTGGAAAGAAAACACTATATACACTAGATCTACATGGAAAACCCAATGAGGGAAAAACTATGGTGTAGATTAACTCACAATATAGTAGTAATGCAATATCAGATACAAAGGCTCACTACCAGAGAGATCACTACCCAGAAAGGACTCACTATCTAGATATAAAGGCTCACTACCTACAGATCGGGCTCACTATCTAGAAGGAGGCTCACTGCCTACAAACAAAGAAATACAATAGAAAATCCACTAGAATAGGTCCCACACATTTGTAACCTGATCGAAGGATTGCAGACACGATCAACTTACTACTTTCAGGAATCTAAAACATCAAAGTCCCGCTGCCTCAATTCACTTTCACACACTCTTTTTTTTGCACTTCATTCACACACTTATGCCATACACACAATTCACAACTTCTTGAATTTCCTTTAGACCAACTTCAACTTTAGAAACATTCTCAAGGTCGGCTACATATTCTTCCTTTTACAAACTGAAATTAACTCGAAAACTCAATATTCCCACGATGGATAAGAGTGAGAGCAAACCAAGCACAAACTTAATTAGGACCCAAAAACTATTTTCAACACAAGGGAAGACAACTTAGAGGGGGGTGAATCAGTTATCTCAAATATTATACTTATTAAACTTATTCTTAGATATGATATTTAAACATGAAAGAAAAAACCATCACCACATCAAAACCACACATTACACAAATATTTTTGTGTGGAAACCTTGTTAGGAGAAAAACAACTCTAGAGGTTAATCCACAAGTTTATACTCTGTTAAAATTATGGTAAATGGGTAATGCACATGCATTCAGGAACACTGCTTAAAAATCACTACTCAAATATAAAAATGCTTACTTCCCAAAGGAAAACACACTATCTCACAGTCACATTTGGATTATATCCATCTAAGATATTTTAAACTAAGAAGATAACATGTGTTAATGCCTGATTATAGTTCTCATTAAGCACATGAACACTTTTTCTTCTTCTCTACCTTCTTCACACTACCTTTGAAAGATCTAAAGTTTATTCACACATAGAAATCACACTTCGCACATCTTGCATGTCTCAAATGATGTAAACAATTAGTTATATATATCGACATCTAAGGATAGCATCAACTACATGTCGGCCCAATAAGAGATAAAATGTGTTCAAACTCTCAAACAAAATTAATAAACAATTATCAATGTGTGTCAACCAATGTCAGCCAAAACATAGTAGGGACCCAAAACAACATTTCTCGAAGATGAAACACAAGAAAAAATTAGCCTTGAAGATCCACAACATGCTACAATCACCTTGTCGACCATTAACATGAAAAACATGAACACACAAGAAAATCACCAATCTAGAGCACAACAATCGATGTGAACCAACAACATAGATAGAGAACAATCTATAAACATCCAAAAGCATCATGAATCACTTCATAAGCATTCACAGAAACTCAGATTACTAGAATCAAAACATCTTCTTTTAGGAACACCAACTAAATCAACAAAACAATTGCCAATACAGAGATACTCATAACTTGATCAAATATTCATACAAACCTCTGAAAACTTTAGTGGATAAAATAAATATACCTATTATCAAACCCTTTAATCTACTTCTCACCATCAATATACTCAACTATCCATCATATTGAACTTCACTGCTTCACTGAAAACCTTTAACTTATTTTCTTACAATTTTCTCAATATCCTCCACATATACAACCTTAAAGATATTAATGCCAATAGTGTTGACATCAATGACAACAACATATCAGCAATATCCAACAATCTCTCTGGTGTAGGAGCACCAAGTAGTTCACCTTAGGAAGGTTATCTAGAAGTTCATGTTTGGCCAATTTGTCTAGGACAACTTAGCTTCATAACCTTGTTCCTTCATGTTTGTGCCTTAATGGCATTTTGGATCATGTTTTGAGTTGATTGAGGTCATGTTGACCATTGGATAGATTGAGGTTTTGGCTACAAGTATGGCTTAAGACCTTAGTAGACCTTTTTAGGCGTTATATTTTCTAAACATTACAAATAAGGCTTAACAGAAGCCACAAGCAGCCAAGGAGTAGTTAAGACCAGGATTAACTAAATTAGAGAACCTATATATGGTGTGCCTCAACCTGAAAGCAAGGTTGGAAGCATTTGAGTTTGTGTAAAAGTTTTGAAATCAAGAAAATAGTGATTTTTAGTGTCAATTTCCTAGTTTTTCTTTGAATTAGTGTGCTAATGGATTGATCATGGCACTATGAGTTGTGTAGGATGTATTGAAATTGTATTTTAAGCTCTGTGTAACACTGGATAGTTGATTAATTCAATTTCAAGTTCTATTTGTAAATAGTTTGTTTTCATTTAATTGCTGATTTGACAAATCGAAAGAGAACAATGGAGGTTTAGATCACATTCCCTCTATAGATAACATACAGCCTCTTAGGAATTGTGACTAGACTCCATGATTGTATATATGGTAGTTGTAGGAGTCATTAACAGTTCAAGAAACACCATGGAAGTCTTCTCTTAGGTGAGCTAGACAGTGTCTGGCTAGGGAAGACATGAAGTGCATGGAAATTTATTTGTAGGGGTGATCATTCCCTATCAAGTCACAACATGGAGAGGGATAGGGTAGGTAGATGCCTTGTAAAGACTTGGCATAAAGGAGGAGGCTCCACCAATTCATTTGGAGAGAGAAAAAATTGACAATTTGCTGTGTGGTCAGGAAAACCTAAGCAAGAGGCCTAATTTGCCAAAATGAAGGTACAATCTGTGTACGGACAGTTGAGGGTTAAGACCATTAAAATATTCAAATGGTAGGCATGAGGACTAGGAACCCCAAAGAAATATTTTGAGTTCTTTGGAATATTTTGGATTATTAGTGTGTTCTCTCAAAGAAGGAGGGCTAACTAGGGCTCCTAGGGCTAGTAGCCTTTTTAACCCTAAATGAGGGTTTGGTGGAAGCGATGGGAAAATGAATTAAGATGGACCCTCAAGAACCATCATGTGATGGTGTGAACCTATTTGAAACATCTCCACACCCCTGCAAAGCTGAGGTCTAGTATTGGGGGTAGGATAGCCTTTAGGGTGGATTAAGGGCTAAGGGAAGCACCAAGGTTGACCTTGTTGGAAGAATATGTATTGGTAGTTGGGTTGGAAAGGAGAACCAAGGGAGCCTAGTCAAGAGGTAGGTCCTATAGGTTAAGGTGGTAAAGTGAGACACCATAGGGGTCTTCCAAGTAAGACCTAGAGCAAGAATCATGGAGTGATTCCTCCAACCCTCCCTATCAGATTGGTTTCAGAGAAAGTTAAAGATTTGGGATAGAATATTGTATGTTAGACCTTAGATCAAGTGGTTCCACAACCATGGTGAAAAAAATTGATTTGGGAAAGAAGGTCGAAGATCAAGAGGAAGGCAATAGGAGATTGAGAGAAAGACTAGCTCAACTTGAGCAAGCATTGAGTAATGTGCAGACCAAGGCCGAAGAAATCAGTGATAGATTGGAAGGTAGGGTACCAAAGAGTGAAGAGTTTGTAGAGGAAGACAAGACCCCTTAACCTAACCCTGTTCTACAAGAGGAACCATTTTTTAAGGAATTGAAAGCTTTGAGTGGGAAAGCACTTGAAGGCATACCACTATTTAGTGGGAAATTGGAAGCTGGTCTAGTCATGGATTGGATAGTGGGCATGGAAAACCATTTTGAGTGTGATGGAGTCACTAAAGCACAGAGAGTGAAGGTGGCCAAATCAAGATTAAGAGGATCAACCTTGACATGGTGGAAATTAATTCAGTCAAAGAGGGAAAAGGAAGGAAAGAAGCCTATTTCAACTTGGAAGGGTATGGTTGCAAAAGTGAGAGAAGCATACATGCCAGATGATTATGAGATTCAGTTGCATAAGAAGAGACAAATTTTGAGGCAAAGACACCAAGATGTGAACACCTACATAGAGGAGTTTCAAAAACTTTATATGAGGTCTAAGTTTCATAAGATGAAAGTCTGAAGGTGGCCAGGTATCTTAATGGTTTGAAGTGGAACATTCAAGAGGAGATGACTTTTTTAAGCTCCAAAATAGTACACCAATGCTACCAATTGGCCATTAAGATTGAGGAAAGAAGTAGGAGAAAACAAGAGTAGGCTTCTAAGAGTAAAGGCAAAGGCAGAGATCAAAGAGGACATAGAGGTGGCTATCAAGGTAGAGGAACTAAACAAAGAAACCAAGGAGAATCCAAACTCACAGAGCATGGAATTGAAACACCTTCTAGAGGAGGTTATGGAAGAGGTAGAGGATCTCAAGGAGGATCAAATATAGGAAGAGGAGCAGGCAGAAGCAACTCATTCTTTGCTAGTATGAGATGTTATAATTGTGGTCAAATAGGACATCTAGCTTATAGGTGCCTGGAGAAAAAAACTTCATCAAATACTGAGAAGAGAGTGGCATATGCTCAAGAGGACACCATGAGTACCAAATCAATTGAGGTTAATCACATTGAATCAAAAATGGGGGAGAACCTGATGTTTAGAAGAGTTTTGATTAGATAAATGGTCAAGGAAGAGCCAAAGCAAAGGAGAGCCTTATTCAGGGTAAGGTGCAAAATCCTTGGAAAGGTGTGTAAGGTTATAGTGGACTCAGGGTCTACTGATAATATAATCTCAAAAGAGGCAGTAAGGAAGTTGAAATTGGAGAAGGTACCCCTCACTAACCCTTACAAAGTAATATGGTTGAACAAAGGGAAAAGAGTTCTTGTCAATGAACAAACAATGGTGGATTTATCCATTGGAGGTTACAAAGATAACTTGTTATGTGATGTGTTACACATGGATGCATGCCATCTTCTATTAGGTAGACCATGGAAGTATGATAGAGGTGCCATATATGATGGGAAAGAGAACACCATTTCTTTCAAGAAGGATTGGAAGACATTCAAATTACAGTCACTATGAGATGAGGAAGAAGGACAGTAAAAGACACCTAATGTATTATTGAGTAGTGGTAAAGAGTCCATTAACAACCTACATCAAGGAGGTGAAGGATATGTGGTTATGTTGCAACCCAAAGAAGAAGACAAGGCTGAGAAAATAGTCATAGTGAAAGCAGTCTAGAAGTTGTTAGAACAATTCAAGGACATAGTTAGTGATGGGACACCTGCAACCTTACCTCCAAAGAGAGCCATTAGTCATCAAATTGACTTCATACCAGGAGCTTCATTGCCAAATAAAGTAGCTGATAAGCTTACACCGGATTAGAATCTAGAGGTAGCTAGACAAGTCCCGGAGTTCTTGGATCAAGGATTGATTAGGTAGCGCATCAGCCCATGTGCAGTACCCGTGGTCTTAGCAACCAAAAAAGGAGGCAAGTGGAGATTATGCACTAATTCTAGAGCTATAAATAGAATCACAATCAGGTATAGGTTCCCTATTCCTAGGATTGATGACTTTATGGATTGTCTTGGAGGAGCTCAGTACTTCACCAAGTTGGATCTCAAGAGTGGATACCATCAGATTAGAATCAAGGATGGAGATGAGTGGAAGACAACATTTAAGACAACTGATGGGTTGTATGAGTGGAGAGTTATGCCATTTGGCCTCTCTAATGCCCCTAGCACATTCATGAGGCTCATGAATGAAGTGCTCAAAGACTTTATAGGGATATTTGTGGTGGTATATCTTGATGATATACTCATCTTTAGCAAGAAAACATAAGAACATCTAAAACATGTGGAGTTGGTTCTTAGAAGATTGCAAGAAGAGAAGTTAGCCATCAACCTAGAGAAATGTGAGTTCTTCAAATAGGAGCTTGTGTATTTTGGGTTTGTAGTATCCCAAGGATCATTGAAGATGGATCCAAGCAAGGTGGAAGCTATCCTAAATTGGCGTACACCAACCACAAGGACATAGGTAAGAAGTTTTCATGGATTGGCTCAATTTTATAGAAAATTCATAAGAAAATTTAGTGGCATATGTGCACCAGTCCTTGATAAAATCAAAGGTAGCTTAAAGACTAAGTTTAAGTGGACTCAAGAAGCTAAGAAAGGTTTTGAGAAATTGAAACAAGAAGTGGCAACTCAACCTATTCTTTTATTACCTAGCTTTGACAAGTTGTTTAATGTGGAATGTGATGCCAGTGGAGTTGTAGTAGGAGGGGCGCTAAGTCAAGAAGGCAGGCCGATAGCTTTCTTTAGTGAAAATCTCAATGAAGCCAAGAAGAAGTATTCTACCTATGACCTAGAACTTTATGCTTTAGTTCAGTCACTTAGGAAGTGGAGGCATTATCTTCTACCCAAAGAGTTTGTAGTCTTTACTGACAATCATGCACTTAGCTATATGAACACTCAAGAGAAGTTGAGCAATAAACATTTGAAATGGATGGAATACATCCAATATTTTACTTTCACCATCAAGCACAAGAAGGGACTGTTGAACAAGGTAGCATATGCACTAAGTAGGAGATTGTTGACAGTGCAAGAGATACAGATAAAGAGCATTGGAATAGAAAGTTTCAAAGATCTCTATGGGGAAGATGAAGACTTCTTAGAGGCCTACAAGGTATGTTTTGACTTTGATAATCACTTTCATAGTCAATACTCAGAGTATACATTGCAAAGTAGATTGTTATTCAAGGGGAATTGGTTATGTGTTCCAAAAGGATCAATGAGAGAGAATCTCATCTAGGAGAAGCATAATGGTAGTCTTAGTGGACATTTTGGCATCAACAAGATAATAGAACTAGTGCAAAGGTTATACTATTGGCCTAAGTTGTCAAGGGATGTCAAGAGGTATGTGGAGCAATGGGTAGTGTGTATGAAAGCCAAGGGAGGAGCTAGAAATGCAGGTTTATATCAACCCCTATGCATTGCTAATAGACCATGAGAGTGTGTTAGCATGGAATTTGTGGTAGGAATCCCTAAGACTAAGACAGGGTTTGATAGTGTCTATGTGGTGGTAGATAGATTCAGTAAGATGAGTCACTTTATCCCTTGCAAAACCACCCATGATGCTAGCTATATTGCTCACCTTTTCTTTAGATTAGGTACCAACATGTCTTTTGGATCAGCTTACCATCCTCAAACCGATGGGTGAACAAAGGTGGTTAATAGGGTGTTAGGTAACCTTCTAAGATGCCTAACCAAGGAGTATGGATAAACATGGGATTTAGTCATCTCACAAGAAGAATATGCATACAATGATAGTGTAAATAGGACCATAGGGAAGAGTCCTTTTGAAATAGTGTATGGAATGCACCCAAGAGGTGTGTGTGAGCTCAGGGATCTAGGAGCTATGGAGCATAGGAGTGGACATTTAGAGGATTTATCTCATACCATGAAGAAGATTCAGGAGCAAGTGAAGAAGATAGTCACCAAGGCTCCTCAAAAGTTGAAAGATAAGGTGGATTTATCTAGGAAGGATATACAATTTGTAGTAGGAGACTATGTCATGGTTCACCTTAACAAATCAATATTGCAGAAGGGAACATCAACCAAATTGTAGATGAAAAGAGTGGAACCATGCAGGGTGTTAGCCAAATATGGGAAGAATGACTACAAGGTGGAGCTACTTGTAGATTTAGGCATCTCTCTAATGTTCAATGTGGCTGATCTGATCATATACAAAGGAAAAATCACTGACATGGACCATAACAATAGGGATATCTTCAGGGATGTTAGTAACATATCCCTACCTACTAAAGACAAGTTGCAAGAAGAGAGGATCTTGGAGTCAAGGGTGAAGAAGTCTACCTGGTATGAGGAATACATCGAAGACCTCATCAAATGGAAGGATGAAACTGGATCTGAGGCTACATGCATGGATGAACCTTAGTTCAAGAAGAATGGTATTACTACATCTCTTATCTCTCCCCACATTCCTTAATTTCTATGTAGAGGGGGAGAATGGTGTAGGAGCACCCCATAGTTCACGTTAGGAAGGTTGTCTAGAAGTTCATGTTTGGCCAATTTGTCTAGGAAAACTTAGCTTCATAATCTTGTTCCTTCATGTTTGCGCCTTAAAGGAATTTTGAATCATGTGTTGAGTTGATTAAGGTCATGTTGACCATTGGATAGATTGAGGTTTTGGCTACAAGTATGGCTTAAGACCTTAGTAGACCATTTTAGGTGTTAGATTTTCTAAAATTTACAAATAAGGCTTAATGGAAGCCACAAGCGTCCAAGGAGTAGTTAAGACCGAGCTTAACTAAATTAGAGAACCTATATATGGCGTGCCTTGACCTAAAAGCAAGGTTGGAAGCATTTGAGTTTGTGTAAAAGTTTTGGAAGCAAGAAAACAATGATTTTTAGTGTGAATTTCCCAGTTTTGCTTTGAATTAGTGTGTTAATGGATTGATCATGGCACTGTGAGTTTTGTAGGATGTAGGGACATTTTATTTTAAGATTTGTGAGCCATTAGATAGTTGATTAGTTCAATTTCAAGTTCTATTTATAGATAGTTTGTTTTCCTTTAATTGTTGATCTGATAGACCAAAAGAGAAGAATGGAGGTTTAGATCACATTCCCTTTGTACATAACATATGGCCTCTTGGGAATTGTGACTAGAGTCCATGATTGTATATATGGTACATGTAGGATTCATTAACAGTTCAAGAAACACCATGGAAGTCTTCTCCTAGGCGAACCAAATAGTGTCCTGCTAGGGAAGACATGGAGTGCATAGCACTTGATTTACATGGGTGATCATTCCCTGTCAAGTCACAGTGTGGAGAGGGTAGGTAGATGCCTTGGAAAGACTTGGCATGAAGGAGGAGGCTCCACCAATTCATTTGGAGAGAGAAAAAATTAATAGTTTGTTGTGTGGTCAGGAAAACCTAAGCAAGATGCCTAATTTTCCAAAATGAAGGTACAGTCTGTGTATGGATAGTTGAGGGTTAAGACCATCAAAATCTTCAAATGGTAGGCATGAGGACTAGGAACCCCAAAGAAATATTTTGAGTTCTTTGGAATATTTTGGATTATTAGTGTGTTCTCTCGGAGAAGGAGGGCTAATTGGGGCTCCTAGGGTTAGTAGCCTTTTTAACCCTAAATGAGGGTTTGGTGGAAGCGATGGGAAAATGAAGTAAGATGGACCCTCAAGAACCATCATGTGATGGTGTGAACCTATTTGAAACATCTCCAAACCCCTGCAAATCTAAGATCTAGTATCGGTGGTAGGATAGGCTTTAGGGTGGATTAAGGGCTAAGGGAAGAATTACAAAGGGAAGCACCAAGGTTGACTTGGTTGGAAGAATATGTATTGGTAGTTGGGTTGGCAAGGAGAACCAGGGGAACCTAGTCAAGAGGTAGGTCCTATAGGCTAAGGTGGTAAATTGAGATACCATAGGGGTCTTCCAAGTAAGACCTAGAGCAGGAATCATGGAGTGATTCCTCCAACCCTCCCTATCACTCCCCATTTGGGATTTATGGAAAAGCATAATGTGGAAAAAACCATCAGCAATAATTTTTCTTAGCACTTTCTCTGCCTCTGATTTTGACTCTTTTCTTTCATAGTTTTCACATGAATCTTCTCCCCCTTTGATATCAATGACAAAGGTACACTTTATCTTTCTCCACAGAAGCTCTGAACCACATATTTGAATATCTAACTACTCCCCCTAAGTAACATCCACCACAACATCAAATTGAATCTCAAGATATGACTCTAAAATGCATAAAATTATGCAAGTCAATTCATCTTTGATTCTAATTAGGAGGGTTAATCACCCCTATCTTCCCTCTAAGATACTCAAAATTATCCTTAGGAAAAGTCTTGGTAAAGATATCTAAAATATGTTCCTTAGTAGGGACATACTCTAGTCTGATTTCCTTTTCACTCACCTTGTCACTCAAAAAGTTAAACTTGATAGATATATGATTTGTTTTTTAATGAAACACCATATTCTTAAAAATGTTAATTGCACTTGAATTATCACAAAATATATCAATAGGTTCATCATACACAACTTTGATATCTTTCAACATCTACTTCATCCATAATACTTGAGTACAATTGTTAGCAGGAGCAATGTATTCAACCTCTACAATAGATAAAGAAATGGCATTCTGCTTCTTACTTAACCATGAAATCAACTTCTTTCCAAAGAAAAATGCACCACCACTAGTACTCTTTATGTCATCCACATATCCTACCTAATCAGCATCAGTTCAAGCACTCAAAGTAAGGTCATCCTCTTTAGGATACCATAGGCCAAAATAAACTATTCCCTTCAAGTACTTGAAAATACTCTTCACAATTATCACATGAGATTCCTTAGGATAAACTTGAAATCTTGCAACAATGCATATGAAATTCATGATATTAGATCTATTTTGAGTCAAATACAGCAATCCAATAGTCATGTATTTGTATCTAGTCTGATTTGTCCTAGGAGAATCATCATTTTGAGTCAACTTACATCCAGTCACCATAGGTGTATGAACTAGCTTTGAATCTTCCATAACAAATTTCTTTAGCAGTTCTTTCACATACTTGGACTGAGATATAAAAATCACCTTTATCTAACCGAGTAATTTGCAATCCCAAAAATAATTTCATTTTTCCAATCATGGACATTTCAAACTCACTTTGTATCTCATCAACAAACTTCTTGCCAAAACTATCATCTCCTCCACCATCAACAAATGATTCAACAATCAAACCTTTATCATGATGAATCTTGAAATACAAATTACTATCAACAATAACTTTGCTAAATCGAAGCTTTAACAAATACTTATCCAATATGGCATACCATGCTCTTGGGGCTAGCTTAAGTCCATACAATGATTTCTTTAGTCAACAAACCATATCTCCCTAATCAGTCAATTGAAATCCATCATTTTTCTCAATATACACTTCTTCATCTAGTTGACCATTTAGAAATGTTGACTTGACATCCGTCTAATAAACCTTGATGTTTTTGTAAGTATCATAAGAAAGAAATAATTTCATAGCTTCAATCCTAGAAACATGAGAAAACATTTCTTCAAAGTTAATTCCTTCCATCTGAGAGGATCCTTTACACATCAGTCTTGCTTTGTTTCTAACAACTTCACCTTGCTTATTCAGTTTATTCCGAAAGACCTATTTAGTTCCAATTAAATTTTTTTCCTTAGGTCTAGGAACAAGAGTCCATGTATCATTTTTCTCAATTTGCAGTAGCTCTTCTTTCATTGCTTCCATCTAATGTTCATCTTTGCATGCTTCATTGACACTATTAGGCTTAGTCTTTGAAATCAAACAATACACTTCTACAATTCTTCTCCTAGTTTGAACACCTTATTTCTTATCACCTATAATTTGATCTACAGAATGATTAAGTCTTGCATACCTTGGAGTCTTAGGCTATTCAAGAATTTCAGGCTCTTGTGATCTTTCTTTTGCACTTTCACAAATTTCTTCCTCTTGATTTTATCGATTCACCAAGATGATTTGAACTTTCTTTCCTTTACCTGAACTATAATTCTAATCATCTGAATCATATCCATAGGTTTTGGATTGTCTAAATATTTCTTCATCAATCTTTACACTTACACTTTCAACTACTTTCCTCAATATCTTATTGTAGCACCGATCAACTTTACTTTTAGTAAAATAACCAAGAAATATTCCTTCATCACTTCTAGCATTAGAATTTCCTATATCTTCATCTCTTTTGATATAACATTTTCCTCCAAATATTTTGATGTATCTAATAGTAGGCTTATGACCAAACCATAGCTCAAAAGGAGTCTTACCAGTATCAACTTTGGCATTTACCTGATTTAGAGTGTAAACGGTAGTACTTACAGCTTCTCTCCAATAGATACAAGGAACATTTCATTCCAACATCATAGTCCTATCATCTTCTTGAATTTATCCGTTCTTCCTTACAACAACTCCAATTTGCTGAGGGGTCCACGAGGTAGACATTGTCTCTTTATCCCATTCTCTTCACATAAATAATTAAACTCACTGAAAGTGAATGCACCACCTCTATCTGATCTCAGACATTTAATATTTAGACCTATTTCTATCTCAACCATAGCCTTGAAAATATTGAATTTCTCTAGAGCTTCATAATTTTCCCTTAAGAAAGTAACCCACATCAATCTAGAATAATCATCAATAAGTAACATGAACTACCCGTCTCCTTGTAAACTTCTAATTCTAGAAGGACCACACAAGTCAGTATGCACAAGCTCCAATACTTCATTTGAACAATATTGTTTACTTCTTAATGAGACTCTAGTTTCCTTCCCTAACTAACATTCCTTGCGTATAGTATTAGTAGGTTTTATCAACTTAGGAAGATCTCTCATTGCTTGGGTAGAAAATATCTTGATAATATTGTCAAATTTGACATGACATAATCTCCTATGCCACAACCAAATTTCATCAACTTGAGCAATCAAACAACTTTTATTAGCAGTACCTAGGTGAAAAATATTACCTTTTGTTTTTGTATCAGATGCAATCACATTTCCATAACTCCCCAATGTTTTACATTATCCATCCTTGAATTGAAGATTATATCTGTTGTCAACCATCTTTCCAACACTTGAAATATTATGCTTCAAACCTTCAACATATAAAACATCATTAGTATTATTCTTACCATAAATAAAATGGATCCTTTGCCATGTATTACACTAGATTTGTCATCACCAAATCTTACAACACCACCATCATAATTTTCCAAGCCTAAAAATTTACTTTTTTCACCTATCATGTGATGAGAGAATCCACTTCCAATCACCCATTCATCTTTTTCTTCAACTCAGTGGGTGATCCTACAATATTGGTTTACAATTTTTGGCTAAACTAGACACTGAATTGATTTTTTCTAAGTAAATATTCACTTTCGAGCACCTATAGTAGCTAAAAAATGAGGAATTTGAAGATGATGAAAATTAGTGATTTGTTACATTTTTTTTTTTTTTTTTGGAATCAGATTGCACTTCCTTTTTCATCTCCTTTGAAAACTAGTTTTTTTCAGTAAACAACATTTTTAAGGAGTGATGCTCATCGTATACATCATAAAGTTTTTTTCCATGAAGGACAAAATTGTAATTTTTTTTAATTTATATTTTTAACTATGATATCTAGCACTTTCATTTGGTTTCATAGTTTTCTATTGAATATTTTTTCCTTAATCAAGTTTTAAAGTCAAACCAATTACAATTTAGACATAGGTGAACTATATACAACATAACTTTTTTTTTATGTATCAATTTTTATTTTTATTTTTTTGTTGGATCAAGTACTTCAATATCTAGTGCACAAAAAAATTTAAATTTATTTTTTTGATAATCTTCTATTTTTCCACATGTGCAGAACATAGAGCTTGATTTTCAGTGAAAAACCTACATTCATAAGAAATAAAAATAATAAAATAATAATAAAATTAAATTTACTTAAAATTATACTTTTTGGGAAGCTTATAATAAGGGCTACATACTTACAAAAAATAAATTTTAAATGAATTTATTTGATCCCCCAAAAGATAAATCAAAAGTGGTTTTTTATCAACATTTTAATAGGTGTAAAGGAGACTTTGTTATAGGTATGGTTTAAAATTAGCAGGGCTCTATCCAAGGGGGTTTGATCTAAGGTGGATCGATCAAACTCTCTTCAATTGGAATCCTTTAAATGGAAATTTTCAAGGCTTAAATCAATATTTTTTCTAAAAATATGTGATTTCAGAAAAAATCAGGATCTCCCAAAAATTGTAAACTAGTAATGTGGGATCACCCCGGGCAGCTAGAGATTTCTCCACATTCATGCAACTAGTACATTCAGTAGGTACAATAGTAATTTCCTTGATAGAAATAAATAAAAATTCATAATCACTTACATTTCCTTTATTAGATTCATCATTTATCACACCTTCATCACTAGAAAAATAAAACTTTCTTTGGAATCTAGGCTTGTTAGATCCTGGCTTAGGAACTCTTTCAAGACACCTTGAGGACAAATGACCTATATTATTGTAAGAAAAAAATTTAAGAGGAAATTTCCCTTTATACTTACCTTTTCCTTTGGCTACCCTTTTGATAAGAAGTGCTTCAAGCTCATCAAGTTTTCTCTCTTCTTCAATCTCCCTCATTTCCTGCTCATATTTAGAAATATTTCTAGAAGAAATTTCTCTTGGATCATATATTTACTTATCTTTCCCATATACGATAGCTTTGAATGTAGATTCTATCTTAGGAAGAGATTCACCAAACTCACGTAACTCAAAAGCAGCAAGCTTACCAATCAACATGTCTCTAGTTACATTTGTCATAATTTGGATCTTCTCAATAGCAATAGCTTTGTGTTTGTATATAATAGGCAAGGATCCGAGCACTTTAGAAAAAAACATCTAATTCTTCAAATTTTCCACAAACACATTTGATACTACACACAAGTTCATATATTTTTTGTATAAAAGAAGTAATCTTCTCATCTTCACCCATTCTCAATGTTTCATATTTCCCTTTCAGGCTCTGCAACCTAGCAATCTTCACATGCGTATCACCTTCATACAAAGTTTCCAACTTTTTCCAGATCTCATAAGTAGTCTTTAGCTCCATTACATTTGTCATTTTAGAATCAATCAAAGCACTCAAGAATGATTCCTTAGCCTTGATATTTTATTTAGCTTCCTTAATCTCACCTACAATAGAAGGACCATTCTGAGGTATGATATATCTATTCTTTCTAATCATCCAATAAGGTTCACCAGTGCATCTCAAATGACACTCCATTGCCATAAGCAATCAAGCTTCTCTAGAGGAACTTGCTATGATACCAATTGTTTCCAACACAAGGGAAAAAAACTAAGAGGGGGGGTGAATCATTTGTCTCAGAAATTATACTTACTAAACTTATTCTCAAATATGATAATTAAACATGAAAGAAAAAACCATCACCACATGATAAATGTACATAACACCAATATTTTTGTGTGGAAACCCTGTTAAGGGAAAAACCACGGTCCAGGTTAATCCACAAGTTTACACTTTGTTAAAAGTATAGTAAATTAGGAATGCACATGCATTTAAGAAAACTACCTAGAGATCACTACTCAAATAAAAAAAGGCTTACTACCTAAAGGAATACTCACTATCTTATAGTCACATTTGGATTAAATCCATCTGAGATATTTTGAACTGAGAAGATAACATTTTCTAATGCCTCATTACAGTTTTGGTAAAGCACATGAACACTCTTTCTCCTTCGCTCTCTTCTTCACACTACCTTTGAAAAATCTAAACTTTATTTGCACATATAATTCACATTTCACACATCTCGCATGTCTCAAATAATGTAAACAATCGTTTATATATATCTGCATCTAAGGATAACATTGACTACATGTTGACCCAATAAATTATAAAATGTGTAAAAACTATCGACCCAATTAATAAAAAAATGTCAATGTGAATCAACCAATGTTGGCCAAAACATAGTAGGGACCCAAAACAACATGTCTCAAACACAATAAACTATAAAAAATTAGCCTTGAAGATCTGCAACATGCTATAATCACCCTATTGGCCATGAACATGAAAACATCAATACAAAGAAGCAAATCACCAATTGCGAGCACAATGATCGATGCGAACTAACAAAATAGATAGAGAATGGTATAGAAACATCCAAAAGAATCATGAATCACCTCAGAATCATTCACAACAACTCATATTACTAGAATCGCATCATCTTCTTTTAGGAACACCAACTAAAACAATAAAACAACTTTCAGAACATAGATACTCATAACTTGATCAAATCTTCATGCAAACCTCTAAAAATTTTGGTGGATAAACTAGATATATGTGTCAAAAAACCCTTTAATCTAAAACTTATCACCATCAATATACTGAACTATCTATTTAAAAAACCTTTCATTTGTGCAGTAGGAGTAGGAGTAGGTGTAGTAATTTTATCTATCCAGTTTCCTTTGCCATTGTGGATAGATTGATCAACCAAAAAACCTATCTTAAATCTGCAACATACATATAGGTGCACCCACCTAGGTTTTGTAGAGTGTGAAGAGAAAAAGGTACAATTGCATTAATTGGAATTGTTAGTTGGCCAAAAGCATTGTGAGAGCTTGGCAACGTCTCATGGTTTAAACCAGCATTTTTGAGAACCAATAGTCGTGGTGCTCCAACACCACCCAAGCCTGAAAGTGATTTGCAAATTGAAAAAGGAACTACCAGTCCTCTACAAACATTAATTCCAACACAAAAAATAGAACCTAGGAAAGAGGAAACACAAGAGATGGAGACACGGTCAAAATTATTAGATGATGATTGGGGTTCTTTGAAATTCACACCTTCGTTTATGGGAGAATATATAATTACAAGAAAAGAGGATGAAAAATAAAAGAAACCAATGGTTGTGCCAACAGAGAACTCAGAAGAAAACTCACAAGCCCCTATCTCATCTACTCTTGAAGAAGAAAGAAGCTACACAAAAAACATCAATGATATATATTATCAACAACCACCAAACCTGAAAGAAATGAAAAGAATTTATGGGAGAGGTTATGAACTTATGAAGCAATTGGGTTATAGTGAAAATGGATATATGGAAAGAAAGAACAAGGAATTCATGTTCCTATGGAACCTAACATGCAAAAGGGAAAAATGGCTTGGGATACTTTCCTTCTACAAGAGACCTTCATTAAACATCAACACCATTATGTGTAAACCACAAGTTAATCATACCTTGAAGAATCCAAAAAGAATTGATATGGATTTTAAACTATCATGGGAATACGATGAAAATGACGAAGCCAAGAAAAAAATGCTACAATTTTACAATAAATCATCTACTCCTTCTCAAAATAAAAAGGTCACATGTGTTATGATTAGCACCAAACAAAAAGATAGATAAAATGAGAATGGTGTGATAGACATGAATAATGAAGACTACAACCTTGAATTTATGAGATCAAACACTCTCCCTTTAGGGGATACCATGAACATAGCAGTGGACATCAATGATAAAGAGAAATTAATTAAAATAGGAAAATGTATCGATGATGGAGAACAGGAGGATACAACAAATTTTCTTCATGAATTTCCCAAATTTTAACTTGGAGTTATTTGGATATGCTAGTAATTGATCCTAAGATTGTAACACACAATATAGTCCATGCTGAAAATGCTAAACCCTGTTGTTAACACAAGGGAAAACAACTAAGAAGGGGGTTAATCGGTTGTCTTAGAAACTATACTTATAAAACTTATTCTAAGATCTGATAATTAAAAATGAAAGAAAAACCATCACCACGTCAGAAACACACATAACAAAAAGATTTTTGCATGGAAACCCTGTTAGGGGAAAAACCACAATGGACACTCTTTTTTCTACTCACTCTTCTTTAAACTGCCTTTGAAATATCTAAACTTTATTCGTACATAGCAATTACACTTCACACATTTCACATGTCTCAAATGATGTAAAAAATTGTTATATATATCCACATCTAAGGATAACATCAACTACATGTCGGCCTAATAAAATATAAAATGTGTACAAACAATCAACCCAAATTAACATACAATTGTAAATGTAAATCAACCAATGTTGGCCAAAACATAGTAGGGACCGAAAAAAACATTTCTTGAACACAAAACACCTAAAGAAATTAGCCTGAAAGATCCACAACACGTTGCAATCACCTTGTCGTCCATGAACATGAAAAACATGAACACACAGAAGAAAATCACCAATCGCAAGAACAACAATCGATGCAAACCAACAACATAGATAGAGAATGATCTAGAAACATCCACAAGAATCATGAATCACCTTATAAGCATTCACAACAACTAATATTACTAGAATCACATCATCTTCTTTCAGGAACACCAATAAAAGCAAAAAAACAATAATCAAAATACAGATACTCATAACTTGATCAAATCTTTATGTGAACCTCTGAAACTTTTGATGGAAAAACTAGATATGGGTATGTGCAGGATCATGATGGGCCAAAAAGTGGCGATATGTAAGCCATATGATGGCTCTTGTGGCTGATGACATTTTTTTTACTCAAAATTGATGAAACGAAAAGGGTTTTTAGAGGACATTCTCAACTTTCCACCAATATAAATTATGCTTTACTTTGAATTGAATAAATAATTATTACTCATTTTCTATTAGAATTACGAATAAAGTCCTAATTGATAGGCTGATTGAAAAACATCTATAACTTTGAAACAGTATCACATTTTTTGAATCCGAAACATGCGTCACATTCTATGTTTTGCATACTATAGGATTAAAAAAAAAAAAATTGAATTTCATGAATTTTGACCAAGTTAAGGTGGTTAGACAGATGAGCTTTTATATTTTTTAAAATTTGTAATAAAAACTTCATAATTAATTATTTACTTGGAAAAAAATTATAAAAAAATATGTATCACATCGGGACATGAGTCCTCTACTTATATCTAAAAGATTATAAAAAAATATTATCATTTTATTATGGTTAGGGTGGTCAGACAGACACCTACTTCTTATTTTTACCCTGAAATTTAAATACTATTGCACTAAAATTTCAAATTTTCACCAAATAGATTTATTTATTTTTAAATAAGGTCTAGTAGTTTAGAAACCACATTTAATTTTCTATAGATTCTATTTTTACATTTTTTTGAAATAATATAGATAACTTATTAAAATTTTTACGTCAAGTTGTCTAAATCTAATTTTCTGTCTTTTTATTGCCACTTAAGGTCCTATTTTTTCCATGATGACCTATCAGAAAACACTTTAATCCATAACTTCTCCCCAGCAATATACTGAACTATCCATCATACTAAACTTCATTACTTCACTAACAACCTTTAACTTATTTTTTTACAATTTTCTCAATATCCTCGACATATGCAATCTTAAAGACATTAATTCCAATAGTGTTGACATCGATGACAATCACATATCAACAATATCCAAAAATATCAAACGATCTCCCCCTTTGGCATTGATGGAAACAAATGATGTAAAAAATGCCATCAACGATACTTTCTCTTTGCACTTTCTCCGCCTTTAATTTTTACTTTTTTCTTTCATAATTTTTTGCATGAATCTTCTCCCCCTTTGAAATCAATGACAAAGGTACACATTATCTTTCTCCACACAAGCTTTGAACCACATATCTGAACATTTGACTACTCCCCCTTTAGTATCAACCACCACAACATGAATCTAAATCTCAAGATATGACTATGAAATGCATGGACTGATGCAATTCAATGCATCTTTAATTCTGATTATGAGGGGTAATCACCCCTAACTTCCCTCTGAGATACTCAAAAGTATCCTTAGGCAAGGTCTTGGTAAATATATCTACAATTTGTTCCTTAGTAGGCACATACTCCAATCTGACTTCCTTTTCACTCACCTTGTCTCTCAAAAAGTGAAAATTGATAGATATATTCTTGGTTTTTGAATGTAGCAACAGATTCTTAGAAACGTTAATTGCACTTGAATTATCATATAATATAGCAATAGGTTCATCATACAAAACTCTGATATCTTTCAACATCTACTTCATCCATAATACTTGAGTACAATTGTTAGCAACAACAATGTATTATGCCTATGCAGTAGATAAATAAATGGCATTTTTCTTCTTACTTAACCATGAAATCAACTTCTTTCCAAAGAAAAATGAACCACCACTAGTACTCTTTATGTCATCCAAATCTCCTACCCAATCAAAATTAGTAAAATAACTTAGAGTAAGGTCATCCTCTTTAAGATACCATAGGCCAAAATCAACTATTCCCTTCATGTACTTGAAAATCCTCTTAACATTTGTCACATGAGATTCCTTAGGATTAGCTTGAAATCTTGCAACAATGCATACAACATTCATGATATTAGGTCTAGTTTGAGTCAAATATTGCAATCCACCAATCAAGGATTTGTATCTAGTTGGATTTGTCTTAGGAGAGTCATCATTTTGAGTCAACTTACATCCTATCACCATAGGTGTAACAAATGTCTTTGAATCTTCCATACCATACTTATTTAGCAGTTCTTTCACATACTTGGACTAAGATATAAAAATCCCTTTATCTAACTAAGTAATTGGAAATCCCAAAAATAGTTTCATTTCTCCAATCATATACATTTCAAACTCACTCTACATTTCATCAGCAAACTTCATGCAAAAAATATCATCTCCTCCAAAAATGATATCATCAACAAAAACTTCAACAATCAAATCTTTATCATGATCAATCTTGAAATACAAATTATTATCAATAGTACCTTTATTAAATCCAAGCTTCAACAAATACTTATACAATCTTGCATACCATGCTCTTGGGGCATGATTAATTCCATTCAATGCTTTCTTTAGTCGACAAGCCATATCTCCCTAATCAGTCAATTAAAATCCATCAGGTTGCTCAATATACACTTCTTCATGTAGTTCACCATTTAGAAATGCCGACTTGACATCCATCTGATAAACCTTGAAGTTTTTTAAAGAAGCATAAGAAAGAAATAGTCTCACAAATTCGATTCTAGCAACAAGAGAAATAGTTGAATTTCAAATTCAATTCCTTCCATCTGAGAGTATCCTTTACACACCAGTCTTGCTTTGTATCTAACAACTTCACCTTGCTCATTTAGTTTATTCTGAATGACCCATTTAGTTCCAATTAGTTTTTTTTCCTTAGGTCTAGCAATAAGATTCCATGTATCATTCTTTTCAATTTACAGTAGTAATTCTTTCATTGCTTCCATCCAATGTTCATCTTTGCATGCTTCATTGACACTATTAGGCTCAGTCTTCGAAATCAAATAGTACTCTTCTACAATTCTTCTCCTAATCTAAACACCTTTGTTCTTATCACCTATAATATAATTTTTTTAATGATTTAATCTTACATACCTTGGATTCTTAGGATATTCTTGAATTTTAGGCTCTTGTGATCTTACTTCTGCATTTTCACTAGATTCTTCATCTTGATTTTCCTGATTTAGAGTCTAATCTTTCTTTCCTTTATGTTTACTATTATTTTGATCATCTGATCATATCCACAAGTTCTAGATGGTATAAATGTTTCTTCATCAACCTTTACATTAGCACTTTCAACTACTTCCCTCAATCTCTTATTGTAGCACCGGTAGGTTTTACTTTTAGTAGAATAACAAAGAAAGATTCCTTCATCACTTCTAGCATCAAAATTTCCTATATTCTCATCTCTTTTGATATAACATTTGCTTTCAAATGTTTTAAAGTATCTAATAGTAGGCTTATGACCAAACCATAGATCAAGAGGAGTCTTACTAGTACCACCTTTGACAAATACCCAGTTGAGAGTGTAAATGGTAGTACTTATAGCTTCTCTCTAGTAAATATGAGGAGCATTTCCTTCCAGCATCATAGTCCTAGCAACTTGTTGAATTTTTTTGTTCTTCCTTTCCACAAATCCATTTTGCTAAAGGGTCGATGGGGCTGACAATTTTCTCTTTATCCCATGGTCAGTGCAGAAAGAATTAAACTCACTAGAGGTGAATTCACCACCTCTATCTAATATCAGACATTTAATCTTCAAAACTATCTCTATCTCAACCATAGCCTTGAAAATATTGAATTTCTCTAGAGCTTCATATTTTTCCCTCACGAAAGTAACCCACATCAATCTAGAATAATCATCAATAAGTAACATGAAATGCCTATCTCCTTATAAAATTGTGATTCTAGAAGGACCACACAAGTCAGTACACACAAGCTCCAATACTTAATTTGAACAATATTTTTTACATTCGAATGAGACTCTAGTTTTCTTCCCTAACTGACATTCCTTGAATATAGTATTTGTAGTTTTTATCAACTTAGAAATATCTCTCACTACTAGGTACAACTTATCTTGATAACATTGTCAAAGTTTTCATGATACAATCTCCTACACCACAACCAAATTTCATCAACTTGAGCAATTGGACAAATTTTATTAGCAATACTTAGGTGAAAAATATTAACTTTTTTTTTTGTACCAGATGCAATGACATTTCTAGAACTCCCCAATATTTTACATTTTTCATCCTTGAATTAAATATTATATCCCTTGTCAATCATCTATCCAACACTTAAAATATTATGCTTCAATCCTTCCACATATAAAAAATCATTAGTATTATGCTTACCATCAAAAGAAATGGATCCTCTGTCATGGATTACTCCAGCTTTGTCATCACCAAATCTGACAACATCACCATCATACTTTTCCAAGCTCACAAAATTACTTTTTTCACCTATCATGTGATGAGAGGATCCATTGTCAATCACCCATTCATCTTTTTCTTCAACTATGGAAGCTAGAGCTTTCTCCACTGTCATGTAGCTAGTAGAATCAATAGGTATGGGATTATTTTCATTGATAGAAATAAATACCCAATCATCCTAACTTACATTTCCTTTATCATATTCATCATCTTACACACCTTCATCAACAAAAAAATAACACTTTCTCTGGAATATAGGCTTGTTAGATCTTGGCTTAGGCACTCTTTCAGACAGCTTGAGGCAAAATGACCTATCTTATTGCAAGAAAAAAATTTAAGAGGTAATTTCCCTTTATACTTACCTTCTCCTTTGGCTACTCTCTTGACAAGAAATGCTTCATGCTCATCTAGTTTTCTCTATTCTTCTTCAATCTTTCTCATTTATTGCTCATATTTAGACATTTTTCTAGAAGAACTTTCTCCTAGATCATATCTCTGCTTATCTTTCTAAGATGCAGTAGCTTTCAATGCAAATTCTAGGTCTTAGGAAGATATTCATCAAACTCACTTGACTCAAAAGAAGCAAGCTTACCTATCAACATTTCTTTGGTTACATTTGTCATAGTTCATATCTCCTCAATAGCAACAATTTTTTATTTATATGTAGTAGCCAAGGATCTAAGCACTTTAGCAACAACCATTGATTATTCCAATGTTCCACTAACACATCTAATAATAAACGCAAGTTCATTCACTCTTTGCATAAAAGAACTAATGTTCTTATCTTCACCCATTCTCAATGTTTCATATTTCCCTTTCGGGCTTTGCAACTTAGCAATCTTCACATGAGTATCACCTTCATACAAAGTTTCCAAATTTTTCCAGATCTCATAAGGAGTCTTCAACTCCATTACATTTTTTATTTTATAATCAATTAGAGAAATTAAAAATTCTTCCTTAGCCCTAATATTGTACTCAACTTCCTTTATCTCACATATAGTATAAGGACCATAATGAGGTATGATATATCTATTCTTTGTAATTGTCCACTAGGGTACACCAATGCATCTCAAATGACACTCTATTCAAGTCTTCCACAAAGAATAATTTTTTCCATCAAATCTCATACTATCCTTCTTATATGTCACCTCAAGCGATAAAGCTTCTCTAGAGGAACCTACTCTGATACCGATTGTTGGCAACACAAGGGAAAACCACTGAGAGGGAGGGTGAATCAATTGTCTCAAAAATTATACTTATTAAACCTATTCTCAGATCTAATAATTAAAAATGAAAGAAAAAACCATCACCACATCAGAAACACAAATAAAAAAAATATTTTTGAAAGGAAACCCTATTAGGGGAAAAACCACGGTGGAGGTTAATCCACAAGTTTATAATTTGTTAAAAGTATAGTAAATGAGGAATGCATATGCATTTAGGAACACTACCTAGAGCTCACTACTCAAATAAAAAAAGGCTTACTTCCCAAAGGGAGACACACTGTCTTATAGTCACATTCAAATTACATCCATCTGAGAGATTTTAAACTAAGAAGATAGCATCTGCTAATGCCTGATTACTGTTCTAGTTAAGCACATGAACAATCTTTCTTCCACTCACTCTTCTTCACATTGCCTTCAAAAACATCTAAACTTTATTCACACATAGCACTCACACTTCACACATCTCAAATGTCTCAAATGATGTAAACTATCAGTTATATATATCTACATCTAAGGATAACATCAACTACATGTCAGCCCAATAAAATATAAAATGTGTACAAACTGTCGGCCCAAATTAATAAAAAATTGTCAATGTGAATCAAGTAATATTGGCCAAAATATAGTAGGGATCCAAAACAACATGTATCAAACACAAAACACCCTAAAAAATTAGCCTCAAAGATCCACAACACACTGCAATCACCCTCTCGGCCATGAACATGAAAAATATGAACACACAAAAGAAAATCACCAATCACAAGCACCATAATTGATGTGAACCAGTAATAAAAATAGAGAATGATCTAGAAACATCCACAAGCATCATGAATCACCTCAGAAGCATTCACAATAACTCAGATTACCAAAAGAGGAACACCAAATAAAGCAAAAAAACAACAGTCAGAACACTGCTAATCATAACTTGATCAAATATTCATGTGAACCTCTCAAAATTTTGATGGATAAACTAGATATACCTATCAAAAAACCATTTAATCCACAACTTCTCACCATCAATATACTGAAATATCCATCATACTAAACTTCACTACTTCATTGACAACCTTTAACTTATTTTATTACAATTTTCTCAATATCCTCGACATATACAACCCTAAAGACATTAATGCTAATAGTTTTGACATTAATGAAAACCACATATCAGCAATATCTAATGAACCCGTCAGATAGAAGATTTGAAAAATGAACCCTAAAATAGCCTTGCTAGTTAAGGAAGAAATTGAAGAACTCCTTGAGGTTGGTTTCATAAGACGTATAGATTATTCTTCTTGGATCTCAAACATTTTTTGTAGTTACAAAACCTAACAATCATATTAGGATGTTTATGGATTTTTTGATTTGAATAAATCATCTTTAAAAGATGGCTTTCCCCTTCCTATTATTGATATGATAGTAGACTCAACTAAGGGACATTTTTCGTTGTCATTCATGGATGGAATTTTTGGACACAATAAAATTTTCATCAACCCTCAAGATTAGTATAAAATAACATTCACAACTCTATTTGGAGAAAATTTTGTTGGGTTATGATGCCTTTTGGATTGAAGAATGTAGGAACAACATATCGACGAGTTATGACAATGATATTTCACGATTACATACATAATATTTTTAAAGATTATGTTGATGATATTATAGCTAAGTCATTAAAAAGACAAGACAATGTGAATATTCTTCGAAATATTTTTGAGTGAATCAAAAAATACAACATGATAGTGAATCTAAAAAATTGTGTCTTTGGTGTAGATAGTCGAAAATTTTTAGATTTCATTGTATCTCACAAAGGTATCAAGGTGGACACAAAGAAAATTGATGCTACAATTAGCATGTTTCCTCCTAGAAATATCTCTTAATTACACACCTTACAAGGAAGAATTCAATCCATGCATCACTTCATAGCATCATTATTAGATCAAACACTACCATTTACAACATGTCCTCAAGAAAGGCATACATTTTGTTTTGAACGAATATTGTAAGCAAGCCTTTGAAATTTTGAAATATTATCTTGTCACTCCACCTATTTTACATCCTTCCATGCAAAACAAATCATTCATCCTTTGTACATCAGTGTTAGCCCATGCTCTTGCAGCATTTTTGTCTCAACAAGATGAAAATGGTAAAGAACATCCTATTTATTACATTAGTGAAACATTGATTGATTATGAGAAATGATACACAACAATAGAAAAATAGTGTTTCGCTCTTGTATTTTCTACTAGTAAGTTGTGAAATTACTTATTGAATGTAAAAATACAAAAGATGATGAAGTTTGAACCTTTAAGACACCTTCTCACTAAAATAGACTCATCAGGATGATTAGATAAGTGGGTAATGTTGTTAACTAAGTTTGACCTTAAATTTGTTTCACAAAAAGAAATCAAGGGTCAGGTCCTGACCGAATAGTTAGTTGATGCACCTTCCCCTTTAGTGTTACCTAGTAATGAATCTTTTCCTAATGATAATGTGTTGAAAATGGAAGAAAATACATGCTAATTTTATTTTGATGGATCTACGTGAAGAACTGGCTCTTGAGCAGGGGTTATAATAAAACCACCTACAAAAGATCCTATTCCTTTATCATATCGGTTAAACTTCCTATCTAAAAATAACAAAGTTGAGTATGAAGCTTTAATTACTAAAATACATCCATGACTCACATTAGGAGTGTTGGAACTAATTTTTTCCATCTAAAACCCTAAGGTTTTCTCACAAATTTCCATAAAAATCCATCAAAACCATAGGAAATTTCTACTCATGCCTTGCATTTTCATTATCTATCCCATAAAATCATTAAACCATTTTCTATACCTTGTCCCCATTTATTTTCTTATATTTCACTACCTTCTTATGAAAAATTCAGCTTTACCGCCATTTAAAATGGCCAAAAATAATTCCTAAACCTTACCGCATCTTTAAATTTCATTATATGAGCTTTTACCACTTTACCATGGCCTCCCATAAAGGGCCTACGGTATGGCGGTGGTGGTTAGCAGGCTAGCGTTATATGTCTACCATGCTACCGCACACAATCTAAGCATAGACCGCGGTGGCCGCGGTAGCGGTCAACAGATGGAAAGGGTAACAACCAAGATATATACCGTTGTACTGCAATGGCAGCCAGTGACCACAATAGTGCGATAAGTGGCTAAGGGAATAGTCAACAAAGTAGCGCAGACATATACCGTGATAATGCAGAGGGTCCGAATACAAACCGCTATAATGCGGTAATAGTGATGGAAGTGATGGAAATAGCGGTTAGTGGTTATCGCTATACCGCACACAGTCGATATATTGACTGTGGTAGCATGGTAGATTACTATGATGACTGCAACGATCAAAATGGGGTTGGGCACTGCCATACCGCAGGAGAAAAGTCAAAGCCCATGGTAAAGCAGTAAATATAAGAGATCGCAATAAAATTCCAAATTTAAAAGGTGGGAAAAGGTATAACGTGAAATTAAAAGCCCACCTATAGTTTAAAAATTAATTTGCCGACAGGGAAGTTAATTAAAATTTTTTATTTAAACTATGAAAAATTTAAATGACCATAACTAGAAAATGAAGGGTCGTGATCCCTCATCTGTAATGTATAAATATTTGTAAAAATCTGAAGGATAAAAAGGGAGGCATAGAAAAAAGGAAAGTAGTAGTTAGACTATAGGAGTTAGAATTTTCCCGTGAAGGGACTAGAATGTAAATAATGATAGACTCTCTTGAAGCAGAATCAAATGGAGAAAATATGTTAAATTGGTAAAATTCTTTTGGTGTTCAGTTGTTGTGATAAATAAAATTCATATTCTTTATTTTGGTTGTCTCCAACTTGGATCTTTTAATCATTTAAATCAGCATATCAAGTATATACCTGGTTTATCAAAATGCACTCTCATTTTATGTGATTTAATTAAACTAGTGTATGCAAGTCATAATTAAACTCTCTTGATAAATCATAGTGGTTTTGAGTTTTTTTGGATAGTTAATGAAGAACCTAATAGAGAAACATTCCAACACTATTTATGCAAGGCATAGACTTAGTGAATTTTTATGCATGCCATAGAGTTTTTAGAGTGCCTAACAACTAGAGTTAAGCCAATAGGAGAAAACACATATCATTTTGACTCCATTTCCCATGTGGATAGAAGGCAATAATTTGCCACAATCTAGAGATACAAATCCATATCAAACAACTTATTCAAAAAACAACCTTTCAATTGTGTAGTAGTAGTGGGAGTAGTTGTAGTAATCCTATCTATCCACTTCCCTTTGCCATTGTGGATAGATTGTTTCACCAAGAAATACATCTTAAATCTGCAACATATAGATAGGTGCACCCACCTAGGTTTTGCAGAGCCTGAAGAGTAGAAGGTACAATTGCATTAGTTGGCCTTGTTAGTTGGCCAAAAGCATTGTGAGAGCTTGGCAACCTCTCATGGTTTAAACCAGCATTTTTGAGAACCAACAAAATGGCAACTCTACTAGGGATTACTCAGGAATATTTTCAGCCTTTCCATTTATAGAGTCAACAAAGATTTCATATTTTGTTTGGAGATTCCATTGGGGGCAAACAAAAGAAATATCATAATCTATTTCATTTTCCTACTTTTTTGAAAAGTAGGTGGCGACTCTATTTTGATTTGATTTATAATGCATGGATATTGTGGAGTAGTAACATTTTTTCAAGATGGCAGAAGAAAAAAGAAGACACCAAACAAGGAAAAAATTAGAAGAAATGAAACAACAATTGTTATACTAGGAACATAAAAAGCTACAATTGAGATAGCAAATGTTGCAAGAGGGGATGGAATTCGACAATCAAGGTAATAAGCGCTATTCATAGTAGAATACTTATACACCATAGCCATTACCTCAAATAAATCATCTTCCATTTCCTGAAACAAGATCAATGATCTACCAAAACCCATATGGCCCTCCAAATTTTATCGCAATTATTGATAAACCATTTAACTTTAGTAATATCCAAGGCTACCCAAATCTTTACCACTGCGATGAGACAAAACTATTTGTGCAGACCCCTAAATTTCATGGAGAGTGGAATGAATCAACTTATGAGCATATAGAACAATTCTGGAATGTCATTGTTAGCTTTCAAGTTTATCCAGAGGATGTGATTATGAAATGTTTTTCAAGATCTATGAGGGATAGTGCAAGGGAATGGTTTATAAGTTTGCCAATGCAAAGTGTATCTTCATGGGAGGATTTGAAAGAAATATTCTTGAGCCAGTATGGGGAAAAATATGATGATGTACATAGTCAAAACCAAAACTTCATTATAGAATCAAAATGTGGAATTTCCCCCTTAGATACATTTTTTGACATAGCGAAATATGAAGGAGAGGATGAAATATCTCTATACAACAGGATGGTAGAAATATGTATGCAATTACCTCCTCCTCGTAGGCCTACAAAGCCCATATTAGTTGCACAATTTGTAATTACATGGGATTCTGAATCAATGTTTTGGTTAGAGTTATCACAACTGTATGCCATGGATGTAGCAGCTAAATTTATTAATTCCATGCTTGAGACAGGATATATGGATACTGTCAACAATGAATTCAATAGTGATACCATGAATGATCAAATAATGCAGCCAATGGAGGATACATACGCAAGTTAAAATGATGACAATCTATGAGAGGAAGAAGAAGATGATGATGATATGGGTGGCCAATCATATATATTGGATGAGGACTACAATGATGAAGATGTTCTTGAAGATACACTTCATAAGGAGTATATTGGTGATAAAGCAAGAAAAGATGAACAAATTGCACCTTCATTTTCAGATCAATGCCATGATGACACAATTAATGATAAATTAGAATTCATGGGAGAAAGCTTTTATGAGGGCCAAGAGGATGAAGATATAGAAGATATCTCTTGCATACCAAATTGTGACAATGTGTGTTATGAGGGATCCATTGAATACTCAAATTGCGAGGATGAAGCTATGGATGTTGATCTGCAACAGGATGATTTTTACAGTAATTAAAAATATTATGAAGAGGTCGGGAACATGGTTGACGATATGGAAGCAGAGACTGGTTCAATCAACAGTGAGCAAGTTTCAGATTTGTTAACCTTGGAATACCAGAAGTACACACATGAAGATAATTCCCAAGTTTTGGCTCGAGCCTACATTTGTTTTGATAGTGAAGGTAATAGTTCATGTGACTCCATGTGCATTTCTCAGACTGATGAAGAAATCAGTGAAGTTATTCATGAATCCATTTGTGTCCAAGAGGAGGTATGCGATTTAAATATTTTTTTCCTGTAAGAAGAGGATACTGGTTTGCATATCATTGATGATGAGTGTCCAAAATTTTTTGATTCAAGTATGTATAAAGATGACTGTTTGGATCAAGTGTGTATGTTAGTGCCAATTGGTGATAGGAAAGAAATGAAAAGTGATTTAATTGTTTCAAAAGATATTAGTGAGATAGAATTTATTGATTCCCATAAGAAATATTCATATTTTTAGGTCCCAGTGCAACTGCTTGATCGTTCAGCAACATATGACAGTGAGCATGCCTATAAATGTTTTGTTGAAAGTGGATACACTTTGTATGCTAAGGGTGGTAAATATTTTCCATGTGATAATGAGAATTATGAAATGAAAAGTGGTGAAAGGAATATAAATCATGTTGAATACAATTTTTTTTGAAGGCTTTTAATAACAATGCATGTTGTAGAGCAAGTAGAATGGATAGTTTCAAAAGAAACCTGATGAGCTCAAAATAGAATAAGGTCTATGATAGAGGAAAGTGCAGATTTTTTCTTTTGGGGTGGCCTGGGGCCATTCCTTGTGGTTTGATTTTTGGAACCATGGCAGATATAGAGGATTAGGGATTGCTAGTGCATGGACAATTCCTAACAAACCTCTTTAATCATTCACTTCCATGCACAATAATTTTTGAGGATTTGAGTTTGCTAGTACATGGACATTCTCAGAAGTTCCCTAGTTGAAAAAATATTTTTCCATGTACAGTAGTTTAGGATCCTTTTCAGTCCCTCCATCTCCAATGGCTTCCATTTTCATATCTTTTGCTTGGTTTGCTCTACCATAGAATTTTGGATCCTTGCAATGATCTCACAGTCATTCATCCTTAGATGGAGCCACTGTTGGAACTAATTTTTTCCATCTGAAACCCTAAGGTTTTCTCACAAATTTCCATAAAAATCCATCAAAATCGTAGGAAATTTCTACTCGTGCCTTGCATTTTCATTATCTATTCCATAAAATCAATAAACCATTTTCTATACCTTGCCCCCATTTATTTTCCTATATTTCACTACTTTCTTATGAAAAATTCAACTTTACTGCCATTTAAAAGGGCCAAAAATAATTCCTAAACCTTACCGCATCTTTAAATTTCATTATATGAGCTTTTACCGCTCTACCGCGGCCTCCCACGAAGGGCCTATGGTATGGCGGTGGCGGTTAGTAGGCTGGCATTATATATCTACCGCGCTACCGCACATGGTCTAAGCATAGACCGCGGTGGCCACGGTAGCAGTCAACAGACAAAAAGGGTAAAAATGAAGATATATACCACTGTACCATGATGGCCAAGCCAGTGACCGCAGTAGTGCAATAAGTGGCTAAGGGAACAATCAATGGAGCAGCGAAGACATATACCATGATACCGCGGAGGGTCCGAATACAGACCACGGTAATGCGGTAACAGTGATGGAAGTGATGGAAATAAAAATTAGCGGTTACCGCTATACTGTACACAGTCGATATATTGATTACGGTAGCACGGTAAATGACTATGATGACCTCGACGGTCAAAATGGGGTCGGGCACTGCCATATCACGGGAGAAAAGTCAAAGCCCGCGGTAGAGCAGTAAATATAAAAGATCGTATAATGTGAAATTAAAAGCCCGACTATAGTTTAAAAAATTAATTTGCCGACAGGACAGTTAATTAAAATGTTTTATTTAAACTATGAAAAATTTAAATGACCATAACTAGAAAATGAAGGGTCGTGATCCCTCATCTGTAATATATAAATATTTGTAAAAATTTGAAGGATAAAAAGGGAGGCATAGAAAAAAGGAAAGCAGTAGTTAGACTATAGGAGTTTGAATTTTCTTGTGAAGGGACTAGAATGTAAATAATAATAGACTTTCTTGAAGCAGAATCAAATGGAGAAAATATGTTAAATTGGTAAAATTCTTTTGGTGTTCAGTTGTCATGATAAATAAATTTCATATTCTTTATTTTGGTTGTCTCCAACTTGGATCTTTAAATCATTTAAATCAGCATATCAAGTATATACCTGGTTTATCAAAATGCATTCTCATTTTGTGTGATTTAATTAAACTGGTGTCTGCAAGTCAAAATTAAATTCTCTTGATAAATCATAGTGGTTTTGAGTTTTGCTTTTGGATAGTTAAAGAAGAACCTGATAGAGAAACATTCCAGCACTATTTATGCAAGGCATAGACTTAGTGAATTTTTATGGAAGCCATAGAATTCTCAGAGTGCCTAACAACTAGAGTTAAGACAATAGGAGGAAACACATATCATTTTGACTCCATTGCCCATGTGGATAGAAGGCACTGATCTGCCACAATCCAGAGATACAAATCCATATCAAACAACTTATTAAAAAAAAAACCTTTCAATTGTGCAGTAGGAGTAGGAGTAGTTGTAGTAATCCTATTTTTCCACTTCCCTTTGCCATTGTGGATAGATTGTTTCACCAGGAAATATATCTTAAATCTGCAACATACAGATAGGTGCATCTGCCTAGGTTTTACAGAGCCTGAAGAGTAGAAGGTACAATTGCATTAGTTGGCCTTGTTAGTTGGCCAAAAGCGTTGTGAGAGCTTGGAAACCTCTCATGGTTTAAACCAACATTTTTGAGAACCAACAAGGAGCTCAAAATATTAAAATATTTGGTGACTCAAAATTATTCATAAAACAAATAAATAGAACATATCAAACAAAACATGACAAATTATCAAAATACATGGATCTCATAATGAAATTGTTAGAGAAGTTTGAATCATTCACAATTGATAACAACCCTTGAAAATATAATCGTCATGCAGATGCAATGGAAAGTGAAGCTTCTCTTATATCCCCTCAATATACTTCAAAATACTTCACCTTCATTATGCACCCAATTATGAAACCATCCATCAAAGATAAAGTAGATGAACTTTTTGCAAGTATGGATGTGTTTGATGGTGTTGTTATTAATGTTATCATTCATGTCAACATAGTTCAAAGTGATTGAATATGGTACATGTATAGTTAAGATATTATGGAAGTGTTGAGAGTACATGGATATATATTTATGGTGTTGAAGATATGCTGATGTCAATTGCTTTTGATAAAATTAATAAATAATGAAGATAATTTTGTGTGTGTGTTTTGAGTGTGCTCTGGTAATGTGCTCTACATTTCTTCTATGCTGATCCTATTCTTTTATGGATCTATAACATTTTTTAAGGGCTTCAATGGATAATATATTCTGACTTGTAGCCTCTTGGTTGATGGAGAGTGAAATATGTGTTCACCGATGTGTGAACTGGTTTGACAGAACTATTTTCCTATGGATTGGGAGAGATGTCTTTGCTTCACAAACTTTTGGTGGTTTGTCTTAGATCCTACAGATTTGGAAGAAGGTTAATATTGATTCTCTCTAAGTTTTGGAAAATGTCCTTATGGTTTGGTGCTTCGGAAGGCTTGCTCGAGAGCTATTATGCATGTCTACATGGTTCAGTTGTACTGTTGGAAAGATTTTGGTGCATGGAATTTGTTATAGTTGTTGTAGATGTATCTGAAGTGTTCTAAAAGGTTTTCCAATTTTTGGTGAATCATTCTCGGTGATCCATGTGTGATCATTTTCTTGTGGATGTGTGTACTTTCTAGATCATTGGTGTTTTCATTAGGTTTGGCTGACCAGGTGTTTGCACATTACATGAAGAATAAACAGTGGTTAAAGTATCATGTGATTGATCCAAGATTATTTTATTGGATATTTCTGATATGTGGTTGTCATTGATTTCAACATTATTTGCATTTATTTCCATAAGGTTTTATATGTCGAGGATATTGAGAAAATTATAAAAAAAATAAGTTAAAGGTTGTGAATGAAGCAATCAAGTTCAATTATGTATTTGTATCTCTAGGTTGTGGTAGATTAGTGCCTTCTATCCACATGGGAAATAGAGTAAAAAATGATATGTGTTTCCTCCTATTGGTTTAACTCTAGTTGTTAGGCACTCTAAAAATTCTATGGCTGGCATAAAATTCACTAAGTTTATGACTTGCATAAACAGTGTTGGAATGTTTCTCTATTGGGTTCTTCTTTAACTATCCAAAAGATAACTCAAAACCACTGTGATTTATCAAGAGAGTTTAATTCTGACTTGCATACACTAATTTAATTAAATCACACAAAATGAGAATGCACTTTGATAAACTAGGTATATACTTGATATGCTAATTTAAATGATTAAAAGATCCCAAGTTGGAGACAACCAAAATAAAGAATATGAATTTTATTTATCACATTAACTGAACACCAAAATAATTTTACCAATTTAACATATTTTCTCCATTGATTCTGTTTCAAGAAAGTTTGTCATTATTTACATTCCAGTCCCTTCAGGGGAAAATTATAACTCCTACAGTCTAACTCTTGCCTCCTCCCTAACTTCTTTCTCCTCTCCCCTGTACTTCTAGTTTTTGCAAAAAATTATACATCACAGTTCAATGGTCAGAACCCTTCATTTTCTGGTTATGGTCATTTGTATTCTTCATAGTTTTTAAAAAATATTTAATTGATTTCCTTGTCGACAAATTTAAATATTCCATACAATAGTTATGCCTTTGATTTAATTTAATATTTCAATCGCTTCATGCATTTATTTCTTTTACCGCTCTTGACTTTGACGGGCCCCACCAATAAATGTCATGACTTCCATCATTTCTTACCGCGCTACCGTAGTATGGCTGTGTCCGTTCTTCAAACTATTTTTTCATCTACCTTCACTGTTACCCCGTTACCATGGTCACCATGTGAACTGGTGGTGGTACTGCAGTAACCGCTACCTCTAACCATCGCTGACCACTTACGGTTTACCGCACTATCACGGTCTTTCTTGGGACTATGTGCGGTATAGTGATAACCGCTTATCGATTGCCACCTTCGTTCATCACGCTACCATGGTCACAAGCTTGACTGCCAGCGGTATGGCGGTAATTTGACTTTTCAACGGTCTTCATTGTAATCACTGATCACAATTATCTTCATGCTTACCGCACTATTGTGACCTTTGACTTTCTTACCTACGGTATGGTGGTATTTGACTACCACTAACTTTCCATTCTTACCACCTCACCGTGGTCTGCATATCAACTGTGTGTGGTATAGCGGTAACCTCTTATAGACTGCCATCTCTTCACCCTTCACTGATTGTTGAATGCTTCATTGACTATTGACTGTTATCACAGCCACCACGGTCTATGCTTAGATCACGTGTGGTAGCACAGTAGACACATAACGTCAGCCTACTAACTGCCATCGCCAATTGCCTTTGCTTACTTTCTCAGTGACTGTTTGTCTTCAACTTCTAGACTGTTTACCACGCTATCGCAGTGTATGACTTAACCGTGTGCAGTAGTGCGGTAAGCACTTTATGCTGCCTGCTAACCGCTACCGCCATACTGCAGGCCCCTTTCTGGCAGGTCGTGGTAAAGTGGTAAGCGACATAGGATATGAACCTTAAGGTAGTGGTAAGAGCACTAGGCATATATAAATGGAAAGAATGATTTTTAATGGAAGGATAGTGAAAAATAAATATAAATGAATAGAAAACCTTAGGGTTTTAGATGAAAATTTTCAGTTCTAACAATGACTCCGTCTGGGGATGAAAGATTGTGAGATCATTGCAAGGATCCGGAATATCTTTGGTAGAGCAGATCGAGCAAAAGATATGAAAAAAGAAAACTATGGCAGATGAAGGGAATGAGGAGTGAAGGACATGAAAATGGAGCAAATGGAAGGAATGAAAAGGATCCTAAACTACTATACATGGAAATATATTTTTTCAACAAGGGAACCTCTGATAATTTCAATGTACTGGAAAACTCAGATCCTCAAAAATTATTGTGCATGGAAGTGAATGATTAAAGAGGTTTGTTAGGAATTGTCCATGCACTAGCAATCCTTAATCCTCTGTACCTCCTATGGTTCAAAATCAAAACCATAAAGGATGGCCCCAGGCCACCAAAAGGAGAAATCTGCATTTTCCTCTATCATAGACCTTATTCTTCTTAGGGCTCATCAGGTTTCTTTTGAAATTGTCCATTCCACCTATCCTGCAACATGTGTTGTCATTAAAAGCCTTCAAAAATGCATTGTATTTAGCCTGATTCATATTCCTTTCACCACTCTTCATTTCATCATTCTCATTATCACATGGAAAATATTTATCACCCTCAGCATACAAAGTGTATTCACATTCAACAAAACATTCATAGGTATGCTCACTATCATATGTTGCTAAATGATCAGGAAGTTGTATGGGGACCTGAAAAATCTGAATATTTCTTATGGCAATCAAGGAATTCTATCTCATTAATATCTTTTGAAACAATCAGATCACTTTTCATTTCTTTCCTATCACCAATTGGCACTAACATACACATTTGATCCAAACAGTCATGTTTATACATACTTGAATCAACAAATGTTGGACACTCATCATCAATGATATGCAAACCAATATCCTCTTCTTACAGGAAAAAAATATTTAAATCACATACATCCTCTTGGACAAAAATGGATTCATGAATAACTCAACTGATTTCTTCATTAGTCTGAGAGATGCACACGGGGTCACATGATATATTACCCTCACTGTCAAAACAAATGTAGGCTAGAGCCAAAACTTGGGAATTATTTTCATGTGTGTAGTTCTCGTATTCCAAAGTTGAAAAATCTGAAACTTTCTCACAGTTGAGTGAACCGGTCTCTGCTTCCATATCCTCAACCATGTTTCCAACCTCTTCATGATCTTTGTAATTACTACAAAAATCATCCTGTTTCAGATCAACATCCATAGCTTCATCTTCAAAATTTGAGTATTCAATGGATCCCTCATAACACATACTGTCACAATCTATTATGCAAGATATATCTTCTATATCTTCATCCTCCTCATGCAAGATTTCTCCCATGAATTTTTCCTTATCAGCAATTGTGCCATCATGGTGTTGGTCTGAGAATGAGGGCTCAATTTGCTCATTTTTGCTTGCTCCATCACCAACATATTCCTCATGAAGTTTATTTTCAAGAACATCTTCATCATTGTATTCCTCATCGAATATGTATGATTGACCACTCATATCATCATCATCTTCCTCTTCCTCACACAGATTGTCATCATTTTCACTTGCATATGTATTCTCTATTGGTTGCTTTATTTGCTCATTCATGATATCATTATTAGATTCATTATCCATGGAATCAATAAATTTATTTATTACATCTAGGGCATGTTCTTTTGATGATCATGACCAATAAGCTAATTCAGGCTCCGATGCTATTAGAAATTGTGCAACAAACATGGGCTTTATAGGTTTATGATGTGGAGGTAATTGCATACAGACATTTGTCATCCTGCTGTATAAAGATCTCGCAGATTCCCCCTTATATCTACTTATAGCAAGAAATGAATTGAGGGGGAGAACTCCATATCCTGATTCTATAATGGAGTCTTGGCTTTGAGTATGTACATCATCATCTTCTTCTCAACCATCATCTTTTTCCCCATATTGGCTCAAGAATATTTCTTTCAAATCGTCCCATGAAGATATACTTTGCATGGGTAAACTTATAAACCATTCTCTTGCACTATCCCTCAAAGATCTTGAAAAAAAAATTCATAATGACATCCTCCAGATAAATTTGAAAGTTGACAATGAAATTCCAGAATTGCTCCACATGCTCACAAGCTAATTCATTCCATTCTCCATGAAATATAGTGATATGCTTTAGCAATTCTGTCAATTCACAGGGATAGGGATTTGGGTAGCCTTGGATATTACTATAGTTAAATGGTTTATCAATAGCTGAGACAAAATTTGGAGGGCCACAAGGGTTTTGGTAGATCATTGATCTATTTTTAGAAAATGGAAGGTGATTTATTTGAGGTAATGCCTACAGTCTGTAAGTGTTCTGCTGTGAATAGTGCATATTACCTTCATTGTCGAATTACATCCCCTCTTGCAACATTTTTTGTCTCAATTGTAGCTTTTTATGTTCCCAGTATAACACTTTTTGTTTCATTTCTTCTAATTTTTTCCTTGTTTGGTGTCATCCTTGTTCTTCTGCCATCTTGACAAAATATTACTACTCCACATTATCTATGCATTATATAATCAAATCAAAACATAGTCGCCACCTACTTTTCAAAAAAGTAGGAGAATGAAATAGATTATGATGTTGCTTTGGTTTGCCCACAGCGGAATCTCCAAACAAAATGTGAAATCCTTGTCGACTCTATAAATGGAAAGGCTGAAAATTTTCCTTAGTATTCCCTAGCGGAGTCGCCAATTTCTTGGTTCTCAAAAATGATAGTTTAAACCATGAGAGGTTTCCAAGCTCTCACAATTCCTTTGGCCAACTAACAAGGGAAATTAATGCAATTGTACCTTCTTCTCTTTAGGCTCTGCAAAACCTAGGTGGGTGCACCTATCTATATGTTGCAGATTTCAGATGTGTTTTTTGGTTGATCAATCTATCCACAATGGCAAAGGGAAGTGGATAGATAAAATTACTACACCTAATCCTGCTCCTACTGCACAAATGAAAGGTTTTTTAAATAGATTGTTTGATATGGATTTGTATCCCTGGGTTGTGGCAGATCAGTGCCTTCTATCCACATGGGCAATGGAGTCAAAAATGATACGTGTTTCCTCCTATTGGTTTAACTCTAGTTGTTAAGCACTCTGAAAATTCCATGGCTGGCATAAAAATTCACTAAGTCTATGACTTGCATAAACAGTGCTGGAATGTTTCTCTATCAGGTTCTTCTTTAACAATCCATAAGATAACTCAAAACCACAGTGATTTATCAAGAGAGTTTAATTCTGACTTGCAGACACCAGTTTAATTAAATCACACAAAATGAGAATACACTTTGATAAACCAGGTATATACTTGATATGATGATTTAAATGATTAAAAGATCCCAAGTTGGAGACAACCAAAATAAAGAATATGAATTTTATTTATCACAACAACTGAACACCAAAATAATTTTACCAATTTAACATATTTTCTCCATTGATTCTGTTTCAAGAAAGCCTATCATTATTTACATTCCAGTCCCTTCACGGGAAAATTCTAACTCCTACAGTCTAACTCCTGCCTCCTCCCTAACTTCTTTCTCCTCTCCCCTCTACTTCTGGTTTTTGCAAAAAAGTATACATCACAGTTCAATGGTCGCAACCCTTCATTTTCTGGTTATGGTCGTTTGTATTCTTCGCAGTTTTTAAAAAATATTTAATTGATTTCCTTGTCAAAAAATTTAAATATTCCATACAATAGTTATGCCTTTGAGTTAATTTAATATTTCAATCGCTTCGTGCATTTATTTCTTTTACCACTCTTGACTTTGACGGGCCCCACTAGTGACTATCATGGCTTCCATCATTTCTTACCATGCTACCGCGAGCTTTGACTTTTCTCCCATGGTGTGGCAGTGTCCATTCTTCAAACTATTTTTCCATCTGCCTTCACTATTACCTCATTACTGTGGTCACCATGTGAATCGGTGGCAGTATCGTTATCACCGCTACCTCTGACCATCACTGACCACTTACAGTTTACCATGCTACAGTGGTCTTCCTTGGGACTATGTGCGGTATAGTGGTAACCGCTTACTGACTACCACCTTCGTCCATCGTGTTGCCGCAGTCACTGGCTTGACTGCTAGTGGTATGGTGGTACTTTGACTTTTCAACGGTCTTCATTGTCATTGCCGATCACAATTATCTTCATGCTTACCACGCTATCGTGGCATTTGACTTTCTTACCTGCGGTATCACAGTATTTGACTGCCGCTAACTTTCCATTCTTACCGCCTTATCACGGTCTGCCTATCAATTAAGTGTGGTATAGCGGTAACCACTTATGGACCGCCATCCCTTCACCCTTCGCTGACTATTGACTGCTTCATTGACTGTTGACTGCTACCACAGCCACCATGGTCTATGCTTAGACCTCACGCGGTAGCGCGGTAGACACATAACATTAGCCTACTAACCGCCACTACCAACTTCCTTTGCTTGCTTACTCAGTGACTGTTTGTCTTCAACCGCCAGAATATTTACCGTGCTACCATGGTGTATGACTTAACCACATGTAGTAGCACGGTAAGCACTTTATGCTGCCTGCTAACTGCTACTACCATACTGCAGGCCCCTTTGTGGGAGGCCGTGGTAAAGTGGTAAGCGACATAGGATGTGAACCTTAAGGTAGCGGTAAGAGTGCTAGGCATATATAAATGAAAAGAATGATTTTTAATGGAAGGATAGTGAAAAATAGATATAAATGAATAGAAAACCTAAGGGTTTTAGATGGAAATTTTCAATTCTAACAACGACAAGCTCAGGATCCCTTAGAGAAATTCCTGAATTTGGATACAATCTTGGTATTTCAACCTTGTAACAAGATCATTTAGAACATTTCTCATATGTTTAGGTCATTAGGAGGGGCAAGGTCTAAGTTTTTGTCCCTTTTTCAAGGATGTAAAAATTGTCATACAAAGATGCAAAATTGCAAAAAAATGAAAAATTGAGAAATGAAACATTGGGAGGGTGAAATGTCATTCATGGTTTAGGTCATTGAAAGGTAGTTGGAATTTGATGAGACGTGTTTTAAATTAATTTAAAAAGGCCTTATGTACGTGGTAATATGTGTGGGTGATTGAGATTATGAATTTCAATAAGGAAAGCCACTATTTCTTGCATGTTTCTACAAACATTTATTATTCTGAGGCACTATATATGTAGGAATTCATTTATACATGGTTTTGAGTGATAATTTTTAAAATCGCCTCCCTAATAAAATTGGTTTCATGCAATTTGATGAGTTTAAGAGAAAGATATTATGATTTTTCTGAAAATGGTTATAACCCTATTCTAGGGTAGCAGTCGGGTATGTGCAGGATTATGATGGGCCAAACAATGGCAGTATGATGGGTATGTGGCTGATGACTTTTTATTTACCCAAAATTGATCAAACGAAAAGATTTTTTAAAGGAGATTCTAAGCTTTCCACCAATATAAATTAAGCTTTACTTTGAATTTAATAAATTATTTATTCATTTTCTATTGAACTATGACTAAAGTCCCAATTTTTAGGCTGATTGAAAAACACCTATAGATTTCAAATGACATCATATTTTTTGAAGCCCAAACATGCGTCACATTCTATGCTTTGCATACTATAAGATTAAAAAATAAAAATAAAAATTTCACGAAGTTTTGACCAAGTTAAGGTGGTCAGACATATGAGTCTTTATATTTTTTAAAACTTGTCATAAAAAAATTATAATTAATTATTTACTTAAAAAAAAATTAGAAAAAAATATGCATCACATCAAGACATGCTTCCTCTACTTATATCTAGAATCATATAAAAAAACTATTATCAGTTTAGTGTGGTTAGGGTGGTCAGATAGACACCTACTTCTTATTTTTTCCCTGAAATTTAAGTACTACTATATTGAAATTTCAAATTATCACCAAATAGATTTTTATATTTTGTAAACAAACCTAGTAATTTAGAAACTACATTCAATTTTATAAAAATTATATTATTACATATTTTTAAAATAATATAGATAACTTATTCAATTTTTTATGTCAAGTCACCTAACTCTGATTTTTCTGAATTTTTTGCTACTTAAGGGCCTATTTATTCCATGATGATCTTGCACATATCCAGTTAGCTTTCTAAAAAGAATTACTCCATTTCTAGCCATTGTTCTCCCAAAAATTGGTTCAAAGAAGGATATCTGAGTATAATAAAGGACCTTCTATGCTATAGGGTTTGAGGATGAGGTTTTGAACAATTACAATGATGCCTTAGTCTAACCCATAGAGTTTTGTAAGCAAAGAATGAGCCTCCAAGCTAGGTTTGGTGAAGGAGTCATGTGAATGGTTTTGTGATGCTTTGTAGAGCATGTGTAGACCCAACTGAGTATGTTCCAAGCATTGGGAAAGTATATTTGAGTTTGCAATTAGTAGAACCAATAAACCCTTGTTGTAGCCATGCTTGATTAGGCCTAGTTATGTATTGAGACAACATGATTTGAGCCTTATGTTCTAAAAGACCTCTTAGAGCCAAAAATTTCCATAAGAATTCCTAGGGTTTTCCTATTATTTTCCATAAAATTTCGTAAAAATCTTGAGTTTTTCCATTTAAATCCCATCATTAGCCTATCTCTCTATACTAATTCATTTATTCCCCCTTCAAAAGGCCCAAAAATTGATACTTATATTATACCGCTTGATAAATTTTGAACCTTTAAAGACCTACATCTTTTACCGCTATAGCGCGGCCTTTTACAAACTAGCCTATGGTATAGCGATTGATGAGCAGTCTGGAGGCATACTGCGGTACTGTATGCCATTACAATGTAGACCAAGGTAGCATGGTCAAGAGTTAATGGTTAGTGAAGCAGACATTAGAGGAACCACCATAGTACCGCTAGCAGTTAAGTCAGACACCGTGGTGACCACGATAACATCCAGTGAAGGGCTTTTAGACAACCATTCAATGGTTAGTAAACAAATACTATGCAACCGTTGGGGTTCTAAACATAGATTATGGTGACCACAATGGATGATGATAATTGGCGAGGTGGTGGTAGACAAAGATAGGTAGTTAATAGCGAGGTGATGAGGTGGCAGTCAATAAGCGGTTACCACTATACCGTACATAGTTGAAACGAAGACTGCGGTAATGCGGTAACATAAGGTAGACAATTAAGAAGCAATGAAGATAACAAAAGGGGGCTACCACGGTACCGTTGGCGGTTAATCCAGAAACCCACGATAGAGTGGTAAAAATAATGAAAACCACGGGGAGATAAAATATAAAGACCGGTCAAGGCATAAAATGAAAAATGACAAGAAAAGTGTTAAAAGGAAAAATCAAAGGCAAAGATATAGTTAAAATATTTTATTTTCCGAAAAGGCAACTTAATCAAATATTTTAATTTCTGTCAATGAAATGTAAACCTTTTTAACAGAATAGTGAAGGGTCGTGACTCTTCAAACATGATGTATAAATGATTTGAAAATTTTTAGTTGATAGGAGAGGAGAGGAGAGACAGTAGTTAGACAGTAGGATTTAGATTTTTCCAGGGAAGGGACTGGGATGGAAATAATGCACATAATTTTCTTGAAGTAGAAACAATGAAGACTAATGTTTTAAACTGGTGAATTTCTCTTTGGTGTTCAGTTGTTGTGTTGCATCAATTTATACTCTTTATTTTGGTTGTCTTCAACTTGAGGTCTTTTAATCATTTAAATCAACATATCAAGCATATTCCCTAATTTATTAGGATATATTTTATTTTGTGTGATTTGATTAATTTGTGTCTGCAAGCCAGAATTAAATTCTCTTAATAAATCACAGTGGTTTTAAGATTTCTTTTGGATAGTTAAAGAAGAACCTGATAGAGAAATATTCCAGCACTGTTTATGCAAGTCATAGACTTAGTAAAGTTTTATACCAGCCATAAAATCCTCAGAGTGCCTAACAACTAGAGTTAAGCCAATAAGAGGAAACACATATCATTTTTTGACTTCATTGCCCATGTGGACAGAAGGCACTGATCTACCACAACCCATAGATGAATTCATATAAAACATTTTATTCAAAAACCTTTCATTTGTGCAATAGGAGTAGGGGTAGTTGTATTGGTTTTCATCTATTCACTTCCACTTGCCATTGTGGATAGATTTCTTAACCAGAAAATAATTTTCAATCTACATCATACATTAGGTAGACCCACCTTGGTCTAGCAAAACCTAAAGAGAAGAAGGTTCAATTGCATTAATTGGCCTTCTACATTGGCCAAAAGCATTGTGAGAGCTTGACAACCTCTTGTGGTTCAAACCTGCATTTTTGAGACCCAACTAGACCTATTACCCATTTTTTAATATGTTTTTGGTAAGTAAAAAAGGTATTCAAAAGTATGATTATTTGTTAGTTTAAATGTATATTCTAAAAATAAATCTCTGACAATCCTAATTGGAAACCTATTAGTGTTTTTGGTGGCTTGGGGTGAAATATTCCTTTATTGATGCATGAAGGTCCTGTTACTAGGTTGCTTTGAATAAGATAGAGTTCCTAAGAAGTTTGAAGGTGATGAACAACCTTGTTTGGGTCAATGATTTCATGAACTAAAATTGGCCTTGTGAATGAAATATACCTTGAAAGATGACTGCCTTGTAATGTGAGCTAAGTGAAACCCATTGTTGTGAACTATGCCTCCATAAAGTTGAGTTTGAACCCTTTGTATTGCATCAATTGGTATCAGAGCTTAGAAGGCCTAGGAAAAAGAGTTTGGTGTTTGTGTAGTTTGAAGAGAGAACTTGGTTACCAAAAGACTAAGTGAAGAAGAGAAACGAGAGCTAAGTGATACAAAGAGAAGTTGAGAATTAAGGTTTAAGGGATTTGATTAAAAAGAAGATGAATTTTTTGAGAAGCATTTGTAGGGAGAGAAAAGAAGAAAATAAAATAAGAGGCAAGAGAAAAAGATGAGGCAAGAAGAGTTTGAGAAAGAGATAATCTAGAAATAAGGAAAGCTATAGGGTATGTGTAGGATCATGATGGCCCATGTGGTTGACAACTTATTTTTTACTCAACATTTATGAAACGAAAAGGGTTTTTAAAGAATATTCTTAGCTTTCCACAAATATAAATAATGGTTTACTTTGAATTTAATAAATAAATATTATTCATTTTCTATTTGAATTATGACTAAAGTATTGATTGATAGGCTAATTGAAAAACATCTATAGCTTTCAAACAGTATCACAATTTTTGAATATGAAACATGTGTCACATTCTATGATTCACATACTATAGGATTAAAAAAAAAATTGAATTTCATGAAGTTTTGACCAAGTTAAGGTGGTCAGACATACGAGTTCTTACATTTTTAAAATATTTTAACAAAAAATTCATAATTAATTACTTACTTGGAAAAAATTACAAAAAAATATTCATCACATTGGGACACGATTCCTCCACTTATATCTAAGATATTATAAAAAAATATTATCATTTTATTGTGGTTAGGCTGGTCAGACAGACACCTACTTATTTTTCTATGAAATTTAAGTACTACTGCATTGAAATTTCAAATTTTCACCAAAATAGATATATTTTTTAAAATAAACCTAGTAGTTTAAAAACTGTATTCAATTTTGTATAGATTCTATTCTTACATATTTTTGAAATAATATAGATAACTTATTCAAATTTTGATGTCAACTTGCCTAACTCTGATTTTCTAAATTTTCATCGTCACTTAAGGGTCTATTTTGTCTATGATGATCTTGCACATACCCTATAGAGGAGATGAAAAGAAGGATGGAAGATGAGATGGAGTAGTTGCTCAAAAAGGCACTCAGTTGGAATTTGAAAGTGAAGAGAAAAGTTGTGTGGCCCATTAGGAAAATTTTTCAAAGAAGGAAAAGACAAGAAAGGATGAAAGCTACAAGGCAAGGACAAGAGGGGCAAACAGTAAAGAATAATTTAGAGTTGAAAGAAGAAGAGGATATGTTGACATTGAGGTTTGAGATCATAGTGTTGACTAATCATACAAAGAGAAAAAGGATTAACTCCTTGAGGGAGTAGAGAACTTGATGAAGGACAGGGAGATTAAGGATAAAGAAACCATTGTTTCATGGAAAAGGCAAAAAGGTAAAGAGGTCATCTATCCTTTCATTGTTTTGGTGGTAATCTTGATTGGGTACAAGTAGATTTTCAAGGTGAAGGAAGAAGGACAAGATACTGAGATGGAATTTGGGATACATCCAAGCATGGAGAATTTGATTTTAGTTGGCAACAAATGGAAGAGATTAATTTGCATGGACAAGATGAAGTCAAAGGTGAAGATGGAGAGAACTAGGAGCAGTTTCAAGAAGGACTAGAGGAAAAGCTTGCAAGACATAAAAGAGGCATATACAGAGGATGGATATTTTTTGACACCCTCAAATCTAAGTGGGCTTGGAATTCATTTGGCTGGGAGTATGGCGCAAGAGCACCATGATGACCTCATTCTCCCTTAGAGAAATTCAAGAACTTGGATACAATATTGGTATTTAAACCTTGTAACAAGGTCATTTAAACTATTTATCATATGTTTAGTTCATTAGGAGGGGTCAAGGTATAAGTTTTTGTCCATTTTGCAAAGATGTAAAAGTTGTCATACAAAGATGCAAAATTGCAAAAAAATGTAAAATTGTGAAATACAACATTGGGAAGGTGAAAGGTCATTTTTGGTTTAGGTCATTGAAAGGTAGCTGGAGGTTGATGAGCCATGAGTGAAATTCCTTTAAAATTACCTACGTATGTTGGAAGATGTGTGGGTGATTGACATTTTGAATTTGAATTATGAAAACCACTATTTCTTGCATGTTTCTACAAAAAATTACTATTCTCAAGCATTGTATAGCTTTGTACAGGTAGAAATTCATTTCTAAATAGTTGTGAGTGATATAATTTTAAATCACCTTCCTAATGAAATTGGTTTCATGCAATTTGATGAGTCTTAGAGAAAGATATTGTGATTTTCTGAAAATGGTTATAACCCTATTCTAGAGTAGCAGCTAGCTTTCTAAAATGCATTACTCTATTTTTAGCCATTGTTAACTCTGAAGAATTGGTGAAAAGAAGTATATTTGAGTATAATAAAGGATATTCCATGCTAAAAGGTTAGAGGATGAGGTTTTGAACAATTACAATGATGCCTTAGTCTGAAACACAAAGTTTTGTAAGCAAAGAATGAGCCTCCAAGTTAGGGTTTGGTGAAGGAGTCATGGTAATGGTTTTGTGATTCTTTTTATAGCATGTGTAGACCCAAATAAATATGTTCCAAGTGTTGGGAATTATATTTGAGTTTGGAAATAGTGGAACCAATAAACCCATGTTGTAGCCATGCCTAATTAGGCCTAGTTTTGTACTGAGACAACATGATTTGAGCATTATGTTCCAAAAGACCTATTACCCATTTTTGAATATGTTTTAGGCAAGTAAAAATGGTATTCGAAAGTATTATTAGTTTTGAGTTTCAGTGCATATTATGAAAAGAAATATCTGGCAGTCCTAATTGGAAACCTACTAGCATTGTTGGTAGCTTGTGGTGAAATACTCATTTATTGATGCATGAAGGTCCTTATTGTGCACTTTTGGCACACATGCCCCATTGAAAGTGGGGACCCTCATTTTTTATTTTTGGTATCTTGGCCCCTCTATTTTCGGGGGTTTTTATTGCTTGAAACCCATGCTTTGATGTTCATCTTGACATATGAAGTGGCTCATTTGTGAATTTTATTGAAAATCTTAAGATTTAAGTGCATTTCGGACTTTCCACCATTTTCGAGAAAATCCGCCCTGGCCGGATTTTCTTAGTTTTCTTTCAGATTCCAAAGGTGGTTTCCTTTCGACCCAAATCCAAGAAAATCCATCGTGTCCGGATTTCTCTGAAGTCTGTGGCTCTCTCAGATTTCCATATTTTGGTCTTGGTTGTCTTGTCGATCACATTAATGGCGATTATGTGAATTTTTGGGTCAATGATATATTAAATTTTGGAAAGTAATTGGCCACTTTAGTTTTTTTTTTTTGCTTTCAATTTGAGTTTGGAGTGCTGGAGTTTGAGTTGTGCTCCTAGATCTTGCATTTCGAAGCTATTTGGAGTGGTACATTTGAATTTTGTGAGCATTGTTCATATCCTACTCGTGTTTCAAGCTTGTTTGTTGGCATCACCGATTCTAGTTCTTTCTACTCTCATGGTATGTGGATATGCTCTCTTCTTCTAATGGTTTTGAATTATTGTGCTTCATTTTCTTTCGTGTCATTCATTGCTTCTTTCTTGCTTGAGTACGTGTGCCATGTCTCGGCATTTGGGGTTTCCATGTTTTGCTGGTCCATTCAGGTTTTATTTTGAATAATTATTGGGCTGGTATTTCATTTCTATTTTCAGGGCTTGCTTGCATTTATCCCAAACTCCCTATCTTTTTCTGTAAGCAAGTCATGCCTGGGTTCTTTTCATGCTTCCATGGCGGAGATTTTAGGGTTCTCGACCTAGGGCATAGCCAATTGCTCTCTAATTGTTGAGAGGTGAGTTTTTAATTCATAATTGATCCATTGGAGGTCTAGGTTAGGTCATTGTTGAGGTACAGGTTCCAGGTCCGTATTCATTCGATCTATTTTGGTAAAGACAAGAGAAATGTGGATAAGTTCGGGTTTTCAGTGTCCTCACAGAATTTTGCTTCCCCCAAATTTCCCTAAATTTTCTTGTTTCCTTTCTTTTTTCTACTTGAACCAAAATTTTGTCTACCTCACAAAATTTTGCTTCCTCTGGATTTTCTCGGATTTTCCTATTCCCTCTCTTTTGTTACAATTCCAGAATTTTGTCTACTTCACAGAAATCCATTTCCTCCACATTTTCCTGGTGTCTGTGGTTGGGTCATTTTGCCAGATTCTTGCTTTGATGGAAAATTTGTCTTATTCACGCTAAAATCCATGTCGACGGGATTTTCCCAGATGTTCCGTGTCTCCTCCATTTTCCCGATTTGATTGAAATTGTTGTCATTTTTAGGAAAATCTGCCCTAGCCAGATTCCTTCGAAATTTTGTGAAAATGAAGAATATGATGATTATATGAGGAATTTGTTTATTGATGATGTATTAGAATTAATCAAATGAACTTATGCTAAGTAGTTTTAAGGTTATCCCTTTATTATACTGATTGACTGAATGATATTATGGGGGTTTGTATGCTTGTTTCGCTGGATTCCGCCTAGTCCAAATTTGCCCAAAATTCCTTCCCCATAATTCCTCTCTAGTCTAGATTTCGTGAAGAGGGATGAAAACCAAAATTTGGTGATATGGTTCTCTGACACTTCTTGTTTCTTTTGGATCTCATTTTGGTCATCTTTATTTGTTTGCAAGAAGGATCAAGATAAGATGTTGTTGGGCATGGCAAGGGAAAGGCAAAGGATCCAAGTGTAGAGAATTCTGCTATCTCTAATGCAGAGAAGGTAAAATTGGATATAAAATGAAAGATTCCTGAGAGCAAGTTGACTTCTATTTGTTTAAGGATCACCGATACCAATATGGGTATGTGGGATTATGAGGAGTTTAAAACTAAGATGGTAGCATAGAGTCTTCCTCTATTGGCTAGGAGAACTTTGGAATCCATATTGGCACATGTAGCAGGTTTTCCATCCACATTATAGTGCTATAAATTGGTGTTTGAGTGTTCCCAGAACTATGATAGAGGGACACAAAGGATAATTCGTCCCTAGGTAAGGATTGTGGCAAGCTTTGATCTTGTGTCCATTGCTAGGACTTTTGATATGCTTGATAGGTCACATGTGGTGGCTTTTGATATGGATGGTGCCAGGAAGTACTATGAGGAGAATGTAGTTAAGTCCCAACATGTGATCAACTCTTGGTTGGAGAAGCCTAAATCCCATTTCTCCAAATTTCCGAAGCAGCTATTCAGGCTCAAATTCAAAAGGGAGTATTATAATGTCATCACTCTTCTCAGCAGACTGGTAGGGTTGAAGAGTGCAGGGGTGTTTGAAAGTTGGATGTTCAATGTCATTTCTTGGATGGAGCAGGGAATAGATTACCACTGGCAAGGTGTCATAAGTGCAGTAATTCATGAACATATGTGCAATGTCTTGCAAACCAAGAATTTCACCATGACTTCCTACCTAGTGTATGCATTGGCAAGATTTCACCCACACAAGGGGTTAAGCACTAGGGGTACATTTGGACAGGATGTAATATATGAGGTATATCCATAGTTGCACCTAATAGGAGGAACCTACATAAGAGAAAATGATGCTTTCACAATGTATATTACCAGGTTGCTCCAAGGTGTAGAACATGTGAGGATTTCTAACAAGGCTAAAGAATTGATAGGGAGGTATGGGTTCTAGTTTATCCAGTTCCCTACTTTCTCTTACATTAGGATTGATGGTTTTCAAAGGGTCCCCTATAGATTTGTGACTTTGACATAATTATAAAGGGAGACAAGCATAAAACAGGGTTTGGGAATGATTTTCCCTTGAAGATAGGAATGAATGAGGTATGCCTTTCTACCCAGTCTGCTCATGATTCTGAGGAGGAGATGAGAACTTTTGGTCTCTCTTTCCATTCCAAGAGAGAAAGGTTTGACATCACTAGTGAGGCACAAAAGAAGTCCAGTAGGGAGTAGAACCATAAGGCCAATATTGAAGATTATTGGGCTAACCTTGGTGATGAATTTGAGGTTAGGAAGAAGAAATTCTCCAGGTTGCTAGTGGACTTGGTAAGGTTATACAATGTGAAGGCTATCCCTGACCAAGTGGAAGAGGATGGAAATTTAATTTAGGGTCATATCTTTTAGGTGGTGAAATATAAACCAATTGGAGAGATTGACTGGTTGGAAGAAGAAAAAATGAAATTAGACCAAATTATGACTCTTGTGATCAAGTACACCAAAATGTGGCTGAAGCACAAAATGCTGGAATTGGAGAGTGAGGGTGTTCAATGTACTTATGAGTTGATGGGAGACTTGGAGTCTCATTCTTCTTATGAGGAATCACACAAATAATATCCTAAAGGTAAGACAAAAGTAGATTCCCCCTTCAAGATTCAGGTTAGAGATGTCAAACTAAGAAGGTGGCCGAAATAGGTAAACAAAGGAATCATATTGCCAAGAAGAGGAGGCATGTCTCAAGGAGAGAGGCTGAAAAGGATAAAGAAGAGAAGGAAGAGGTGGAATTTTCTCCTCCATTGCCAAAAAGAGGAAATCTTGTGAGGCTTTCATAGAAGCAGGAAGAGGCCCCTCAAGTCGATAAGGAGGTTGAGCCACCTATGATAGAGGTAGAGAGTTAAGGGGAAAGAACACATCTATCTATGAGGAGGTCAAGGAATCCTTCCCCAAAGGAAGCTATCATAAAGGAGGATGTTCCTATGATTGCTCCCATTGTTGAACAGGAAAGCATTCCCCTTCTTCAAGATACTCACAGTGTACAAGAGGAACCAAGGAAGGATGAAAATCCTCAAGACTTGGGTGAGGAGGAATTTTAAGAAGGAGACATCTATAATGTAGAGGAATAAATTTACAAGGTGATCCAATCTCCCTTGGTGGCCTATGCAGATCCACCTACAGAAGAGCAATTTAACAAATCCCCCAACAGGAGGAGATACCAACTAGGATCCCTTCACCAGCATAGGTTGCTATACGGGAACAATTGTTGAACAAAGAAGACCCAGTTAGGGAGATCCCTAGTGTGCCAAGTGTTGAGAAGGATACAACAAATGATCATCAGGAGCATGATAAGCAAGATACAGTTCAAAGTAAGTCTATTGATCCGAGATGGCTGGATAAAGAATTAAAGAGTAAACTGGTAATAGTGGAGGACACTCCTCCTGATTGGTAAGACCTAATGGCCAATATTGGTAAAGGAAAAACTAAGAAGAAGGATAGGTTTGTGTCTAGGATTGAGAGATATGGGTCAGGCAATAGAGTGGCTCACATTGCTACCCCTGCTTTGGATAAAGATAGAGATAATGTGACTGCAAAAGATTATCATGTGCAGACTATTGACCTAGGGCAGCTTCTGTGGAGCAAGATATTGAGGAGTATGAAGGCTCCAGTGATGTAATTGTGAGAAGGTTGAAGAAGGAGGTACAAACTAGGAATGACTTGGAGAAGGATAATGAGAAGCTAAAGAAATATTTGCAAGAGTTGATGAAACCCTTGCAGTCTATTAGCTCCTCCTCCTTTGCTGCGGATTTCTTGCCTCAAGAAAAAATCTATGAGCTTGAGAAGATGAAAGGTACTACACATGCCATAGTTTCTTGGTTGCAGGGGGTTCAAACCAAAGGAGATGGCACCATCAAGGATATCTTATCGACAATAGGAGATGCCATGGGGTCAGCGAATTGGTTGAAGACTATCCTAGCTCAAGACAAGGAGGATACTAATATTCTATTGCAGAAAACAAGAACAATCATGGAGTTTAATGAAAATAAGCTGGTAAAGAGTGGGATTCTTCCTTTCCCAAAGGTTTTTGAGCCTTGGGAATGGTTTGAAATCTTACAGATGAGGTAAGAGGCTTTGAAGAAGATTCACAAATAAGGAAGGTAGACTAAGGACACTTTGATTGGTATTCATGATAAGTGTATCTCATTATTTGAAATTATGGCAGGAAGGAAGAAGTTTGCTCTGAAGCATCTTAATTTGGAGCAACTTACGAAATGATGGAGAGATGTTTATTCTCCAGTTGGTGAAGGTCCAGTCACTGAACATCAGCTAGATGATGCTGCAACCTACATTGTAGTTCTCCACAAATATTCAACTAATAGGGCTGATTGGGATGGTATAGTAAGGAGGGAAAGGGATGACATTAAGTCTCTTGAAAGAAGAGTTAGGGTTTTTCCTATACCACCTATTGCTGAGTTGGACAAGGTATTGTTGGTTGTGCATGGTGAAGAATATTGAACTAGGGACAAGGATGGGAAGTAGTTATATAGGGCTACATTGAGATTTGTGCTTCCCATTACTCACATGCATTGGGCTGACCCTTTGATACCTAGGCCGACTTGGGTGAAATCGGTATAAATAGCACATTTCATATTGTATTCAAATATCTTTTTGGGTTGACCCCTTGTATGTCAAGTTTTTCTTGTAAATTCATATTTTTGGGCTGACCTATCTTAGGGACTTCTTTATAAAATGGGCATGTTTCCTCATTTAAGATATAGATAAGTGATACATGATATGCATAGAGACATAGAATAGAGATTTCATATTTGAGCGAGTTAGGGTTTTCAAGCAAGTGTTGTAACAAAAAGCTGGAATTGTTGCCATTTTAGATGATTTAATATAAGAAAGGATATTGTGATTTTCTATCTCTCTCGTGCAGTTTCATCTAGCATGGTTCTTTTTGTTCTATCTTTAAAATTTCCTATAATTTTGTGATTAGGTAGTTTGGTGATGCTTAGGTTTTATGTTTGGAATGTTTGCAATGATCTCTAGTCCATACTTTTTGCAGTTAGTTGATTGTTAGCTGCTTTGCAAAGTTAGCCTAGACTGAAAATTGTGCTTAGTTCAGTTATAAGGATTTTTCATCTCAATTGTAATAGGATTGTTTGAATGAATGTTTGTGATTTTAAAATCTTTAAATACCTTAGAAGATTGCACTATTTTTGTGAAATTGCAGATTTATTTGGATCAAACAAAAACTAGTTTAAGAGAGATAAGTCCATTTTGAACATCTTATTTTTGGCATTGTCAATATTAGGGTTAGAAGTAGTCTTAGAATTATCTTTGAAACTTTCATCTTTTTCTAATTTATTTATTATCTAGGTTCAATCAAAGATTCCAAGTAATAATTCATTGTTTAGATGTGATAAATTCAAAAGTCTAGTACTTACTTGTAATAAGGTCCCTTTGTTTACCGACATTTTCGCATTATCTCTAAGTTGTTTTATTGCATTGTCAAGACCTGACATTAGAGACCTTGGGGTTATCTCTTTTCCCATAGAGATTTACCTTTCAAGAGAGATAGGATATCATATTTTGTCTGAGTTGTTGCTATGTAGAGAACACCATCAATAGTCTTATTACTAGGTTTCTTTGAATAACATAGAGTTCCTGAGAAGTTTGAAGGTGATGAAAAACCTTGTTCGGGTCTGTGAGTTATTGAACTAAAATTGATTGTGTGAATGAAGCATACCTTGAAAGATGAGGGTATGTGCAGGATCATGATGGGCCAAAAAGTGGCGATATGTAAGCCATATGATGACCCATGTGGCTGATGACTTTTTTTTAACCCAAAATTGATGAAATGAAAAGGGTTTTTAGAGGATATTTTCAGCTTTCCACCAATATAAATTATGCTTTACTTTGAATTTAATAAATAATTATTATTCATTTTTTTATCAGAATTACGAATAAAGTACTAATTGATAGGCTAATTGAAAAACATTTATAACTTTCAAACGGTATCACATTTTTTGAATCCAAAACATTTGTCACATTATATGCTTTGCATACTATAAGATTAAAAAAAATAAAAATTAATTTCATGAACTTTTGACCAAGTTAAGGTGGTTAGACAGGCGAGCTTTTATATTTTTTTAAATTTGTAATAAAAAAATCATAAATAATTATTTACCTAGAAATAAATTATAAAAAAATATGCATCATATCGAGACATGAGTCCTCTACTTATATCTAAAAGCTTGTAAACAATTATTATCATTTTATTATGGTTAGGGTGGTCAGATAGACACCTACTTCTTATTTTTACCTTGAAATTTAAATACTCCTGCATTGAAATTTCAAATTTTCACCAAATAGATTTTTTTTTTTTAAATAAAGGTCTAGTAGTTTAGAAACTAAATTCAATTTTGTACAGATTCTATTTTTACATTTTTTTGAAATAATATGGATAACTTGTTCAAATTTTTATGTCAAGTTGTCTAACTCTGATTTTCTGTCTTTTAATTGCCACTTAAGGGCCTATTTTTTCCATGATGATCCTACACATACCCATGATTTTCTTGTAAATTGAGATGAGTGAAACCCATTGCTATGAAATATGCCTCCGTTAAGTTGAGTTTGAACCCTTTGTATTGCATCATCCGGGTCCATTTCAATTTGGTATAACTTGTTTTTATAGACATACTTCATGATACGGTGAAGAGTCAAAGGCACCACATGCATCTCATGAATCCATGGTCTTCCTAAAAGAAGATTGTATTAACTTTCATGAGGCATAACATGAATAGGAGTTTGTAAGGTAGCCTTTCTGACTATAATAGCTAAAGTAATCACACTAAGTGGTTGTTTTCCTACATTGTCAAATCCTCGAATTGATAAGGAGTCAAGTTTCATTTTTTATTTATCCACTCCCAACTTATCCAAAAGGTTTACACTACACACATTAAGAGATGAGAAATCATCAACAAGGGTCCTTTTTATTGACATGATCTTGTATTTGGCTATTATAATGAATGCATCATATTTCTTTCTCATCTCTAAGGGAGGGAGCTCATGTTGGTGAAAGGTAATGTCTACATCAACTGTATTCATTCCTTGTATTAGAGCTACCACATCATTTAAATTTGTAGTAGGAGAAACCAAAACTTGTTGTAAGGCTGTTCGAAGCATGGTGTGGTAACTAGGTGAATTTTGAATAAGATCCCATAGGGAATTCTTAGTAAGAGTATTCTTAAGTTGTTCAACAAGATAATACTCCTTTCCATTATGTGGTGGTAAATGAGGAACACTACCTGAAATATAGGATTAGGTATTATGGTAACAAAATGGGATTAGGTTGAGGTGTCTATTATTCCTTATATTATATGTATGAGCAACAGTATTATAACTTGATTTTCGCGACACATTTTCTTTGGGTGCTTCAAAGATAAGGAAATTTTTTTTTGTAGGTTGAGGTTTGTTTGAAGGTGGATAAAGGATAACTTGATGTTGAATGAAGTTTACTTATCTTTTTTTAGGGTTTTTTGGACAAGCCTTAGTAGATGAACCTTGTGAGATGAATTCTTCAAGGGCTTCATCTAACATATCAAAGTCATCACTACTAAAAGGCTTGAGGGTTGCACTAACTTGGATAAAGGATTTTAACAAACTAACCATACATGTATGCTTGTTTAATGTTTTGGGTTTTTGTGTTTTGGTTTTCTAATGGATGTAAAATGAAATCTATGTCTAAAAAAATAAAAGTGCAATAATCTATCTTTATTAATCAATTATAAACATGAACTATGAAAATACGTGAAATATTAAATTGATAGACTGAAATAGAAAAGTAAGTATAGCAAAAAGAAGCATAGAAATTCACTGTTTAACCCTAAAAATTGCAACCCCAAAATCCACAGGGTCTAAGATTCCAAGAAGGGCATCTTGGTCTTGCTGATGAAATTTCGAGGTTCAAAAATCTGGAACATAATATCAACAACTTAGAAAGGGTTCTGAGAAAATAATGCCCAGAGGGACTAAGATGCCAATAAGGGTATTTTAGTCCCAATAAAGGTTTTCTTCTAGAAAAACAAAAAAAATCTAGGTTGTAAATAGTGTTCCCAAGTTGCCTACCCAGGGACTTGATGTTTAGAAATAAAAAACTAGGAAAATGAATTCAAGAAAAAGTAACTAATGGTAAGCAATTGTATGTAAAGTTGAATGCCATTTTTTTAATTTTGTATGTAATCACAATGTTCCTAAATGCAATTAGGATGATTGAGAATGCACTTTTCATTTTGTCAATGTGGTGAATTGATACCCTTGCTATGATCTTAATCTTGATTTCAATTTCTAAAATATTTGGATGTAAACTCAAGGTCCAAATTCTAGACTTCCTTCTTCACCAAGTCTTCAGATCTGAACTTGTAAATAACCTACAAAACAAAGGAAATTTGATTGATTGTTTATGGGGGTTTTCCTTTGTCAAATCCTTTGTTTGGTAATTAAACCTTGATGAAAATGCATACATCTAAAAATGGAAATGTGCATGAGCCCTAATCTTAAGTGTGTCTAAGATTATGCAAGCTATAACATGGAAAAAACCTATCCAAATGTGTTAGGATAGAATTCCTAAAATGCAAATGAAAGTGACCTACATAGGAGATCTCAAATCACCCTAATAAGTCATAAGCATGAAATATACCTTCTTTAGGTAGAAAATAGAATAAAAATGGAAGATGAAATCAATCAAGAAACAAGTCCTTAGGCTTGGAAGAATGGCTATTTGTATCTCCAACCTATAATATCTCATGATCCACCATAGGTATCCATCAGTAGTCTTTGGGAATGCTAGATCTTGACTTGAAAATAGACTTAAAAAACCTAAAAAAATAGAATAGACGGCTACTCCAACACTTTAATTCCTTTCTTCTTGAAAATATCCTTCAAAATTTCTTCTTCAACTTGGCTTCTTCTTCTTACTTAGGTTAAAATGGATGTGAATCTTACTTTTATAGGCATTCCTACCTAATAAACTGATTATTAGATCCCAAAGGTTGAAAAAATGCTAATTTGAATCAAATATTTTCATTTCCCACTCTTAATTCCCAAAATAAAGCCCTCGATACTAAGATTCCCTAGGTGGCATCTTGGTCCCACTAAAGGGGACTAAGATTTCACTAAGGGTGTCTTGGTCCCACTAGGCTTATTTTATACTTTTGAAAGGTGGGTTACCAAGATTAAAGGTTGTTTATGGATTTTGGTCAGGTTTACAGTGGAAATATTCCTTGAGATGCAACAAAATAGGTCTTAGGGGCCCATAATAAGTAACCTAAAATAGGTCCAAATTAAGTGTGAAAATGCAAAGGTATGCATTTTTCTACACTACACATATATATGTGTGTTAATCATCACTGTATTTTTCCCTACCTAAGGTTTTCCATGTAAATCTAGTGTTCTTATGTGTTTGGATGTGATTGCATTGTTGTTTCATATATCTACGTTTTGCTAATTCATAATAAATTTTAAAGGCTAATAATGGCATGAATATAAGGGATTGATGTATTAATGTAAAATTGATTCACCCGCCCTCTTAGTTATCTTGTACATCCAAAAAATTGGTATCAGATCTATGGTTCATTGGAGAAAGATTAATCACTTGAGGTAGATCTAGATGACACACAAGAAAAGTATCAAAGCTCCTATATTTGATAAAAAAAATTATGCTTACTTGAAATCTATGATGGAGTCTTTTCCGATCTCTCTTAGATTTTGTGTCTGGTAGTCAATTGGAAAAGGATATACTATGCTTGCTAATGGCCTGACAAGTGATGATGAGATCAAGGAATATAAGAACGATAAAAAACCAATAAATACCATATTGAATGTAATTTTTTATTTATAACTTGGAAAGGTTATAATTTTGAAAATTATAAATGAGAATTATACAAAGTTGGAGAGAATTTATGAAGGAGATGATAAGGTCAAGAAAGTGAAGATGCAAAACTATAAAGCCAAATTTTAAACCCTAAGGATTTCCAAAGATGAATATGTTATTCCATACATCCTCAGAGTGGATGAAGTTGTCAATGCCATGAATGGTCTTTGTGGTAAGATGGAAGAAACTGAAGCTGTAGAAAATGTACTAAGAGCTCTTCCTAAAGCTTATAGTTCTAAAGTTTTTTCCATTAGGGAATCTTAGAATTTGAATAATTATTTTAGAGATTAGATGTTTATTTCTCTAATTTCTTATGAATTAAGAGGGTTCACTCAAGATACTACAAATAAAGAAATTGCTTTTAAAATCTACAAGCTAGAGAAGGTTAATGAATCAAATCTCAATGATCTTGATGAGGTGGTAGCGAATTTTGTAAGGAGATTGAAAAAGGGCACTAGAAAATATATAGGTAAGTTACCCTTTGAGTGTTTTAATTGTACAAAGAGAGGTCATTATGCTTCTAAATTTCTAATCAAACTTTAAAATAAAAAAACTAAAGATCAAAAGGAAAAAATTTCAAGAAGAGTTAGTATGTTGGAAAAGACAATGTTGTATCTAATGATGAGGAATTAGACTATCTTGATGATGAAAATGATGAAAGCTTATTCATGGCTCTAAATGTTTAAACTAATTCTACTAGTTCTAAAAGACATGTGAAGTAAAGTTCTCTGATAATAGGTCACAACATTGAAGGAACTATGGTGACTAGTTTTCATGCAAGAGAAGAGAGGAATTACTAGAAAAAATTTAGTGGATTCTCAAATCATATGACAAGTGAGAAGAGTAAATTTGTTAAACTTTAGAAGTATGATAGTGGTCTTGTTAAGTTTGATGATGATACATGTGCTAAGATTTGTGAAAAAGGTTCAATTAGTTTTGATGGCAAGCATAATATAGATGATGTTCTTTATGTCAAGGGTCTTTGGAATAATCTTCTAAGTGTAGGACAAATATGTGCCAAAGGATATAATTTTTTGTTTTTATATGATGATTGTAAAATAAAAAAAGGAAGATTTAAAACTTTGGTTATTTTAGGGACAAAGATAGAAGGTAATGTTTATCAACTAAAAGGTAGTGGTGCTAAATTCTTTATGTCTCAAATCAATGAAAGTTGGATATAGTGTAGAAGAATGTTGGGAATAAGGTGTTTCAACCTTAGAGTCCTAAAATTGAATTATTTAATGTATTATTGTATTTATTTGTTTTAATTAATTACCTCCAATGTCTTGTCATTAAGTGGGACCCACTGGTTGGGTGGCATCCCTATTGGAGGTGACTTAGTGGGGTATGACAAAAGTGTGTGAAAGAATAAGTGTGAAAGTCATGTTTGACATATTCTCTATTTTTTTAATGTGTTGAAAGTGTGACAAAATTTTATGGCACATGCTATATGAAATTTGTAAGTAATTTGTCATAACACACTAGAAGCATGACTTAGGCGCCCAAGCTTGGAAGAGAAGTTTGGCATGTTATGACAATTGTAAGAAATGTAAGATAATGTTGTACAGGTGTCCAAATCATGCTTATGGCATGAATTATTTTTTCCACATGGGTTTGGATGCCTAAAATCTTCTAGAAGCTTCTCAAAGCTTTTATAACCTATAAATAGGATGCCTTGCATTGTAGAATGCATAATTTATTTGAATTTATTGAAGGGAAAATGGGTTGAGTCCAAAATAGACGTTTGGTGTGAAGAATTTGTTGAAGTAGCATTGTGCTTGGAGTGTATTGTAACTTTATTTGAAGTAATACATTGGTACTATGCCTTTCGAGGGTGGGGTTTTACACCCGAAATGGTTTTCCCCATGTATATCGGTGTCCCTTCTATTCTGTCTCTCTTTCTTCTACTCTTTGTTTTTTGCATACCGTTATGTTGCTAATATTCTTGTAGATCTAAACTTACATCAAGTTGTTCTTGTACACATCTAAAAATGGTCATGGTTAACCAAACCTATTAATTAATTAAATATGAATTATTTAATTAATATGCTTAAGTCATCTACATATAAATAAATTTTATTATTTATTTATATTGTTCATTTTCCAATTCTTCTAGTTTAATTAAATAAATAAAGTTTATTTAATTAATGCTACCTTCCTCTTAATTAATTAAATAGATTTCACAATTTATTTATATTAATTATCATAAATTTAAATTCTAAATTTAAATGATATTCTTCATTTCACATTTAATTAAATATTTTCAATATTTAATTAAAACACTTTTTAAATTCTTCACTCTTCTCACATAATTAAATATTTTCAATATTTAATTAAAAAATTTTCATTTCCCACACATAATTAAATATTTATTTATTTAAATTATGGGGACACCTTTCATTTGTCTCTTCATTTTCCATCTGTCTCTTAAAATTCCATCTTTTTTTTTAATTCTCGATCTCTCACCATTCATTTTAACAGGTTTGAACTCAACCATTGATCTTGGCCAATTGAATTCTGACCTTCAAAAATCTATAAATGCAACCCTCTTATGAGTTGAAAAGGACCTCGAATTCTAGATTTTCATACATACTTATTATAGTCGCATTTCATCATTTCTAGCATTTAATTAGCATTTCAATTTCATATCTTAAAGCATATTAGCAATGCACATGCATTTTCATTAATCTCATTCTCTCAAGTTGCCATTCTACAAGCTGCTGTTTAAAACAATTGAGAGCCAGCATCTTGAAATGAATCCTTGGAGATAGAGGATAATGGGACAAATTTGAAGAAGCTACCTATGTTTAGAGTTTGCGTTTTTCTTTCTTTAATCTAATGTTTCATTGGTGTATTAGATTAGATTTATTTTTATTTACACATTCTAACATACACATTTTTGGCACCCACCACGGGGCCAAGCCCTGCATTTAATATTTCTTTTTGTAGAATTTTTCTGGCAGGTGAGGGATGAAAATCACATTTTGGTGCATACGAGTCTCGGTTCGGCACATACGATGACTGTTTTGGTGCATTGATGAGATATTTCGGTGCATACATTAACTGTTTCAATGCATCCATGGCCTGTTTCGGCGCATAGACACTTTGTTTTAGCACATTCCTATGAGATCTTTTGGCACATCCATGGCCTATTTCGGTGCATAGATGACCTGTTCTGGCGCATACAGTTGTAAAAATTTTAAATTATGATTCCGACGCCATTTGCGGATAGGATTATTTAAATTTTATTTTAATGGAATGAAGAAATCCTAGGGTAGACATTTAAATCAAAATTAACCAATCCTAGGATAGTCACCAAACATAAATTTCTTCTGGTTAAAATGAATACCATGTTTCTGGTGAAGCAACATCTTCACTTAGTGTAGAGAATTGTCAATTTGGGATTTAAAATTGAACCATTATTGTTTTTTGTGATTTTGGGTAATAGGTTTACGCTCTCCCCTTAATTGGGTGATTAGAACACTAGACTTACCTTTTATTTTTTGCAATTTAATGCTTTATTACATCCTTTAGAAGGCCTGCTCTTGTGGGAAAAATTACTCACCCAAGAGGAACGACCTAAGTGGGAACACCTAAAGCCAAGGTTTTCAACCCACTTTAATCAAAAGCAAGTTGTTGATGAAAATCCAACTTGACAGTAGTGCACAGGATAACCATCCCCAAAACCTTTGTTCTAAAGGTTGGGAGGTCTCTTGAGGGAGTCTATCTATTTTCCACACTAAATGGATATCCTTACTAAAAAGCATAGTGTAGAAAGCCAGCCGTATCAGTAACCAAACATCCTTTTAATCATGGTGCAAGGGGAGGGAAGAATCTTCCCCCAAGACACTCACCATATAGTCGCCATGAATTTTTTGCTCAAGGTATTTGGTATTCACTTCCGTCACTTTGAGTATGCACCTAGAAAAGACAAAAACATGGGCGCCCTCTAGGGGGTGACATGGTTGTGTGAGTCGACGTGATTTTAAGTTGTGGGTTGTGATTATTATGATAACCTATTTGAAAAATTAAGAGTGAGTCTAACTGAAGTGCTTATCTTGTTTAAAACCTATGGAAATATCAAGAACATACACTCTTTGTTTAGATTCTAGGATTAACAAAACAACTATCTATTTCTCTATGCTGTGTTTTTCACATTTAAAATCAGATTAAGATCATCCAAAACAAAAAATTATCAAACTGTGAAAACATCTCTATCTCAGAGGTCTAGCAGATACTTTAGCGCATCCTGGGTCTATTTCGACACATTGATGCTCTATTTTGGCACATTGAAGCTCTCTTTCGGCGCATCTGTGCTTTGTTTCGGCACATCTATTTTTCGAGCCTAGGTAATTTTTTAACATTCAGAAATTAAGCCTTATCACTCGTCTTTTCCATGCTCAAAGTTTGGAAGTATACAACCTTTGCCAAGAAGTCCCTAGAAAGGAAGATTAGAAAGCCCAAGAAGTCTCTCAGTTATAAGAAGATATTGAAGAAGAGGAAATTTCTATATTAAATTTGAAAGGTCCTGCTTGAACACAGAACCTTTATTCACTGATATCATGACTATATTAGAGGTTTCAATGACGATTATGTTGTAGAACTCTTATTCTCAAGAGTTTTCTGTCAAAGAAGAGCCCTATCTCAAAGGCACAACCACAATCAACGTATTCATTCTTCTCATATTCCACAACCTGCAATCACATATGCTACTCATCCAAATCAAATTTTGCAGTAGAGAACTCAAACACATTAGGCATTTATTAAATTCCTCTTTCTACAAAGCTAAGATCAAATTTCACAAAGTGCAAAATCATCTTTATTTTCGATCTTTGGTTTAATTCCCACAAACAGGAATTTCATCCTTTCAATCAAGGAATCATGAACTAAAGATTAAAAATATTTTAAGTCATCGAATCTTCATTCTATCCTGACTTTCATATCCATCACCATTGCACTATTTCATTTTATTGATCAAAGTTAGTAGAATTTGAGTAAAGCTTATGCCTGTTATCATGAGATCTTGAAAGCACCTAGAAAAAGATGAAAGTACAGTGAGCAAAATGGGTGAAAATAGTAAGAGGGAGGAAAACCTCTTTAACAATTCAAATACTGAAGAGTTAACGAAAGAAAAACTTCAAGAAGCGGAGTAGGATCCTCAATTCCATACTCTTATGGAAAGGATTTTAGAATGAAACAAGGAAAGATATTTCCTTTCATTAGCTAATCAAGGAGTTAAGTTACCTGCTGATTTTGACACAGAAGGGATTAAAGAGGATCCTGAAATTCATCTCAATAATTTTGGTGCCCTTACTCAATAGATAAATGAATTACAAGGACAAATAAAAGAAATGCAAGGGGGTACAACAAAAAGTATGTTTTGGATGACATATCTCCTTATCCATTTGATAGAGGTCTTCGAATGATTCCTTTTCCTAAACATTGTGAAGTTCCTAAGTTTGATAGGTATAATGGGAAAACTAACCCCATTGAGCATGTAAGGGATTTCTGAAATATGAGCTTTGAATTTTCTCATAACGATACCTACTTAAATCGATTGTTTCCATGAAGTTTGGGTGGACAATCCATGGAGTGGCTTTCAAAGATCACTCCCCCCATCAAAAATTTTGAGGAGTTAATAAACAAATTTATATCACAATACTCCTACAACATCCAACACCCGATAACCATGCTTGATCTTTCTAAGGTAAAACAAAAAGTAGGGGAATATTTCACTACATTTTTGCAAAGGTGGAGAAGGGTGTTTGCTAAATACTCTCGTCTTGTTCCTAAAAAGGAAAAGATGGAGATCTTCATCGATAGTCTTAATCAAGAAATGAGTTATAGACTTAACCTTCACTGTCCTCAATCATTTGAAAAATTGATTGAAAATGTAATTACTATTGAAGGTGCATTGATCAAGCGTGGAGTTCTAAAAACTGATAAAGAGGGTTCAAATTTGTACAACAACAACCATAATCACAATAATGACAAGTCACTATTTTGGAGTTGAAATAAAAATTTTGTGAATGATGGGGTAGTAGGTGCTAACAACGTGAATACAAAGCCTTCCGTCCTTAATGTGTTAGGTGTTCAACATAGCAAGAATGCTGGAAATTCTAATAACCAAGGCAATGTTTCCAATCAAGGAAGCACAACTAACAATCATGGAAATAATTTTGGCAATAATCAAAATTCAAATGTGCCTAGATCATCATATTTTTTGAGTCCACAAAGTTTCACTCCCTTGGGCCAATCTTTGCAATCCATTCTCAAAGAATTATTGAATCAAAACACTATTACATTGCCACCACAAATAAACTATGAGCCTCGAGTTAAACCACCATCGTGGAATGACTCACACTTTTGTGATTATCATAGGTGCAAATGTCATAAGACAAACAAATGCCAAGGGTTGAAGAATATTGTTCAAGATTTGATTGATAACCATACCATCACAGTTGAGGGACATAATGTCAATAATGACCATCAAGCATTCAAGAATCCGCTCCCTAATTATCAAAAAGGGGAATCCTTGGGTGACAAGGGCAAGAATGTTAATAACATCCACGACATCATTATCAATCATATCTATACTGACGATCCTCAAATCAACGCTATCTAAATCAAAGGTAGGCAAGAATATCGAGAGGTCAATGCTACAACAAGGGGACAAGCCAAAATCATTGCTAAAGGAAGCTCATCTAAACCAACAATTCCCCCTCCAAGTAAATACAATTTGGTTGATCAACTGTGAAAAACATCAACCCTGATTTCTATCTTGGAGCTTTCAAAGTTATCACCTACACATAAGGACATTTTGGAAAAGGCCCTTGTTGATACAACTGTATCCTCTGATCTGGATATCAATCAATTTCAAGCCATGATGGGACACTTGTCCTCCTATACATTTTTATATTTTTCTGAAAAAGATGATTCATCCATAACCCATCCACATTATTCATCACTCTATTTAGAATTCATGGTTCACAAATCCCACATTGGACATGTTCTCATAAATGCGGGAGCCGAATTAAACATTTCTACTTTGAAATTGGTTATCGCTTTGGGATATTCAGTAGACTCTATAGATCCATGGAGGAAAATTACAATCAAGGCCTATGATGATGAGGAAAGGACTTCCAAAGGTCTCATCATGCTACCAATCAGAGTGGGACTTGTTGTGAAGAATTCCTTTTGTTAGGTTCTCGATCAGGATCTAACCTATAACATACTGTCGGGTCGTCCATGGATCCATGACATGCAAGCTATTTTATCTACTTATCATCAATGTTTGAAGTTTCCATATGATGGACAAGAAGTAACAATACCCGCTGATCACATTAGCAGTCAAACTTGTTCTAACCTAAGAGCAACTCAGGAAACACTTGTCCCACACAATAGAGAGGCCTTGGCCATCTCTACCTCCAAATACAAAGAACAAGTGCAAGAAATGATAAGAAATTTTGGCACCAAGTTAAAATTGAAAGATAATGGGGTGGGAGAATATTCTTTATCTCTCTCTAATCTAATCCTATCCCCAAGATCCCATGGTCAGCCGTGAACATCTACACAACAGGCTGCAGCAGTTTTAGCCTCAACTTCAGCCCCCATCACCAAGTTTAATGGGATATTTATCAAAGAAACTAAAGTAGAAGTAGAGTTATTCTTGATTGGCTCTATAAAGATGAAGAATAATCTGTACAACATATCAAGTTACCCACAAAACAATATGGAAAAGGTTATGCTATCATGCAACAAATGGATTATGAAGAAAATGGCCATCTAGGTAAAAGGAAAGAGGGTATTGTTGAACTTGTCCAATTAAAAACAATGCACCCAAAAGATAAGGCTGGCTTAGGATATGGTGAAGATACTAAGGAAGAAGTAACACAAAGGCTATATAATGAGGAGTTAGCTGAATCAATTATGAGAATTCAAGCAAATAATTCTGAAACAGACTCCAATGAATATGAATGGGATGACTTCTCTAACGATACTTTCATTTTAGAAATAAAGGTGGACGTCATACACAAATTCTCACCTGCATTCTTACAAGGGGAAAGCTCAAGACCTCTGCTTGATTACGTCCTACAAAGCGATCGTGACTCTAGTGAGACCAATTCGATTCAAAGTGAGATAGATCATTTTGAGGAAGATACCATCTTAGACTTCTCCCATCATGACATTGACAATAACATCATGACCCTAACAGCCAATGACCTTACTCATCCTAATGATCCATTACCTTTGGTTCATCCCGAACTCATTGATTGGGAACAAGTCGCACCCATTGATGTTCCAACTTTTCCAGATGATGAAACCATAATAAACTTTCTTTGTTCATCCCATCCCGAAACAAGTTCCGCCGGGGAATCACAAGATCAGATTTTTCGACAGGAAAGTGCCAAGTTTCTCAGCTATGAAATAAATAATATAAAAGAAAGATCTAATGGTGAAAACCTAACAAAAGTAGTATTAGATTGAGAAAAGAGAAAAAAAAAAGCGTATCCAATGGTGGAAAACTTTTAGAGGTGCCTGAGGATGGGAAACTTGACACTCTTTCAGAGCATTATCAGAAAAGATCTTCCATTCTAATCAAACCAATAGAGGAACTCAACATAGGTACTATAGAAAAGCCTAAAGTTTTGCAATTGGCTGCATCTCTAATAGATGAAGAAGTACCTAGATTCACAAAATTTCTCAAAGATAATCAAATCATTTTTGCATGGTCCTACGCAGATATGCCTGGATTGGATCCAGATCTCATCATGCATCATTTATCTATTACACTGGGGGCAAAACCTGTGAAACAGAAACTCAGAAAAATGCATCCACATGTTGCGTTGTTAGTTAAAGAGGAATTAAAGAAAATTTTAGACGTTGGATTCATTCGGTCTTTAGACTATGTAGAATGGATCTCCAATATCGTACCTATTTCAAAGCCAGACAAAAGGATTAGAATTTGCATAGATTTCAGGGATTTGAACAAAGCATGTCCCAAAGATGAATTTCCCTTACCAAACATTGATATGATTACTGATTTAACTTCTTGACATGCAATGTACTCATTGATGGATGGATTTCCAAGATACAACCAAATAAAGATTGCACCAGGAGATTAGGATAAAACAACATTCACATGTCCTTGGGGTACCTATTGCTAGAACGTAATGCCATTTGGATTGAAAAATGCAGGGGCTACATACCAACGAGCAATGACAATGATTTTTCATGATATGCTACATACATTCATGGAAGATTATGTTGATGACCTCCTAGTCAAAAATAACACCAGAGAAGGACAAATAGATATCTTATCAAAAATCTTCAAAAGAATGGAAAAATTCAAAGTGAGACTTAACCCTAAGAAATGCATTTTTGGAGTAAAATCTAGGAAGCTATTAGGTTACATTGTATCAAAAAAGGGAATTGAAGTGGATCCGGCTAAGGTACAAGCAATTCTTGATATGCCACCACCAAGGAATATTATTCAACTATGCTCTTTACAGGGACGGTTACAATCCATTCGAAGATTCATTGCTTAGCTGGTGGATAAAAGTTTACCATTTACATATCTCTTACACAATAGTGTTCCATTCAAGTGGGAGTAAAAATGTGAAGCAACATTTGATCAGATAAAGAAGTATCTCATGAATCCACCAGTATTGATTCCACTAGTACAAGGTGCACCTCTCATATTATATATTGCTGCCACATAAGTATCTTTAGGAGCATTATTGGCACAAGATGGCAACTCAAGAAAAGAACGAGCTATTTATTACATCAGCCGAACCCTAACAAGTCATGAGCTAAATTATACCTTCATTGAAAAATCCTGTTTACCAATGGTGTTCACTTCTTAAAATTTATGACACTACATTCTAACTCATACAGTAAAGCTTGTGGCTAAGATTGACCCACTGAAATATCTTCTAAGTAAGATAACCTTAACTGGTAGGTTGGCTAAATGGGTTATGATCCTAAGCGAATTTGATATTCATTATGTGGATCGAAAAGCTATAAAGGGACAAGTAATTGCAGATTAATTAGAAGAACACCCAATACATGTTGATTTTCTTGATGTCAACGTGTTCACAACAAATATCCAGCAATCATGGTCACTCTACTTTGACGGTTCTTACACTCAACATGGTTCAGGAGCGGAAATTATTTTTATTACATCTCAAGGACATACAATCCAAAAATCTTATTGGATAATATTTCCTTACACAAACAACATAGTTGAGTATGAGGCATTGACAATGGGCATAAGAACCGCAGTAGACTGGAAAATCTCAGAAATTCAAGTTTTTGGTGATTCACAACTTGTTATAAATCAAATCAATGATGAATATCACACTAAAGATGACAAGTTGATACCTTACAAAAGAATGGTGGAAGATCTCAAGAAGTACTTTGTTAATATCAAATTCATACAGATTCCATGCATTGTTAATAAAGCAGCAGATGATATGGCTATAATCGCCTCTCTACTCCAGTTGACAGAGAATAAAAAACGGTACGATTTCCTGGTGGAACAATTGTTTTCTCCTTCCCATGACAATCCTAAAACTCAAATTATTTTCCATCTGACGAGTTCTAACTCTCCCTTATATGTCCAAATTTATACTTACCTAAAAGATACTACTTTACCCTTAGGCTTGTCTAGGAATCAGAAAAGAAATTTCATTCGTCAATCATCCCGTTACACCTTAATTGCTGACGTCTTATACCGGTGTGGTCTGGATGGTACCCTCCTTAGATGTCTTGAACGCGATGAATCAAAAAAGGCCTTACAAGAAGTACATGGTGGAATTTGTGGGACGCAGTCAAGTGGACTAACCTTAGCAAAGAAACTTGTAAGATTAGGGTACTACTAGCCAACCATGGAGAAAGAATCATTCATCTTTGTGAAGAAATGTGCAAAATGTCAGATTCATGGGAATCTCATTTACACTCCTACTCAAGAATTACAACCCTTCAACACAACATGGCCTTTCGCTCAATGGGGATTGGATTTGGTTGGCAAGATACACCCATCGTCTTCAAATGGACATAAATTTATCATTACAACCACTGAGTATTTCACTAAATGGATTGAGGTTGTTCCCTTGACAACTGTTACTGGTAAACAAATCTCTTCATTCATTTTGAACTATATCATCTGTCGATATGGTATTCCCAACTCCATTATCACAGACAATGGACGACCCTTTAAAAATCAGGATGTAGACAAGATATGTGAAAGATTTCACATCCAACACAAATTCTCTACACCTTACTATCCACAAGGGAATGGTCAAGCCAAAGCTTCAAATAAAAAAATTCTAAATATTTTGAAGAAGACAACGAATGAAGTAGGTCGTGATTGGCATGTTGAATTGAATCCAGCATTATGGGCCTACATAACAAGCATTCACACACCAATAAGAGCTACTCCTTATGCTTTGGTCTATGGAGCATAAGCTATTCTACCACTAGAAGTTGAGATTCCTTCACTTCGAGTATCACTCAAAGGGTTAATCAATGATGAAGATTATCGAGTATCAAGATTGCAAGAGCTAGAACTGCTTGATGAACGGCGTCAAACTGCAGTTAATCATTTGAACAGATATCAACAAGTTATGTCCCATAGCTACAATCACAGAGTCAAACCATGAAATTTTCAGGTGGGTGACTTGGTTCTAAAAAAAAACCCTTGAAATCAGCAGGATCGAGAAAAGAAAGGTAAATTTGAACCAAATTGGTTGGGCCTGTTCGTAATCATTGCAGCATATGGATCAGGGGCATATTAGTTATCAAGACAAGAAGGGGACCTGTTCGAAGATCCAACCAACAACATTCATCTGAAGAGGTTCTACGCCTGAGAAAATATCAAAAACAAAATAAAGAGTCTTGAAAAACAAAAAACAAAAAAACAAAAATAAAAAAGAATTGCCTTGATGAAAACTTGGCAAATAGGCATCTTGGTAATAGAAAAAAAATCATAAAATCAGGAAAAAGTGCAATAAAAACAAATGGTGAAAACCTGACAAACATGCATTGTTTGTGATTTTATTTGGCTCTCTCATCTATTAGGATTCATTCTACATATCCATCTTTTCATCGGCATCATGCACACACCTCACCATCGCATTCACATTACATCATCTCCTTGGAGCAAGAAGGATTTCATCATGGCTTGATGACTTGAGGGTTATCCTTAGCAGTAGTTGTGTCTAGCAGGAGTCAGAGTACAAGGTCACTAGGGGACAGTTCACTTCTTGGAGCTTTTTTAATAGGCAAAATGACAACATGTGTCTAGAATCAAAATATCGGAAACAACAATCTTGTCCAATTAAAATGAGCTTACATGACTATTTTGATATATGATTAAAAAAAATTGGATGATCTTAATCTGAATAAAATGAATAACAAACTTAAAAGCATAAGTTGCAATTGTTGTTTCGATATTTGATGACATCATATCTTTGGAGTGGTTCAATGATGTACTGAACTAGAATCACAAGGAAGAAGTATGATTTTTCTTTGATTGTTGTTTGTAAGTTAATCATTAGTATGGTGCAAATTGGTCATGGGACATGATCTACAATGTATCATTGATGACATTTCAAAATTTGCACAAGAAAATGGTTAACTTTTTTCTATTTATGCAAGCAATACTTAGGTCATATTGGTTCAATTATACCTTGATGCTTGTATTAACTTGCTACATCAAACATTATGAAAGCAATACTTAGGTCATCAATGGTGCTAAAATACCCTTTGATGCTTGTACTAACTTTCAACATATCAAAAGGCTCAATGATGACAACTAAACACAACAGGAAATGGCTATAAGGAGAATGGTTCATTATTTCATTTAGGATTGCATAATTCATTATTACTTTTTAGGATTGCATAATTCATTTGCATTTCGAGGGCTTTTTAAATAGATTTTTGAGGGTTGGCCACATTCCTAAATATCTTTTTCAGAGAACGGTTAAGTATGACTGGACATTTGTTACATCTCATTTTCATTATCATTCACATCCATTTCACATCATTTTCCATTATCATTATCATTGCACTAGCATACTTACATCATCATTTCATTTCATTATCATATTAATTATCATCTCACTTTATTCCTCATGATCATTATCCATCATTACATATCATATGCATGGTCATTATTTTACTCATTCATTAATCATTCATTAACATATACATTTGTATATTTCACACACATTCATAAATAAAATTGCATCCATTTCATTTTATTTCACATCATCACTTAGGTTATCATGTTAATTGAAATCATATTACATAAGTGCATTTCCATTACATCATTATTATCATTCATCTTACATCATAAATCATATCCTCTCATTTCATCAAAAGCTTTTACATCTTACATCATACATTCATTACATACATCATGAAGCAAAAAATCATTTAGATTCTATCATATCATTATTGCATCATCATACACAACATAGCATATAAAAATAAAAACATACATCCATAACATGTGCATAAATCATCCATAACACGTGCATAATCAAATCACCACTGCATCTCATAAATCTCATCAGAACAAATATCCAGAAATACAAGGATATCAAATGTTTCAAAAAGATATATTGAATACAATGGAAATAATGTGTCACAAAATCTCATCACTGAGGGGCATCTAGGTGTGGAACATGACTGCTGTTGCCACCCGAGGTAGTAGGTCTCAACGGATCTCTGCTCCTAGAAGCCCTAATCTCTTGTCTAACTGGCTGACCCACACTCTTGGTCGCACTCCTGGAGTGACTACGTGAATGGGTCCGGGTCTGAGTACCTGACTGTGTAAATGCTATCCTCCACTCGGGTGGCATTTCCTCAAAATACTTCATCCTATAGTACTCAACCTCCCGAGCAGTCTCTAGCCCCTCTACTACAACCTCTCCAATAGAGGTGATCTCAACTGATCTCAGCAATCTCTCGGCTACCCCCTCAGCCTGTATGCATCTCTCTCTGAAACTGTCTCTCTCAGCTATAAGCTAAGCTGTCTATGGGTCAGGAGGTAGTGGTTGTGTGATTTGTGCCTGCAGCTAGCTAATGGTCACCTGTGCTTGTGCTAACTGACTCTGAAGAGTTTGAACCTCCGCCTGCAAAGCATCCACCTATCCCTGTGATGGAGCCTTGATGGTAATCCGTGGAGCCAAAGTACTTGGTTGAACCACCACTTTGGATGTTTGTGGCCTCGTACTGAAATGAACATCGAAGAAAAATATTTGTCTCCCACCACCCCCGTCATCCCCGTCATCCCCACTATCTGAGTCATCTGACTCCTCATTCATCTCCTTATCCTCTAAGCTCTCATCATCCACATCCATAGCCACCCCACTGATATCCTCGACCTGATCTACCTATACCCCTCCTTGTGATGGTACCTATGCATGAGCCTATCACTACCCTATTGTTGGAGCTCCCTAGGGTTGTTGTCACCTCACCTATGTAATTGACCCTCCCATCAATGGGGTAGGCTCCTCTGGACTAGTAAATCTCGAGAAGGGATGTGTGTAAAAATAGGCTACATAATCATCCGTCATCCCTGCATCGGTAACCTCCAGATGCATGGCCCACTGAGCTAGTTGTAACTCAAAGGACTCTGCCCTAGTTGCCTCAATGGTTACAAATAGACTCCACTTTGATACATCCTCTCATCGCCTAGCATAGTGTGCCACACCCTGTGGGATCATCTATACCAATCCTAGTTGTCTTAGCACCCTCATAACCAAAAACCGCTCAATGATAAAAGGTGTCTGCCCAATCAGGTATTTGGATCTGGTCATATATGGTAACTCTATATCATCAGCCTCCCATAGGTCACAATCCACATACGGTCATCAGAGTACACATCGCCAGTACTCTAATTTTCCTAGCCTTGGCTGGACAAGGGGCCCTGTATATGCATAAACATATGGAAATCGAAGGGGATGATCTCTCTAGATGATGGGGTGTGTAATCGTAAAGTGATCCCATATAAATATCTATAATAGAGTCACCCCATAGGAGAGACTCTTCACATCTGTGTACATGACCTGATGAAGATCATGGTAATGATGGGAAAGCATGCATGACCCCCATGCATATCTGGTATGATGGAGAAGCATGTCCTTAAGAATCCTACCCCACCCAACTGATAGTCCCTTTGCCCTACGATCAAGACAAAGGAAACCACCAATGAATCCTGCTAAAACTAAAGGTAGTGGGGCATAGCTCTCCATCATCTCCTTCAAGGGGAATCTCATATCCATAGACATGAGCATCTTGGAAGACTCGTCCTAGTGCATCTGTTCCCCCAATATCCTTGTGATCATAGATCACAAGCTCTCCAACCACAAGAATACCCAGAATCCTGTAAACATCCTCCAGAGTCAACATGATCTCTTATGTCGGTAAATGGAAGGTGTTGTGCTCGCTGTGCCACCTCTTCGCTAAAGTAGTCAACAGTGCCCTTTTGACCCAATACTGCGGCATCGTCAACAAAGGACCCAATCCACACTGATGTATGATCCCTAAATCATCCTCAGATAACCATAGAACCATCTCCCAGGTACAAGGGAATCTCTCTCTAAACTGGAGGAGGTTAAATTCCTCCTTTATCAGATCAATCAAGCAATCAAACCAGTTCAATTAAGCAATCAGATCAAATCTATCATCTATCATTTGTTTTCAAGCGCCAAAGAAAATTAATCTATCTATTTGTTTTCATATCGCATGGAAGCAAATTTAGCAATCAAATCCATCCACATCTATCAACCTTTCAATCAAGAAAGAAAATTGATCATTTTGACTATTTTGTTCTTCAAACACGAAGGAAAATTTATCAAATCACACAAATCTAATTTTCATATTTTTCGAAAGCATAAAATCCGTTGTCTAATATAGCAACAATCATCAAGCATGCATCAATTTTTCTTCAAAAATTGAAATTCAGCAAAAATCCATGCGCAACTTTACTCCATGGATGCGCTAAAACAGATTATGGATACATGATTTCATGAATGCTCTATTTTATCAAACAAATGCACTAAAATAGTTCACCTATGCGCTAATCTAGCCTATGCGCTAATCTACCATCCTACACAGACAAGTTTCATGGATGCTCCATTTGATCTATCTTATGGGCTAATTCACCTATGCGCGACTATTTTGCACCTATGCGCCACTTTGGATGCACCGGTTTATCTCATCTATGCGCTAAACCAAAGATAGTATGCACTGAAATAAAATTCTATGCACTAAAATAGAATTTAAAAAATAAAAAAAAATCAAAAAAGCATTCGAAAATCATTTAAAAATTGACAGAGAGGTTTTGATCGACTTACCAGAGGTCCATAGGCTACAGGTCTTTGATGATGATGGTCTCGCTTGAATCAGTGGCGCTCATAAGGGATCGACGTTGCTAATATCTCTCTCAGAGCTCAAAAATTCTCAAAGGTTACTGTTCAAATGAAAATGACTTTTCATCTTTTTCACCTTTTAAAGGGGTAAAAGTGGCAAATTATTTTTATTTTTACTATGCAAAGTGCTATTTCAAGAGCTAAATTACCAAATTTTCCCCAAAAACATCTGAAAATCTTCCAAACCATCCTCATCATCATTCTCATCATGTGATTTATCTCTCGAGGGGACATATAGCATCATCAACTAAATTTTTCAAAATCAGGGGCAAATTCTTTGAAGCAATGCGTAAAACACATCACTTCAAAGACAGGCAAAATGTACACATCTAAAAATGGTCACGGTTAACCAAACCTATTAATTAATTAAGTATGAATTATTTAATTAATATTCTTAAGTAATATACATATAAATAAATTTAATTATTTACTTATATTGTTCATTTTCCAATTCTTCTAGTTTAATTAAATAAATAAAGTTTATTTAATTAATGCTACCTTCCTCTTAATTAATTAAATAGTTTTCACAATTAATTTAAATAAATAAATGAATCCTTGGAGATAGAGGACAATGGGACGAATTTGAAGAAGCTGCCCGTGTTTAGAGTTTGCATTTTTCTTTCTTTAATTTAGTTTCTTTAATCTAATGTTTCATTGGTGTATTAGATTAGATTCATTTTGATTTACACATTCTAACATACACACTTCTATGTTACCTTTCCTATGTGTTTCTCTTTAATGCAATTGTTTAAAGGTGTTAAAATGCAAGTTTTTCGATTCACTCTTGCTTAGATTAGTGTAGGAAGTTTCTTTCGCATTCACGGTTTCCTTTCAGTTGGTATCAGAACCTAGCCAGCTTTGATTCATTTTTTGGGTTAGAAGGGTTTTTTGTATTGATCTTTGATTTAGTGGATGTCTTACAGAAGGGGTTTTGTGACTTTTGTTGTAGGAAGAGATGGAAAACACATCTGGAAGGATCAAGATGGAAAATTTTAATGGAATAATTTTGATCTTTGGAAGATGAAGATGTAAGACATGATTTTAGATTGTGACCTATGGATTACGATTTCAGAAACCAAACCTAAACCATGAAACAGGAAGATTGGGATCTCTCAGATCAGAAAGCCAAGGGTTTGATCAGACTTTGTTTGGCTTATTTCATTCTCCTAAATGTTCATGAGGAAAAGACCATTGCTTCTTTATGGAAGAAACTTGGAGATGTTTATCAGGCCAAGTACTTAGTAAATAAGTTATTCCTGAGAAAGAAGATGCACTCTTTGAAGAAGGAATATGGAGTATTTGTTACAAATCATCTAAATGCTTTCAATATGTTGGTTGCTCAACTGGGTTCAATTGGAGACAAGATTGAGGATCAAGAGCATTTAATGCTCCTATTGTGTTCATTTCCAGATGCATGGGATCACCTAGTGATGGCTACTGGAAGCATATCAACCACCTTCAAGATGGATGAGGTGTTTTCTTCATTGTTATCTGAAGAGATGTGGAGAAAATCTTTTGAGATGGCTAAGGAGGCCCTTATTGTTTGTGGTAGAAAAAAGGAGAAAGGCAAGAAGAAAGAGAAAAAGTATAAGTCAAAGTATCCTAGAAAGAAGTCCAAGGAAATATGCAAGAATTGTCCTCATGTCAATCACATTCGAAATATTGTAAGAAGGAGGAGATGAATAAAAATAAGTCTTTCTATGATTTTGAATCTGAGAAATCATCCCAAGAAGACGGAGAAGCTTTTATTGAAGCCTTGGCAGCCCATGCATCAGATGATGTGTGGTTGATAGATTCGAGTTCCTCTTTCCACATGACCTCTCACAAAGAGTGGTTCTCAAAGTATGAAGAATACAATGGTAGAAAGGTGTACCTAGGAGATGATTCTTATCTTGCAACTGTTGGTCATGGAAGATTCAAGATCATATTCCCTAATGGAAGAGTGAAGTGTTTCTATGGTGTCTTGTATATCCCAAGTTTGGCACAAAACCTAATTGCTATCAGTAAACTGAATGATTCTAGAGTGCAAGTTATTTTCTCTGGTGGAGGATGCAAGATGAAAAGAGGAGCTATGGTGTCGGCTAAGGGTATTTGTACGTGCACTTTGTATTAGATGGATGCATGTTCATTTCAATGTAATAGTTCTTCTAATTTTTTAAAGAAGAGACATTTGGATTATTCATAATCACCATCAAAACATGTAGAGAATAAGTGTCCTTTAGCTACATCTCATGGTCATGCATTTTGGGTGCCTAAGGGTGCCTATTCCATGGAAATGAAGCTTCCTGCATAGAAGACAATATTATGGCACCAATAAATTGGTCACATTGGTGAGAAGGGTCTTAGAAACCTAAAAAAGAAGAGCCTTGTTGAAGGCCTTGATGATTGTAATCTTGAGTTTGAATTTTGTGAAAATTGTGTCTACGGTAAACAACACTATGTTTCTTTTTACTCTAGTTCTCATTAGTCTTCTAAGGTCTTGGACTATGTACATTTAGATTTGTTTGGTCCTATAAAATTTCCTACATTTTCAAAAGTTGTATATTTTGTTTCTTTCATAAATGACTATAGTAGAAGGAATTTTTTTATTTCCTTAGAAGTAAAGTTGAAGTCTTTAGTGAGTTTAAGGAGTTTAAGGCCTTGGTATAAAATCAAACTAGTAGAAAGATTAAGTGTTTGAGGAATGATAATGGTAGTGATTTTTGTTCAATATATTTTGACAAATTCTATAAAGATCATGGGATTGAGAGACATAAGACTACTGCCTACAATCCACAACAAAATGGAGTTGCAGAGAGAATGAACAAAACATTGATGGAAAGGGCTAGGAGTATGTTGAGTGGTGCTAGCCTTGGACAAAAATTTTGGGCTGAAGTTGTAGCCACTGCATGTTATTTGATAAATAAATCTCCTACATTAGTGCTTGTTGAAAAGACACCCATGGAGGAATGGTATAGAAAGAAGCCTTCAACGAGACATCTTAGAATATTTGGTTGTGAAGCTTATGCTCATGTTCCAATTGAGAAGAGGTCTAAGTTGGAGAACAAAGTTGTTAAGTGTATATTTATTAGCTATTGTTTTGGTGTAAAAGGGTAGAAACTTTGGGATCTACAAGCACATAAAATTATCTATAGCAGAAGTGTGATCTTTAGAGAGATGAAACCTTCCTCTATTGAGCTACAACCAGAAAAAGAGGAGAAAAAGAAGGAGGTAGTTTATTTTCCACCTACTCCAGAGAAAGAAGAACTACTTACTCCTGATGGACCTGATGATGAGGAGAGCTCAATCAGCTCTAAAAGTTTCGAGGAAGAAGAACCTCAACCTCAGCCTTTGAGGAGGTCTACACGAGAAAGGAAACAATCAAAAAGGTTTGGTTATTCATTGTTAGATTCCAGTTGTATTTTTTCCTTGATTACTAATACTGATGAACCTAGGACTGTGAGAGAGGCAATAGGTATGAATGATTCAAATTCTTGGATACAAGCCATGGATGAGGAGATTACTTCATTAAAGAAAAATAAGACTTGGGATCTAGTGCCTTTGCCTATTGGACATAAACTTGTTCTTTGTAAATGGGTTTTCAAGAAAAAATGTGGTCCTGATGGTAGTATTGAGAATAAGGCATGGCTTGTCACTAAGGGATTCTCTCACGTAGAGGGAATTGATTATGGGGAGATATTCTCTCATGTAGTAAAACAAACATCTATCAGACTTTTGTTATCACTTCCAGTACAATAGAAAATTTAGAAGTAGAACAAATGGATGTGAAGATAGAATTTCTTCATGGTGATTTGGAGGAAGAGATATGCATGTCACAGCTAGAGCACTTCATTGTAAAAGGTAAAGAAAATTTGGTTTGCAAACTAAAGAAGTCTCTTTATGGTTTGAAACAGTCTCCCAGAATGTGGTATCAAAAGTTTGGTACTTATGTGTTGTCATTGGGGTTTCAAAGATCTAAATCTGACCATTGTGTATATTTTAAAGCTGATAGTGGTCGCATTCTCATTATTGTTTTATACATAGATGATATTTTATTTATTGGGAATGGTAAAAGTATGATTTCAGATTTGAAGTTTCATTTTTCAACACTATTTGAAATGGAAGACCTAGGTTTAGCAAGGTACATTCTAGGAATGGAAACCATAAGAGACAAACTAACAAAAATTACTAGTTAAGCCAATGCAAGTATGTGAACTCGGTCCTAGAGAGATTTAGCATGGTATATTGAAGATGATTAGTTGTTCCTATGATGCAAGGGACAAATCTTTCTGTGACTGATTGTCCAACATCTCCTACTTGGATGGAAGACATGACTAGAGTACCATATGCAAGTGCAATTGGCAGTCTAATATATGCAATGGTGTGTACGAGACCAAATATTGCCTAAGAAGTGGGAGTCCTTATTCATTTCATGGATAATGTTGTATGGGTGCATTGGGATGCAATTAAGAGAGTGTTCAAATACTTATGAGGTACTTTTGAGTATGCCTTGTTCTTTCATGGTTATCCTACTAGACCTTAGCGTTCTATGAGCATTTGAGGATTTGTGGATTCAGATTGGGCAGGTGACATTGATAGTAAAAGATCTACTAGTGGTTATGTATTTATGATGTTTTATGGTGTTATAAGTTAGATGAGTAAGCAATATGCTATAGTCGCTTTGTCCACGACAAAATCATAATATTTGACAGTCACTCATGCTTGTAAGGAAGCCATTTGGCTTAAGAGATTATGCTATGATATTGGTTTAGATGCAGGACAAATTACTATTTTTTGTGACAGTCCAAGTGTGATATGCTTAGCAAAGAATCCTACCATCCATGCTAGAACTTGGAGCACATCGATGTATGGTATCACTTTGTTCATGATATGATAGAAGATGGAAAGGTGAACCTAGAGATGGTTGACACTTTGAAGAATGTTGCAGATGCATTGCCAAAATCAGTGAGCACAAAAAAGTTTAGATGGCATTTCGAATCTATGGGCCTTGGGGCCCTTGGCCATTAATTTAATTTGACTCTTGACAGGTTCTCAACAAGTAAGAGAATGTTGGGAATAAGGTTTTTCAACCTTAGATTCCTAACATTGAACTATTTAATGTATTATTGTATTTATCTATTTTAATTAATTGCCTACAATGTCTTATCATTAAGTGGGACCCACTGACAGGGTGGCATTCTTGTTGGAGATGATTGTATGACACATCTTCATCACATGTGAAAATAGGTGTCCCATCTTCGAATCACAAACATAGAACAAGTGGTGTCATCTTATGACATATTGTAGGATGTGTCATAAGGTATATTTTTCATGGAGAAAGTGTCATGCCTTGGTAGGGTATGACAAGAGTGTGTGAAAGAATAAGTGTGAAAGTCATGTTTGACTTATTCTTTGTTTGTTGAATGTGTTGAAAGTGTGATAAACTTTGATGGAACATGTTATATGAAATTTGTAAGTAATTTTTTAGAACACACTATAGGCATGACTTAGGCGCCCAAGCTTGGAAGAGAAGTTTGGCATGTTATGACAATTGTAAGAAATGTAAGAGAATGTTGTGCATGTGTCCAAATCATGCTTATGGCATGAGTTATTTTTTCCACATGGGTTTGGATGCCTAAACTCTTCTAGAAGTTTCTCAAAGCTTGTATATCCTATAAATAGGATGCCTTGCATTGCAGACTGCATAGTTTATTTGTAGGTATTGAAGGGAAAACAAGTTGACTCCTAAATAAATATTTGGTGTGAAGTATTTGTTGAAGTAGCATTGTGCTTGGAGTGTATTGTAACTTTCTTTAAAGTAATACATTAGTACTATGCTTTTGGAGGTTGGGGGTTTTTACTCTAAAGGGTTTTCCCAACTTATATTGATGTCCATTTTATTTTGTCTATCTTTCATCTACTCTTTGTTTTTCTCATACCGTTATGCTACTAAAATTCTCATAGATCTAAACTTACATCGGATTGTTCTATGTTACCTTACCTATGTGTTTCTCATTAATGCAATTGTTTAAAGGTGTTAAAATGCAAGTTTTGCTATTCACTCTTGCTTAGATTAGTGTAGGAAGTTGCTTCTGTATTCACGGATTCCTTTTCAAGAATGGGTCACATCAATTTTGACAGCATAACAAAGATCAATTGTACTAATGTTGTGAGAAAACTGCCAAAAATTACAAATGCTATCAATGCAATTTGCAACAAATGTCAATTTGGAAAGAAAACAAAGAAGAGGTTCAAGTCTAAGGAATATTCTCCCATAGGTCCTTTAGAGTTGGTGCATATAGACCTATGTCGATCTACTAGAATAAGAAGCTCTCAAGATGAAAAGTATGTTATTTTGTTGATTGATGATTATTCTAGATTGACTTGGTTGACATTTTTTAATAAAAAATTCGAAGCTCTAGACAATTTTAAGGAATTTAATTCTATGGTTGAGAATCAAATGGATGTGAAAATCAAATGCTTGAGGTCCAATAGAGGTGGTGAGTTCACCTCCAATGAGTTTAACATTCTTTTTGAAGATCGTGGGATTAAGAGGCATTTTTTAGCTCCTAGAACTCCTTGCTAGAATGTAGTTTTGGGAAGGAAGAATAGAATATTTCAAGAAGTAGCAAGGATTAAGATAAAGGAAGAAAATCTACTAGATGTCTATTGGAGAGAAGCTATGTCAGACTTGACCAAGTTAGGGTTATGCCAAAACAAAACTAGGTTGGGAGGTTGATGCTATCACCATGTTCAACACAAAAGTTTCAATTGGTTTTAAAATTTGAGGATGTGGACCTCCTTTCCCTACTAGTTTAGGGATTGGCTTTTGGTTTCTATTACCCTTGGCTTTTTGTCCAATAACAATAGACAAGCCAACCTCCTGATTTGGAGGAGCTAGGAAGCTTTCAAAAGCTTGAGGAAAGAGCTTGGGGATCTGTACAACAAGTGGGCAGTCCTTTACCTTATGATCATAGGCTTGACATTGATAGCAAGTGTCAGGTAGATTGACAGATTGGATTCTTTGAGAATATCGGGCCTCACCTATTTGAATATCCAAATGTTATTTGATGTCCTTTCAGAGGTTAACCTCAACCCAAACTCAATAATTAGACTGACTAAATAAAAAAATTGAAGTTCTACACAAATGATAAAACCCACTATGGATGCAATTTGGGTGAGAAAGTTATGAAAAGGAAAATGTAACCCTAAGAATTCAATCCAAACTGAGACACAAAGAGAATTTTTATTTAAAAGCCACGGGTCCAAGGTTTAAACATGAGTAAAGAAGAATGAACAAGCAATGAACCCCAAGCCAAAATTTCTTAGGTATGATTGGCATCAAAACCCTAAAAAGAAAAAAAACCTTTGGAGAGGTTTTGCACAGTGGCTAGCTAAATCCCACGTGGGGTCCATGATTTGGAAACCTAGTCATGAAGCACACTTTTAGTGAGGAGCCTTCATACAAAATACCGAACAAGAGTTAAATTTTCAAGTCATTTGCAGGCTTCATCAAATTCAGGAATGGAGATAACAATATTTGTAGGTGGGTCAGGAGACTTACCCCATGAAACACCTTCTGGACAAATTTCCGGGATCGTTTGAGCTGTGGAATCATTTGATGTTGTTGTCAAGCTTTCAACTCCAATAATAGCAGCTGCACAGGCATGAAAAGCTAAGAACATTTAAAGAGGCGAAAAAAAAAGCCCCTCAAACCAAACACATGCAATAGAACCACAATAAATACTAACAAAAGCTACAATTATTCCGCAGATCACAAACCAAGAAATTCTAATAGAGCGAAAGGCAAGTGAAGCAGTCCGTCTCTCTCAAGAATCACCCATCAAATTCACGTTATGATTTTCTGAGTAAATTATGCAGTCAAACATTTAAAATACGCTCTATGAAAAGAGCAGAATTTTAGTCAAAACAACTTTCGTCCTCTTTCATACATCTACACAACTTAAATGGATAGAGAATCGTATAGATATCAAATGCCGTTGTATTTCGCTTTGATGGATCATAGGTCTTATCGTGTGGCTAGAAGCCTAACTAATAAATATGTAAATGATTCTATCAGAACATTGTAAATTAAATCACTTTTGGCAGTCTGATATTCTTTTAGTTTACTTTTTTCATGGTATGTTGCAACGAATAATCCTTCATCCTTTGTTTTGTTACTTAAGTGCACACGGTAGACGAAAAATCGTACAACTCTTATCGACACATGATGCTGGAATTATATCATGATTACACGGAAAATAATGAGAGCCAACGAAAATCATACAATTATAAAATTTCAATAGCGCAAACCAATTTTTGTTATATATGCCTCGTATTGAATAAGTCTAATCTGACTTTGAAATGAAAACATGAATTTGTTCTAATGGTGAGTCGTCTCTTCCCGCTACTTCACACGTTCTCCCTCCTTTTCAATGACTTATCGACAACATCCAGCAATCTAAGCCACAAGAAAACCATTCTTCTATTACACATTCCTGGAATGTGCCTTAAACACACACACTCCTCACTCTTGTTAACTATCCTCCTCAATTTGGAGATCTGAATTTGTGTCATATAGATTAGCAGGCAATATATGGCAGAAGAGAAGTTATATTCATTGCCAGGAACATCTGGCAAATCTAAAAGTAAATCAGTGAAGGTGGTTTATATAAGGAGCCCTAAAATAGTCATAGCAAGTGAATCCGAATTCCCTGCTATTGTGCAGTCCCTCACTGGAAAGAAAAGGCCATCAAGCAAGTCTGCTCTTTATGATTCTTCATCATCTACCCCTAAAAGACTGAATAGGGATTGTTATGGCAATCAAGTGAAAATACCCAAGTTTGAAGATCAATTAAAATTTAGCTCAATTTCCAACAGTAGCCCGCAGCCTCCAGTTTCTCATCAAATGCCTACAATTAGTGTAGATGATGTTTCTACATCCGAAGTTCAGCAGAAGGAAATGATTTCTGATGTGTATAACAACCAAATGTTTGACACACTGGAAAACCTTGGAGACGCCAAGTTTTTTGAGTTTTCGTTCCCATATTTTTAAGATGATCGAATTTGATGTATTCTGAACTATCCACGGAAGAAGCTTTATTTATTGTTATTCCTCTAAGAAATTCAGATATTGCTTCTATTTATATTTTACTTTTGTTTTTATATAATAGATACTGTAGTACGAATTTTTACTTTAAAAAGTTCGGTTTGTATTGATATCTCTCCACCTGTTAGAATAACTAAGAGCTTGACTATTGTGAGCTCAAGGAGTTTGAAATATCATTTTGTGTTTATAATCTTGCGTATGTTTTGGAGCCAGTTATGCTTGCATGTAACATGGACGTGACAATATTAGCAAGAGTAACTAGTAAATCTCTATTATATCTCTGAAATCATCTTTGCGGTTGGCAGGACGAATGTAAATATGTTTCGTAATCTATTTGTTCCAGTAACATTGAATTCAATGTTTTTGGTATAATCCCTTTGCTCGAATAACCATTAAATCAATTTGTGTTTTATATTATTAAGCCTTTTCCCACACATATGGATGTCAATATCAATGTATAATGAGTTCTAGAATTATTTAACGTACAGTTGTATGATGTACACAACAAGAATTTGGAATCCTTGGCTTTGGTTCAATATATCTTTACTTTTATTGAAAATGCCTACAGAAAGGCTATTAGAGCAGAATTTAACATACAAAAGTTATGGAATCCTTTTCTTCTAATTCTGTGAACGATTGGCTTTCGCGGCATAAAGAGGTAGAATATAGCGTTTTCATTTTGGATTGGCCTTAAACAGTCAGATTAATAAGTCCTTGCGCTCTAAACTGCGCAGACAGACTGGTAAATTGCTCAAAATCGAATTCTGTCCGGTCGCATTCGTCAGCTACTTAATCGAGTTCTTCAACATGTTTAGGTATTGGCATCCAATTTCTGTTCAATCTTCTTTACTTGTTCTTTGGTTAAACATCTGCGGGTTTCCCTTAACAAGAAGGATTGATGTGTCCTTCCGTTCTGATCTGCGCCGTAGATTTTTTTGGTTTTCTGAAATGAAGAGAATTACATTGCAAATGATAAAGATAAACATATTGAAAATATTATGAAATATAAAAAATAATAATAAAAGCGAATTATATTGTGAATGACAGAAATAAATATATTTGATTTTTTTTATTATCTGAATTATAGTTGAAAAACTCTCTGACCGAGTTTTAAAAAATTCCCCATTTTTTATGGTGAGTTTTTCCCACATTTACTCTTCAAAATCGCTTCTCAAAAAAAAGAGAAAAACTTGCCGAGTTTACTCGATCAGTCCAAAAAAAAATGGTCTCCTAGGCTGCTCAAAAGGCATTTTCATTTCATTTGATTTTAAGGAACTCTGCAAGTCCAAGTTTTCAAATTTGTCTGCAAGTCTTCATCTTTAATATCGTCAAGTTCTACCTCCCCCTAGTTTTCACTACACATAGGAAGAGGAAGATGTAAATTTGTAAAATATATTAATGTAGTATTTACTTTCAATTTTACAAAAACAATTTACTATTTTTATTTTGTTTCAAACTATCAGTATAGTGCATTCCACAAGAAGATGTCATTTTGTACCCAATTTTCTTTCAAATCAATCAAATACAACTAGAATCAACTTGTTTCTTTTATGTACTCATTGGATTCATCTTATCATTGAATTTTTCAAAAAAATATGTTTTTAATGAAATTTAAGCAATTTTTTATGTTGTCAAGTTTTTTGCCAAGTTTTTGTCTAGTCATGTTTTTTTGGCTTGGCAAGCTTTTCTTAATGTGGAAAGTTTTTCAACTATGATTAAAATAGACTTCTATGGTCTTATAAAGTCACTCTGACTAATTAACAAACTAACTCCCAAATCAATTCTTTATTAAAAGATTCTTAAATTAGTTCAATAATTTATTATACTAACATAAAATAATTGATTCTAAATGAAATCTTTGAAATGTATTGTTCAACTTTATCATCACTCTAGTTTTCTAGACTCACTCAGTACACTTCTTGTAGAACAAAATTGCCCATTTACTCATTTCTCTCTCTTTGAAGAGATCACGTGATTTTCCCATCCTTTCTCTAGCATAGAGAAAAATTAGTTTCTCAAATTGTAGGACACCTTTCAATGTGCCAATCATAAGAAGCAGTCATTAGCCACTTCACATAAATATGCAAACCTTGTTTGACAACTTTTTATTTTAACATGCAAAAATTTAGGCTTGTACAACTTTTTGAGAATAGTTGTAACTTTTTTCCAATTGGATCCATCAATCCATCCACAACTAATTTGCATACAATCTTTCAGAGATTGTCCATTCCATTCTATATTCCAATATTTTTTCTCCGAATGTCTCTTCAATCCACAAATAGAACAATGATAAAAATCCTAACTGATATCACTAGGGTTAATGGAAAAGATGATGTTCAAGTGAAAGCATGCACAAAGTTCATGGATGATAATTCATTTGTAAAGTCTAAAGCTTTGATGGAATTTGCCTACATGGCCAAGAGGGATGAATATGTTAGAAATCAAGCTAAGGAAAGAAGTCTTCATCTAGAGTTACCTGATGCCACCATTCAAGAAAAAGTATTAAATGAAATTAAAGCCAAGTTTCATAGAATTACTGCAGATGAGGGTATTTTATTGCTACTAGAATAGGATCTAGCTTCTGCTATTGCTTTTGACACAATAAAGGGATGTGAAAGACCTCTCTACAATTTAGAAGAGGAGGTTATAATTGCATTACAAGGATCTACTTTCAATGAGCAGTGGGATGCACTAGCTATATGGTCCTTGGCCCCAAATACAAGGAAGCCTAATATTATAGAGCCTTCACCAAACTACAGGGGAGGACTAATAATTAAAAGGGTATCAGAAACATCAACTCTAGAGGCAAGAAATATGTCAATTCATGTATCTTAGCTCACAGGAGCCATAGTGGAATTGGTAACTGCAGAAAAGGAAAACTTCATGACACAATACAATGATTTTTTAGTTGAATATGGAAGGATTGAACAACAAAATATGCAACTACAAAAAAAAATAGCACTATTAGAGGAGAAGTTACAAAATTTGCAGCCAAGAAAACAAATGTAGACTAGTGTTGATTCTCCTAACACTTCACATAAATTTGTACCCACTGACTATATTCCTTTAGCAAGTTCCTCATGGACAAATGTGCCATACAATATGGGAATTGTCCCCACTTCAATGATAGAGCCTAGTACATCAGAAGTGCCATAGGCTAAGGAAGGTTTCAATAAGGAGGAATTTCTTAGGCAAATAAATGAATACAAGAAGAAATGTGATAATCATGATAGGGAAGTCTTTGTCAGTAATATGAAGATTGTCACTACAATCTTGGAGCACTTAAACAAAGGGGTTATTAATAGATTGAATAAAATTTATGATAGCTATTCCTCCATGAAGTCTGCTATAAATAATTTTGAGAATGATAAGGAAAGGGTTATTCGACTTATGGAGACATGGATCCCCAAGTCCTAAGAGCTAAGAATGATGTCTATTAGAGCTCAGTAGGAGGCTAAGCCCCCTAAAAAGCTAAAGCCCACTGTTAATCTTGTAAATGAAATTAAGGGGTGCAAGGGAAACATTGAGCCTTTTGAAGTCAGAATAAGGGAATTGGTAAAGAATTTTCATGAAGCGCATCATGGTCTTCTCCCATCTATTCTAAGGGATGATGGTATCATAAAAACCCTACAAGGGTAGAGAGAGGAAACTGATGATGTCATTTCAGAACAAGTTGATTCTATTTGTCAAGGGTATGCTATGGATACACTAAAAATAAATATGGACATGCTAGCCCATGCATAGACTATCCTGGAAGAATTTGATAGGGAAGCCGATCAAGTTGTTACCAAATATTCACCTTATAGACAAAAGGTTGACAGTGTTATGAACTTTAACTGGCCCACTAAAGAGGAACTTCTGGCCTAGAGGAGCAAATACTTGGATGAGCTAGAGGATTGTTTAGTAATGGTGGAGTAATGATTATAATTCAGGTTTTGAAAATCTACAATCATGCTTAGTAATAAATGGGATAAATACAATGCATAGCTTGAAATTAGTATAGATTAGGCTTTTGTTGAAGTATGGAAAATATATTTCTTTCTCCCTAGTTTGAGTTGATGAATAGTTTATAGACATGGAAATATTTTGGGTCCTTTCATGTTTTATTATTTCATGTTCAACCATAGATTTTTGTGGAATAGTGGCTTTCTTGCACTTCTAAGGTTTTGCACCTAAAAGGAGAAATGTATCCCACAAAATATTTAAGGTTTTATTGGAGAATAATGTAAATATGATTAAAATATGTCTAAATAGAATGCCCTAGATGCAAAGAACTGATAAAAGAAACTAACTAGTAATACAAAACCTAGAAAATGCATTTTGTTTGGAAACACATTGTGATATGCAGAAAGACCTAAAAAGATTAATAGAAATGAAAATAAAATAGAATAGGAAAGTATAATAGAGAGCATACACCTAAAAATATGTTGGAGACTGAATTGAAGGCTAGAAATGTTGTTGATCCTGAATATTTGATCTATTGGGACATTTATGCCATTCTGGGTGACCTAGTCCCAGATCTGAGAAATTGCATCAGAGCCTATTTTAGCCAAATGGGTATCGAAATGTGTAGAAATTTTTGAAAAATAGGTGCAATGGAACTAATTCTCCATTGTTGGGGACTTAGTCCACTCTAGCTTTTCTAAAAATCTGAAAGTGGAAACGAAAGCCCTCAGTATGTACTTCTTGTTCCTCCAGGTATCTAAAATCAAAACCTTGATTTCCAAAACTGTAAGTGACTTTTTGTGGATGTTTTTCCCTGGCCAACAAGGAGATTTCTTCAACAATTTTGCAATCTATTCTTCAATGATCTCCAAGGTACCAAAATCTGCAAACACACCAAGAGAGAATTATAAATGTTGAATGTTAGGGCATGGGGGTTTGTCTTGGTCATACCCATTTTAGGTAATTAAACCAACATGATGAAATAAGATCATGAAGTATGAACATGAAGTAATGGGATTAGAAGCTTTCCATGATTATTGATCTTGAATTTATAAAACAATAGATGAAGAATCTGTGCTTGAATGCCTTGGAAAGCTATCTTGATAACTTAGAATGCTATAATTTTAGATTGGCTGGCTTGAGAGAGAAGATGAGTCATGAAATAATAATTAATGAGCTATTTATTAGGGTTTATAAGCTTGTTTATATATAAAATCCACCTAAAATTCCTGTTAATTTGATCCTCAAGGCCGATATAGAGTAAAATAAAACTTAACCCCTAATTTTTCTTGCTCAAACCTTGAAAATAGCACAAATATGACTAATTTTCCAAGTTAAGTGAATTAGTCCCACTTGGATGGAATTAATTCACCCAAATGGGCAACTTAGTTGCATAGGGGTTCTGTGCTTGCTAGTATGTCAGGGAATGCATAAATTGGGTTTATATGTTGATTTTATTATGTAATTGATCAAAATAAGTCATGGGATACATAATATGGGGTCATAGGGGCCTATTAATGATGATGCAAAGGGTAATTAGGAATAGGGACAAAAAGTTCAATGTGAAAGTGTGATTAAATACAATTTACAACATTAAAATGAGGTCCACATAGTCTAGAAAGTCACACGATCCAATGTGAATATGTAGAACACATTACAACATTAGGTTTAATTTACAAGCCTTCTAGATAAAGTTTACAAAATTGAATTATGGGAAATTTAAGTAATTTTAGCCTAAAATGGGCCCAAGACCTAGTGTGGATGTGTAAAAAACCTCACAACACTAAATCAAGGCGATATTAAGTCCAATTTATCATCAATTATTCCCATATCAAGCAAGGGATACATATTTATAGGGTATATTTAGCCCCCACTTTAGTGAGAGGATGAACTTTCTACAAAATAACACTAAAGTAGACATTCAAGAGGGATCCAATCATACCAATGTGGATGAAAAATGAGGACAAGGATCAAAGCAGTGGTCAAGCCTCCAAGATCCAAGATCCTAGGTCAAACTAGCATAAGTGCAAAAGGACATAGACAAGGTGAATGATTTGAAACAAACCAAGATTCACAATCATGCAATGGAAAGACATAGAAGGAAGAGAAGAATGAAAATAAAAAGGTGGATAAAGCTTGAACCATTTGTCTAGCTCGTTGTGGATCAGATCTAGGTTGTTTTTCCAAAAATGCATACTCACTCTGAGACAACAAAACTTTTTACTGTCCATCGAGTGAGAAGTCGAAGAAGGTGAGAAACATACACTCATGGCTGGTATCCACTCACACACATGCAAGTTGCTATAGGGAAAGTCATGCCTCATAATGGGCTTCCCGCTCAACCATACTAAAGTTATAACTCCTAATAACTTTAATAAGGTGCCACAATGAAAATGTTTTTGCATGTCATGTAAAGATTTTGTTAAAAGGTATTTTTCTTTGTTCATGCAAGGTCTCATCTTAAGGAACATCATGCTTAATGTCTTGAAGAGAGGATAAGTGAAAATCATCTCATCTTGTTTCCAAGAGAGGACAAGTGCAATATCTCATCTTGGGAAACATTGTACCTAATGTTTCCAAGAGAGGGAATAACAAGGAAAAGAAAATTGTTCCATGAAATGTGATTGTCAGTGTATGCCACCACTTTAAAGTGGTTTCTAACACCATTATTGTGAGAAATTGTTTTCAAGTAGAAGAAACATGAGAGATTTTTTGGAAATCCTTATTCTAAGCCATATATTTCCAAATGAAGCGATTCCATGAAAAAGATAGTATATCATATGCGAGCCAACTTAAGGTGTGTTGTCCACATCCTAAGCTTGCTCTTATATGTTTATGAAAGGTTAACAACTAGATAAAAGAGGCAACAATAAGTGACATACAAGGAAAAGGCTACCAAACCCCTTGCCCCCACTTAGTGCAAGACAAGGGTGAGCCAAAATGATTGATAAGAGGTATGGTAGAGTGAAAATAAGTATCAATTAGAGGAATGAGGTGCCCCCACAAAAGGTAGAATATAAAACTCCTTAAGATGTTGGATTCCAAGCAGCTCAAGTAGGTCTAAAAGCTCTGAAGAAGAAGAACCTCAACCTCAACCTTTGAGGAGACCTCAACCTTTGAGGAGACCTCAACCTTTGAGGAGGTCTACACAAGAAAGGCGGCAAACGGAAAGGGTTGGTTATTCATTGTTGGATTCTAGTTGTATTTTTTCCTTGATTACTAATACTGATGAGCGTAGGACTGTGAGAGAGGCAACAGGTATGAATGATTCAAATTCTTGGATACAAGCCATTGATGAGGAGATGACTTCATTAAATAAAAATAAGACTTGGGATCTAGTGCCTTTGCCTACTGGACATAAATCTGTTGGTTGTAAATGGGGTTTCAAGAAAAAGTGTTGTCTTGATGGTAGTATTGAGAAGTATAAGGCATGGTTGGTCACTAAGGGATTCTCTCAGGTAGATGGAATTGATTACGGGGACATATTCTCTCATGTACCAAAGACAACATCTTTTTGAATTCTATTATCACTTGCAACAGTAGACAATTTAGAAGTAAAACAAATGGATTTGAAGATAGCATTTATTCATGGTGATTTGGAGGAAGAGATATACATGTCACAACTAGAGCACTTCATTGTAAAAGGTAAAGAAAATTTGGTTTGCAAATTGAAGAAGTCTCTTTATGGTTTGAAACAGTCTCCCAGAATGTGGTATCAAAAGTTTGATACTTATGTGTTGTCATTGGGGTTTCAAAGATCCAAATCTTACCATTGTGTATATTTTACAATTGATAGTGGTCGCATTCTCATTATTGTTTTATACATAGATAATATGTTATTTATTGGGAATCTGGTAAAAGTATGATTTTAGATTTGAAGTTTCAATTGTTAGCACCGTTTGAAAAGAAAGATCTAGGTTCAGCTAGGTACATTCTAGGAATGGAAACCATAAGAGACAGAGCTAACAAAAAGCTTTGGTTAAGCCAACGCGAGTATGTCAACTCGGTCTTGGAGAGATTCAACATGGTAGATTGCAGACAATTAGTTGTTCCTATGATGCAAGGGACAAATATTTATGTGAATGATTATCCAACATCTCTTACTGAGATGGAAGACATGACTAGAGTACCATATGCAAGTACAGTTGGCAATCTAATGTATGCAATGGTGTGTACGAGACCAGATACTTCCCAAGCAGTGGAAGTTCTTAGTCATTTCATGGCTAATGTTGGATGGGTGCATTGGGATGCAATTAAGAGAGTGTTCAAATAATTATGAGGCACTTTTGAGTATGCCTTGTGCTTTCATGGTTATCCTATTGGACCTCAGCATTCCATGAGCATTCAAGGATTTGTGGATTCAGATTGGGCAGGTGACATTGAGAGTAGAATATCCACCAGTGGTTATGTATTTATGATGTTTGGTGGTGTTATAAGATGGATGAGTAAGCAATAGGCTATAGTCGCTTTTTCCATTATAGAAGATGAATATTTGGAAGTCACTCATGCTTGCAAGGAAGCCATTTGGCTTAAGATATTGTGTTATGATATTGGTTTAGATGCAGGAAAAATTACTATTTGTTGCGACACTCAAAGTATGATATGCTTAGCAAAAAATCCTACCTTCCATGATAGAACAAAGCACAATGATGTACAGTATCACTTTGTTCATGATATGATAGAAGATGGAAAGGTGAACCTATAGAAGGTTGACACTTTGAAGAATGTTGCAGATGCATTGAAAAAATCAGTGAGCACAAAAACTTTTAGATGGTGTTCCGAATCTATGGGTTGGGCCCTGGGGCCCTGAGCCGTTAATTTAATTTGACTTTTGACAATTCCTCAACAACTGGGAGAATGTTGGGAATAAGGTTTTTCAACCTTAGATTCATAATATTGAATTATATAATGTATTATTGTATTTATCTATTTTAATTAATTGCCTACAATGTCTTGTCATTAAGTGGAACCCACTAATTGGGTGGCATCCTTGTTGGATGTGATTGTATGACACATCTTCATCATGTGTGAAGGCAGGTGTCCCATCTTTGAATCAAGGACCTAGGACAAGCGGTGTCATCTTATGACATATTCTATGATGCATCATAAGGTATATTTTGCATGGAGAAAGTGTGGTGCCTTAGTGGGTTATGACAAAAGTGTGTGAAAGAATAACTGTGAAAGTCATGTTTGACTTATTCTTTGTTTGTTGAATGTGTTGAAAGTGTGAAATTTTCTTATGGCAAATGTTATATGACATTTGTAATTAATTTGTCATAAGACACTAGAAGCATGACATAGGCGCCCAAGCTTGGAAGAGAAGTTTGGCATGTTATGACAATTGTAAAAGAAATGTAAGAGAATGTTGTACAGGTGTCCAAATCATGCTTATGGTATGAGTTATTTTTTCCACATGGTTTTGGATGCCTAAATTCTTCTAGAAGCTTCTCAAAGCTTGTATATCCTATAAATAGGATGCCTTGCATTGTAGAATGCATAGTTTGTTTGCAGGTATTGAAGAGCAAACAATTTTACTCCTAAACAGATATTTGGTGTGAAGCATTTGTTGAAGTAGCATTGTGCTTAGAGTGTATTGTAAATTTCTTTGAAGTAATACATTGGTACTGTGCTTTTGGAGGGTGGGGTTTTTTAATCGAAAGCGCTTTCCCCACATATATCGGCGTCCTTTCTATTCTGTTTATCTTTCATCTACTCTTTGTTTTTCTCATACCGTTATGCTGCTAAAATTCTCATAGATCTAAACTTATATCAAGTTGTTCTATGTTACCTTTCCTATGTGTTTCTCATTAATGCAATTGTTTAAAGTTGTTAAAATGCAAGTTTTTCTATACACTCTTGCTTAGATTAGTATAGGAATTTGCTTCCGTGTTCATAGCTTCCTTTGAAAGAATGGGTCATATAAATTTTGACAGCCTAATAAAGATCAATTCTAATAATGTTGTAAGATAACTACCAAAGATTATAAATCCTATCAATGCAATTTGCAACAAATGTCAATTTCGAAAGAAAATAAAGAAGAGGTTCAAGACTAAGGAGTATTCTACCATAGGTGCTTTAGAGTTGGCGCATATAGACTTATGTCAATCTACTAGAATAAGAAGCTCTCAAGATGACAAGTATTTTATTTTATTGATTGATGATTATTCTAGATTGACTTGGGTGACATTTTTAAATGAAAAATGAGAAGCTCTAGACAATTTTAAGGAATTTAATTCTATGGTTGAGAATGAAATGGATGTGAAGATCAAGTGCTTGAGGTCTAATAGAGGTGGTGAGTTCACCTCTAATGAGTTTAACATTCTTTTTGAAGATCATGGGATTAAGAGACATTTTTTAGCTCCTAGAACTCCTCACTAGAATGTAGTTTTTGAGAGGAAGAATAGAATATTTCAAGAAGTAGCAAGGATTAAGATAAAGGAAGAAAATCTACCAGATGTCTATTGGAGAGAAGCTATCTCAGAGTTTACCAGCTTAGGGTTACGCCAAAACAAAACTTGGTTGGGAGGTGGATGCTATCACCATGTTCAACACAAAAGTGTCAATCGGTTTTAAAATTTGAGGATGTGGACCTCCATTCCATACCAGTTTAGGGATTGGTTCTGGGTTGCTATTACCCTAGGTGTTGTGTCCAATAACAATAGACTAGCTAACCTCCTAATTTGGAGGAGCTAGCAAGCTTTCCAAAAGTTGAGAAAAGAGCTTGGGGATCTGTACAACAAGTGGACAATCCTTTACCTTATGATCATAGGGTTGACATTGATAGCAAGTGTTAGGTAGATTGATAGATTGGATTCTTTTAGAATACCGGGCCTCACCTATTTGAATATCCAAATGCTATTTGATGTCCTTTGAGAGGTCAACCTCAACACAAACTCAATAGATAGGCCGACTAAATAAAAATAATCAAGTTCTACACAAACGATAAAACCCACTATGGATGCAATTTGGGTGAGAAAGTTACGAAAAAGAAAATGTAACCTTAAGAATTCAACCCAAACTGAGACACAAAGAGAATTTTTATTTAAAAGCCACGGGTTGAAGGTTTAAACATGAGTAAAGAAGAATGGACAAGCCATGAGCCCCAAGCCAGAATTTCCTAACTATGATTGGCTTAAAAACCTAAAAAGGAAAAACCTTTTGAGAGGTTTTGCACAGTGGCTAGCTAAATCCCACATGGGGTCCATGATTTGGAAACCTAGTCATGAAGCACACTTTTAGTGAGGAGCCTTCATACAAAATACCCAACAAGAGTTAAATTTTCAATTCATTTGCAGGCTTCATCAAATTCAGGAATGGAGATAACAATATTTGTAGGTGGGTCAGGAGACTTACCCCGTGAAACACCTTCTGGACAAATTTCCGGGATCGTTTGAGCAGTGGAATCATTTGATGTTGTTGTCGAGCTCTCAACACCAATAATAGCAGCTGCACAGGAATGAAGAGCTAAGACCATTTAAAGAGGCGAAAAAAAATGCCCCTCAAACCAAACACATGCAATAGAACCACAATAAATACTAACAAAAGCTACAATTATTCCGCAGATCACAAATCAAGAAATCCTAATAGAGCGAAAGGCAAGTGAAGCAGTCCGTCTCTCTCAAGAATCACCCATCAAATTCACGTTATGATTTTCTGAGTAAACTATACAGTCAAACATTTAAAATACGCCCTATAAAAAGAGCAGAATTTTAGTCAAAACAACTTTCGTCCTCTATCATACATCTACACAACTTAAATGGATAGAGAAGCGTATAGATATCAAATGCCGTTGTATTGGGCTTTGATGGATCATAGGTCTTATCGTGTGGCTAGAAGCCTAACTAGTAAATATCTAATTGATTCTATCAGAACATTGTAAATTAAATCTCTTTTGGCAGTCTGATATTCTTTTAGTTTATTTTTTCATGGTATGTTGCAATGAATAATCCTTCATCGTTTATTTTGTTACTAAAGTGCACACGGTAGACGAAAAATCGTACAACTCTTATCGACACATGATGCTGGAATTATATCATGATTACGGAAAATAATGAGAGCCAACGAAAATCATACAATTATAAAATTTCAATAACGCAAACCAATTTTTGTTATATATGCCTCGTATTGAATAAGTCTAATCTGACTTTGAAATGAAAACATGAGTTTGTTCTAATGGTGAGTAGTCTCTTCCCGCTACCCCACACGTTCTCCCTCCCTTTCATTGACTTATCGACAACATCCAGCAATCTAAGCCGCAAGAAAACCGTTCTTCTATAACACAATCCTGGAATGTGCCTTAAACACACACACTCCTCACTCTTGTTAACAATCCTCCTCAATTTGGAGATCTGAATTTGTGTCATATAGATTAGTAGGCAATATATGGCAGAAGAGAAGTTAGATTCATTGCCAGGAACATCTGGCAAATCTAAAGGTAAATCAGTGAAGGTGGTTTATATTGGGAACCCTAAAATAGTCATAGCAAGTGAATCCGAATTCCCTCCTGTTGTGCAGTCCCTCACTGGAAAGAAAAGGCCATCAAGCAAGTCTGCTCTTTATTATTCTTCATCATCTACCCCTAAAAGACTGAATAGGGATTGTTATGGTAATCAAGTGAAAATACCCAAGTTTGAAGATCAATTAAAATTTAGCTCAATTCCCAACAGCAGGCCGCAGCCTCCACTTTCTCATCAAATGCCTACAATTAGTGTCGATGATGTTTCTACGTCCGAAGTTCAGCAGAAGGAAATGATTTCTGATGTGTCTAACAACCAAATGTTTGACACACTGGAAAACCTTGGAGACGCCAAATTTTTTGAGTTTTTGTTCCCATATTTTTGCGATGAGCGAATTTGATGTATTCTGAACAATCCACGGAAGAAGCTTTATTTATTCTTATTCCTGTAAGAAGTTCAGACATTGGTTCTATTTATATTTTACCTTTGTTTTTATATAATAGTTACTGTAGTACGAATTTTTACTTTAAAAAGTTCGGTTTGTATTGATATCTCTCCACCTGTTAGAATAACTAAGAGCTTGACTATTGTGAGCTCAAGGAGTTTGAAATATCATTTTGTGTTTATAATCTTGTGTATGTTTTGGAGCCAGTTATGCTTGCATGTAACATGGATGTGACAATATTAACAAGAGTAACTAGTAATAATCTCTATTATATCTCTGAAATCATCTTTGCGATTGGCAGGACGTATGTAAATATGTTTCGTAATCTATTTGTTCCAGTAACATTGAATTTAATGTTTCTGGTATAATCCCTTTGCTCGAATAACCATTAAATCAATTTGTGTTTTATATTATTAAGCCTTTTCCCACGCATATGGATGTCAATATCAATGTATAATGAGTTCTAGAATTATTTAATGTTCAGTAGTATGAAGTACACAACAAGAATTTGGAATCCTTGGCTTTGGTCCAATATATCTTTATTTTTATTGAAAATGTCTACAGAAAGCCTATTAGAGCAGAATTTAAGATACAAAAGTTATGGAATCCTTTTCTTCTAATTCTGTGAACGATTGGCTTTCGCAGCATAAAGTGGTACAATATAGCGTTTTCATTTTGGATTGGCCTTAAACAGGCAGATTAATTAGTCCTTGCGCGCTAAACTGCGAAGATAGACTGGTAAATTGCTCAAAATCGAATTCTGTCCGGTCACATTCGTCAGCTACTTCATCGAGTTCTTCAACATGTTTAGGCATTGGCATCCAATTTCTGTTCAATCTTCTTTACTTGTTCTTTGGTTAAACCTCTGCGGGTTTCCCTTAACGAGAAGGATTGATGTGCCCTTCCGTTCTGATCTGTGCAGGAGATTTTCTTGGTTTTCTGAAATGAAGAGAATTACATTGCAAATGATATAGATAAACATATTGAAAATATTATGAAATATAAAAAAAAAATAATAAAAGCGAATTATATTGTGAATGACAGAAATAAATATATTTGATATTTTTTTATCTGAATTATAATTGAAAAACTCTCCAACCAAGTTTTAAAAAATTCCCCATCAAGTTCTCCAAAAAGACAGTTTCATTTGATTTGATTTTATAGGTACTCTCCATGTCCAAGTTTTCAAATTTGCCTACAAATCTTCATCTTTAATATCATCAAGTTCTACCTTCCCCTAGTTTTCACTAGACATGGGAAGAGGAAGATGCAAATTTGTAAAATATATTAATGTAGCATTTACTTTCAATTTTACAAAAACAATTTGCTATTTTTATTTTGTTTAAAACTATCAGTATAGTGCATTCGACATGAAGATGTCTTTTTTTACCTAATTTTCTTTCAAATCAATCAAATGCAACTAGAATCAACTTGTTTCTTTTATGTACTCATTTATTGACTCATTGGATTCATTTTATCATTGAATTTTTTTAAAAAAATATCATTTTATTTAAATTTAAGCAATTTTTTAAGTTGTCAAGTTTTTTGCCATGTTTTTGTCTAGTCGTGTTTTTTTGGCTTGGCAAGCTTTTTTTAATTTGGCAAGTTTTTCAACTATGATTACAATAGACTTCTATGGTCTTATAAAGTCACTCTCTGACTAATTTACAAACTAACTCCCAAATCAACTCTTTATTAAAAGATTCTTAAATTAGCTCAATAATTTATTATACTAACATAAAATTATTGATTCTAAAATCTAATCTTTGAAATGTATTGTTCAAATTTATCATCACTCTAGTTTTGTAGACTCACTCAATACACTTCTTGTAGAACAAAATTGCCCATTTACTCATTTCTCTCTCTTTGAAGAGATCACATGATTTACCCTTCCTTTCTCTAGCATAGAGAAGATTTAGTCTCTCAAATTGTAGGACACCTTTCAATGTGCCAATCATAAGAAGAAGTCATTAGCCACTTGACACAAACATGCAAACCTTTTTTGACCACTCTTTATTTTAACATGCAAAATTTTAGGCTTGTACAACCTTTTGAGCATACTTGTAACTTTTTTCCAACTGGATCCATCAATCCATCCATAATTAATTTGCATACAATATTTCAAAGATTGTCCATTCCATTCTCTTTTCCAATATGTTTTCTCAGAATGTCTCTTCAATCCACAAATAGACAATGATGAAAATCCTAGCTGATATCACTAGGGTTAATGGAAAATATGATGTCCAGGTGAAAGCATGCACAAAGTTCATGGATGATGATTCATTTGTAAAGTCTAAAGTTTTGATGGAATTTGCCTACATGGCCAAGAGGGATGAATATGTCAGCAATCAAGCTAAGGAAAGAAGTCTTCATCCATAGTTACCTGATTCCACCATTCAAGAAAAAGTTTTAAATGAAATGAAAGCCACATTTCATAGAATGACTGCAGATGAGGGTAGAGAATTGGTAAGAAATGGTGGTATTTTATTGCTACCAGAATAGGATCTAGCTTCTACTATTGCTTTCGACACAATAAAACGATGTGGAAGACCTCTCTATAATTCAGAAGAGGGGGTTGCAATTTTATTACAAGGATCTACTTTCAATGAGCAGTGGGATGCACTAGGTATATATACAAAGAAGCCTAATATTGCAGAGTCTACACCAAACTACAAGGGAGGCCTAATAATTAAAAGGGTATCAGAAACATCAACTCTAGAGGCAATAAATATGTCAATTCATGTAGCTTAGTTCACAAGAGGCATAGTGGAATTGGTAACTACAGAAAAGGAAAACTTCATGACACAATACAATGATTTTTTAGTTGAATATGGAAGGACTGAGCAACAAAATATGCAACTACAAAAAAAAATCATTATTAGAGGAGAAGTTGCAAAATTTACAACCAAGAAAACAAAAGTAGACTAGTGTTGATTCTCCTACCACTTCACTTGAACTTGTACCCACTTACTATATGGCTTTAGCAAGTTCCTCATGGACAATTGTGCCATACAATATGGGAACTATACCCATTTCAATGATAGAGCCTAGTACATTAGAAGTACCATAGGCTGAGCAATATTTCAACAAGGAGGAATTGCTTAGGAAACTAAATGACTACAAGAAGAAATGTGATAATCATCATAGGGAAGTCTTTTTCAGTAATATGAAGATTTTCACTACAATCTTGGAGCACTTAAACAAAGGGGTTATTAATAAATTGAATAACATTCATGATAGCTATTCCTCCATGAAGTTTGCTATAAACAAGCACTTGCACCCCAATAAGGTGCAATACTTATGGCGATAGGCTGAGCCAACATTATTTATGGCCGTGAAAAGTTTTGGATGGCATGAAGAAAGTAGTGATCTATCTCACCTATCCCTCTCTACCTTTTGTAATACTTACGCCGATAGGTTGAGCCCACATTATGTACTGTCACGAAAAGAAGTGGACGACATGAAAAAAGTAGTGATCTATCTCATCTATCTCTCTCTACCTCTCCCTCCCTCCCCCCTTTTCTCTCTCCCTCTTACTCTCTCCTTCCCTCTCTACCTATCCCTCCCTCCATCCCACCTATTTCTCTCCCACTCTCTCCTTCTCTCTCTGCATCTCTCCCTCTCTCACTTATTCCTCTCTACCTCTCTCTCCTCCCCCCTCCAATTCTCTATAACTGCCCTATCCCTCTCTACCTCTCCATCCCTCCCTCCCTCTCTTTCTCTATCCTTTCCTCTCTAGTCTCTCTCTCTCTCTCTCTCTCTCTCTCTCTCTCTCTCTCTCTATCATTCCCTCTCTACTTCTTTTCCCTCCTCTCTCTCTTTCTCTATCCTTCCCTCTCTACTTATTTACCCTGCTCTCCAATTCATTCCAAAAGCAACACTTCCTATACAACTTTAGTTTTTCATTTTTCTATTTGTTTATTGTTTGGATTTTATAGCACAGAACAAATTTTATTTTTATTAAAAATTTATTATATTATTTTATTTTTGTTTGGATTTTATAATACAAAACAAATTTTATTTTATTAAAATTTATTTATTATTTTGTTTTGTTTGGATTTTATAACACAAAACAAATTTTATTTTATTAAAATTTATTATATTATTATTTTTCTTTTTAATTTTTAATTTTTATTTATTATTTATTTTTTTATTTATTATATAAATTATTATTTATTCTATTTATTACATAAATTAATTTTTTTTTTATTATATAAATTACATAAATTAATTATTATTTTATTATATAAATTACATAGTTTATTATTATTTTTATTTATATTTATTTGTTTTTGTTGAGCACTAAAAGGGGGGTATATATAGCCAGCATTCAATTATATATACATAAGAATGTCAAATAGAACAGATGATATAAATTTAGGCCAAATCAAATTGTCACATAATTATAAAGCTGAATCATGTGAATATCAGATTAAACAGATTAAAGTGTTAAACTCAAAGAAAATGTGCGCTATGTACATCGAACAAATCATATTGGAAGAAGCTTTAAAATGCCACAATTTATGTGCAACGGATTTGTTATGAGTACGAGCGTTCTGGATCCAGGAATTCTAAAACCCAGCTTTCTCAGAGAAGCGAAAGTACGCTATAGTTTTCAGATTTTTTTATTTCATTTTAAAAAGAAATTTTGCAGCTTCAATGAGGGCTTTCCCATAGTAAATATTTCATTTACTCTTTTCTACGCGCTTTCGTCCGTAGGCCATTTTCTATCTTTCTCTTCCTTACAAGAGAAATTAAAAGAGAATCATACACTACCTTTCACATGCTTTATTGGGCAAAGTCGACAAAATGGACAGAAAGATTTCTGCACTTCTCACCACTCACAAATATTAATCCTCTTGTTTTGCTTTGCCTACACTATCTTCTTTCCATGTGCCTTCCTCCATATAATAAACGATCATATACACAAGGTTCGTGGGGTTCCCGCCAGCGTCAGACTGTTGGAAATGCCGGTGGGGTTCTCCCATGTAAATAGCCTATCGGCTAATAATTTTGGGAATGATAAGGAAAGGGTTATTTGACTTATGGAGACATAGATCCCTAGGTTCTAAGAGTTGAGAATGATGTCTATTAGAGCTCAGCAGGAGGCTAACCCCCCTAAAAATCTAAAGCCCACTATTAATCTTGTAAATGAAATTAAAGGGTACAAGAGAAATATTTAGCCTTTTGAAGTCAGAATAAGGGAATTGGTAAAGAACTTTCATGAAGCACATCATGGTCTTCTCCCATCTATTCTAAGAGATTATGGTAGGATAAAAAACCTACAGGGGTAGAGAGAGGAAACTGGTGATGTAATTTCAAAACAAGTTGCTTCTATTTGTCAAGGGTTTAATATGGATACACTAAAAAGAAATATGGACATGCTAGCCCATGCATAGACTATCCTATCATAATTTGATAGGGAGGTTGACCAAGTTGTTACCCAATATTCACCTTATAGACAAAAGGCCAACAGTGTTATGAACTTTAACTGGCCCACTGAAGAGGAACTCTTGACCTGGAGGAGAAAATACTTGGATGAGAAAGAGGATTGATTAGCAATGGTGGAGTAATGATTATAAATCAAGTTTTGAAAATCTACAATCATGGTGAGTAATAGATGGGAGAAATGCAATGCATAGCTTGAAATTAGTATAGATTAGGCTTTTGTTGAAGTATGGACAATATATTACTTTCTCCAAGTTTGAAGTGATGAATATTTTATAGACATGGACATATTTTGTATCCTTTCATGCTTTATTATTTCATGTTGAACCATAGATTTTTGTGGAATAGTGGCTTTCTTGCAATTCTAAGGTTTTGCACTTAAAAGGAGAAAGCTATCCCACAAAAGATCTAAGGTTTCATTCAAGAATAATGCAAATATGATTAAAATATGTCTAAATAGAATGCCCTAGATGCAAAGAACTAATAAAAGAAACTAACTAGTAATGCAAAACCTAGAAAATGCATTTTGTTTGGAAACACATTGTGATATGCAGAAAGACCTAAAAAGATGAATAGAAATGCAAATAAAATAGAATAGGAAAGTATAATAGAGAGCATGCACCTATAAATGTGTTGAAGACTGGATTGAAGGCTAGAAATGTTGTTGATCCTGAATATTCGATCTACTAGTACATTTATGCCATTCTGGGTGACCTAGTCCCAAATCTGGGAAACTACACTGGAGCCCATTTTAGCCAAATGGGTATCCAAATCTATAGAATTTTTTGAAAAATATGTGTAGTGGAGCTGAGTCTCCATTGTTGGGGACTTAGTCCACTCTAGCTTTTCTAACAATCTGAAAGTGTAAATGAAAGCCCTCAGTATGTACTTCTTATTTCTCCAGGTATCCGAAACCAAAACCTTGATTTCCATAACTGTGACTTTTTGTGGATTTCTTTCCCTGGCCAACAACGAGATGTCTTCAAAAAGTTTTCAATCTATTCTTCAATGATCTCCAAGGTACCAAAATCTACAAACACACCAAGAGAGAATTATAAATGTTGAATTTTAGGGCATGGGGGCTTGTCTTGGTCAAACCCCTTTTAGGTAATTAAAACAACATGATGAAATAAGATAATGAAGTATGAACATGAAGTAATGGGATTAGAAACTTTCCATTATTATTGATCTTGAATTTCTATAGCAATAGATGAAGAATCTATGCTTGAATGCCTTGGAAAGTTATCTTGATAACTTCGAATGTTAAAACCCTAGCTTGCTTGGCTTAAGAGAGAAGATGAGTCATGAATGAATAATGAATGAGTTATTAATTAGGGTTTACAATCCTGTTTATATAGGAAATCCACCTAAAATTCCTATTAATTCAATCCTCAAGACCGACATAGAGGAAAAAAAAACTTAAACCCTAATTTTTCTTGCTAAAACCCCAAAAATAACGCAAATAGGACTAATTTGCCAAGTTAAGTGACTTAGTCCCACCTAGATGGAATTAATTCACCCGAATGGGAAACTTGGTCATATAGGGGCTCTTTTGGTTCCTAATATGTCGAGGAATGCATAAATTGGGTCTATATGTTGATTTTATTATGTAATTGATCAAAATAAGTCGTCAGATACATAATATGGGGTCATAGGGGACTATTAATTATGATGTGAAGGGTAATTAGGGATAGGGAGGCAAATTTCAATGTGAAAGTGTGATTAAATAGAATTTACAACATTAAAATGAGGTCCACGTAGCCTAGAAAGGCACAAGATCTGATGTGAATATGTAGAACACATTACAACATTAGGTTTAATTTACAAGCCTTCTAGATATATTTTACAACATTGAATTATTGGAAAGTTAAGTAATTTTAACCTAAATGGGCCCAAGACCTAATGTGGATGTGTAAAACACCTCACAACACTATATCAAGGCAATATTAAGTCTAATTTATCATCAATTATTCCCCTATCAAGCAAGGGATACATTTTTGTACGATACATTTAGCCTCCACTTTAGTGAGAGGATGAACTTGCTTCAAAATCACACTAAAGTAGACATTCAAGAGGGATCCAATCGTACCAATGTGGATGAGAAAGGGGGATAAGGATCAAAGAAGTGGTCAAGCCCCCAAGATCCAAGATCCTAAGTCAAACCAACATAAGTGCAAGAGGACACACAAAAGGTGAATGATTTGCAACAAAACAAGATGCACGATCATGCAATGGAAAGACATAGAAGGAAGAGAAGAATAAAAGTAAAAAGGTGGATAAAGCTTCAACCATTTGTCCAGCTCGTTGTGGATCAGATCTAGGTTGTTTTGCCAAAAATGCATACTCACTCTGAGCCAACAAAACTTATGACTATCCATCGAGTGAGAAGTCCAACAAGTTGAGAAACATACACTCATGGCTGGCATCCACTCATAGACATGCAAGTGGCTAGGGGGAATGTCATGCCTCAAAATGGGCTTCCCGCTCAACCATACTAAATTTATACCTCCTAATAACTTTAATAAGGTGCCACAATGAAAATGTTTTTGAATGTCATGTAAAGATTTTGTTAAAAGAGATTTTTCTTTGTTCATGCAAGGTCTCATCTTAAGGAACATCATCCTTAATGTCTCCAAGAGAGGATTTAAGTGAAAATGGTCTCATCTTGTTTCCAAGAGAGGAAAAGTGTAATATCTCATCCAGGGCAACACTGTACCTACTATTTCCAAGAGAGGGAATCATAAGGAGAAGAAAATTGCGCCATGAAATGTGATTGTCAGTGTATGCCACCACTTTCAAGTGGTTGCTAAAACCATTACTGTGAGAAATTTCTTTAAAGTAGAAGAAGACATGAGAGTTTTTTCAGAAAGCCTTATGCTAAGCCATATGTTTCCAAATGAAGCAATGCCATGAAAAAGATAGCATAGCATATGAGAGCCAACTTAAGGTGTGTCGTCCACATCCCAAGATTTCTCTTGTATGTTCATGAAAGGTTAACGACCAGATAAAAGAGACAATGACAAGTGACATACAAGGACAAGCTTACCGAACCCCTTTCTGCCACTTATTGGAGGACAAGGGTGAGCCGAAATGATTGATAAGAGGCATGGTCGAGTCAAAATAATAATGAATTAGAGGAATGAGGTGCCCCCACAGAAGGGAGAATATAAAACTCCTTAAGATGTTGGATTTTACTACTCAAATCCTTACATTCATTAGTAGAATGACCATGAACTCTATGATATTCACAAAAGGAATTCAAGTGTAATAGAATTTATTTTGAGTTCTTATAGGAAGGGATATCAAGTGATCTTTGAGGAGTCTCAACAAGATACCCTCTTGATCAAAGGTAGAAGGTATTCCTCTATCTTGTGAAAAAGATGTCTTGCTTAGTACGGGATGTCAGACCTATGCAAGGTGTTATAGATTGTGATATCTTTTGCACTCCTTCAAGGAATATGTAAAATTCAAATCATTAGTGTTTTGTGAGATGGAATTGACATTAAGTGAAGATTTATTTGTGTGTTGTGTTTCAAGTAAAGGATAACACCCACGACTAGTAGTGTTGAACAATTAAGGATGCACTAATGTTAAAGTCATCTTGGAAGGGTGGTTTGAGATGGTGGTGATGTTGATGGAAGGCTTGGTGATTTATATCAAAGGATAATAACCAAGACCATGATTTGTTACTTGCATGTTAGGCTTGATGGGGACACATATACCTTTTTCTCTAGCACCACATCCTTTTCCACTATAACCAACTTGTTTCATAAGCTCATCACGTTTTCATTAAATATTTTTCATCACTTTTGGATTGGGTTTTTGTTCATTATTAAGTTCATCAAAGTTTGTTTTGTAATTTCCTTCTTTGTTGAAAGTGGTTGAGGTAGATTCTTTTGAAGGGTTGTTTGAGTTTTGTGTTGACATTATTGCCTTTTCTTCTCCCCTTTTTTAGTCTTTGTGTATGATCTTGTATTCTCCCACTAATGTAGGTGTGAAGTCTAAGGAAATCCAATCATCATCTAATAGCTTCATGAATTGTTCAATATGTTCTTTTTTGTTTGTTTGTTGTACGATTTTTACTTGTGTGGTTGGTCTAAATGTTGTCAAAGGATTCTCTTTGTTTTTCTTGAGTTGTAAGATACTGTAAGGCTCAGGATCAACATCAAGTGTGTACACTTTGTTGTTGTTGATGTATTTTATTTTACGGTGAGGAGTAGAAGGCACCCTATTCAGTGCATGAATCCATGGCTTGCCCAAAATAATATTATATGAATTATCTTGTGGCATAACATGGATTAGTTTTTCAAATGTGGCCATTCCAACTATAATAGGCAAAGTGATCACACCAAGTGGTTTCTTTCCTACACTATCAAATCCACTAATAGATAAAGAGATGGGTTGAGTGTTTGATTGATCAACACTAAGCATATCCAAAAGGGTCATGCTACACACATTAACCCCTGAGCCATTTTCAACAAGGGTTCACTTTATCCCTTTTCTTTTGTATTGAGATATGATTATGAAAATTTCATATTTTTTTTGCACTTCCAAAGGAGGGAGATCACTTTGGTGAAAAATAATATCAGAAATTATTCTTTGAATCATGGTTTCCATGTCATTTGGTTGCACATTAGAAGGGACAAGAAATTTTTGTAAGGTTTCTTGAAGCATAGTGTGATAGCAAGGTGAATTCTAATTCAAGTCCCATAGGGATATCTTTACAGGAGTATTCTGAAGTTTCTCAACAAGATCATACTCCTTAGGAGAAAATTGAGGAGCACTAGGTAATATGGGATTAGGGAAAGGTAATGGTGTGGGGGTGGATTATTTCGAGTGTTATATGTATGAGAAATGGTATGGTGACTCAATTGCTGCAAAACATTGTTCTTAGGTGCGTAGAGGATGAATTCAGGTTTGTTTTGAGATTGAGGTTTGTGTGATGGTGGGTAAAGGATGAGTTGAGGTTGAATAATATTAACATCCCTTAGTGAAGCATAATCTAATGTTGCCTCATCATATTCTTCTAAGGACACTATATCATTAGTGTTACTATTATTATTTTCTTGCACCATGGTATCCTCCTTAGGAGGAGACGAGTTAGGAGAACTACAAGGCAACTGTTCTTGACATGCCAGGTGTGTTCCTTCCAAAATAACTTCATCACAAGTAAGGGAGATATCAATGGTGTAATTTTCTTGCATAGCAAGAGTGGGGATGTTAGGAGAAGGATCTATTTGATTGTTTTGGTTTTTGAAGGTCTCATTCACCTATTCCCTATTATCTACCCTGGTAGGAGAGCTTCTAATATATTCACCACTAGCTTCATCAAAAGTAGGGGAGTCATCAAGATAAGGATTACTATGATTTTCAAATAGATTTTCCCAAATGGTATCAGTATTAGGGAATGGAGGGTCAAAGTTCTCATGACTTTTAATGGGTATATCTTCTAACACCAACTTATCATCTTTGCATCAAGGAGGGATATTAGAAGAAGGACAATTTTGATTATTATGGTTAGGGACACTAGGTAAGTCGATGTTTAGAAATGTTGTTATAATCTGATCCTCTTGTTTTCTAATGTCTTCCAAAGGTGGAAGAGGAGAGGGAAAATCAAGAATCTCAATGCTTGTATCTTTTTTCACCAAGATACCTTCATCACCAATAGGAGAGGTATTGGGAGAAAAAAAAGTATGATTTTTATGATTGTCTACACTTGCATCATCTTTTGTTATGCCATTCCTACAAATGCAGTAGGTACTACAAGGGTATGCAAAATTCTTATCAAATGTTTATTTTTCCTTCCTAAATTATGTCCATGAAAAATAGAATCACAGAAGCCACTTGATATACTAAATTCTTGAAAAGAACACATGCTAACATGAGACAATAAATAAAGTGCAATGCAATGATTTAAGGTGAAATGTTCTAAATACAATTTTCAGATGTGGAATGAGGTAATTGATTGATTAGATTATGAAAGAACTTGAAAGAGAAAATGTTGTAAATGAAAATTTGAAATCAATGCATGAAATGAGCTAATTTAAGCTAGATCTAATGAAATGCATCTTATAGAAACTCAGCCAATTGATACAGATAGGTAATGGCAGCAAACAAAAGCTTAAAAATAGGGTTTTCGGTTTTGTAAATGATAGTTTCAGGGGTGAAAAGGGACTCAGTCACCCAAGGTGGTGAATTAGTCCTAGTAGGCATTTTTTTAATAATTTTCAGATTTGTTTGATTGATTTTGATTTTTTCTGTGTTGATGCCAACCTAAGATGCAAATGTAAAATTTCATAATTTTTTAATGATTTGAGATGTGAAAATGCAACCTATATGCAATTTCACTAATGCAAAATTTGAAACCCTAAAAAGCAATTTAACTAATGAAAAATGCAATGCAATATTAATGCAAGCTCCTTCTAGGGTAATGAAAAAATCTAAATTAGACAAGAAGGTATTCTAAAATTAGGTTCACCAAAATGAATAGTAGATTTTTGTGGAATAGTGGCTTTCTTACACTTCTAGGGTTTTGCACCTAAAAGGAGAAAGGTATCCCACAAAAGATCTAATGGTTCATTCAAGATTAATGCAAATATGATTAAAATATGTCTAAATAGAATGCCCTAGATGTAAATATCTGATAAAATAGATTAACTAGTAATGCAAAACTTAGAAAATGTATTTTGTTTGGAAACACATTGTGATATGCATAAAGACCTAAAAAGATGAATATAAATGCAAATAAAATAGAACAGGAAAGTAAAAGAGAGAGAATGCACTTGGAAATGTGTTGAAGACTGGATTGAAGGTTGGAAATGCTATTGATCCTAAAAGTTTGATCTATTGGGACATTTATGCCATTTTGGGCGACACTATCCTAGATCTTGAAAACTATATTGAAGCCCGTTTCAGCCAAATGGGTATCCAAATCTACAGAAATTTCTAAAAAATAGGTGTGGTGGGACTAACTCACCACTTTTGGTGACTTAGTCAACTTGGACTTTTCTAAAAATCTGAAAGTGGAAACAGAGGCCCTCAAACTACACTTCTTGTTCCTCCAGGTATCTGAAACGAAAACCCTAATTTTTGGTACTGTATACAAATTTTTGTGGATGTTTTTCCTAGCCAATAGGGATATGTCTTCAACAATTTTGGAATATATTCTTTAGTGATCTCCAAGGTACCTAAATCTGCAAACACACCAAGTGAACCACAAATTTTTTGGGAAAAGGGGTTCTCTAGCACTTCTAGTGTTTTTCACCTAAAAGGAGAGAGTTCTTTCACACCCAAAACTTGGAGAGGTTCATTCAATATTAGAGCTAATGTGTGTGTGTGATTTGGAATGTATCTAAATGCTAAAAAATAATGAAAGAAACTAACTGTTGAATGCAAACTAAGGAAATGTAAAAGATGTTTGAAAACACAATGTTGTATGCAAGAGTGACCTGCGAATGTATGCAAACTATAATAGACATAAAGAAGACTGGAGAGACACACCTAGAATATGAAGTGTGATGTGGGGAGGCTCTAGAATCTTGTAGATTCTATTATTGAGGCAGCTTGGGACACTTACGCCAAGTTGGGTGACTTAGTCCTGCTTCAGGAAGATTATACGAGAAAAGGTTTCAAGGAAATGGGTATCCAGATCTACAAAAAACACCTCTCAGGCCTAGCAGTGGGAATAAGTCACCAACTATGGTGACTTAGTCCACTTGCAGCTTTTGGGGATCTCAGATTTTGAATCTCTAGCTTTCAACCTCTACTTCTGCTCTTAACAAGTGTACGGGTTTGAATCTACAGACTTTGATATGTATGTTGTCTCCAAGCTTCTTTTAGGGCTTTGTTGACTTTTAATGATGTTGATGGGATGTTGACACCTTTTTTCACCTTGCTCTTTGAAAAATCTGCAAACAAGATATGCAAAACAGAAATGCAAAGAGGGGAAAAAGGTTAGGGTTAGAGAATAGGGGTTTGCCTTAGTCAAACCCTAGAAAGTGAAATAAAATGGAAAGGGAAAGGGAAAGATGATTGAACAACATGCAAGTGCAAAAAATCACCAAACCCTTGATGTAGGGTGATCCCACAATAGTGATTTATAATTTTTGGCCAAATTGGACACTAAAATTATTATTTTTAACTAAATCTTCACATTTGAGAACCTATAGCGGCTAAACCGTGTGGAATTTGAAGATAATGCAGCCTAGAGTCTCTTCAAATTTTGCCTATAGATTCTAAAAATATTTTTTCCAATTTTTTTGGAATCAGATTGCACTTCTTTTTCCATCTCCCATGAAAATTGGTTTTTCTTTTTCAGAAAACAACATTCTAGAAAAGTGACGCACACCGTATAACACATTACTTTTTTTCCAAGAAGGATAAAATTCTAATTCTTTCGAATTTAAATTTTTAACTTGGATGTATAGTGCTTCCACTTGGTTAGATAATTTTTTATTGAATATTTTTTCTTTAACCAAGTTTTGAAGTCAAACCAATTACAATTTAGACATAGCGCGATCATATAATGTGTAACATGTTTTGTATATATCGAAATCAAATTTTTATATTTTTCTGGATAAAGGACTTCAATATCTTGTGCACTCATATTTTTCTATATGTGTAGAACAAAGACCTTCATTTTTGATGAAAAACCTAAGTTTAATAAAATGAAAAAAAAATAATAAAACCAAAACATATTAAAATTATATTCGTTGGGTAGCTCATTCTGAGGACTACCATAATCATTTTAAATAAATTTTAAATGAATTCATTTGATCCCCCAAAAGGTAAATCAAAATTGATTTTTTATCAGCATTTTGATAGGTGTAAAGGAACCCATTTATAGGTATGGTTTAAAACTTGCGAGGTTCTATCCAAAAGGGTTTGATCTAAGGTGGTTTGATCAAACCCTCTTCAATTGGAATCCTTAAAATGGAATTTTTTAAGGATTAAACAATTATATTTTCTAGAAATATGTGATTTTAGCAAAACTCAGTTCCTCTCAGAAATTGTAAACCATCTTTGTGGGATCACCCTATAGAAGTCTAAAGATATGGAAATATCAACTCCAATGGATGGGAACTTGAATTGATTAGAGTGCTTGAATGCTTGATTGAGATGAATGAAGTGCTGAGTGAGTTAGGAGAGATGAAAATGAGGGGAAAACCCTTTATTTATACATGATTTTCCCTAATTTTTGAAAAATACCTCATCATAGACCGACCTTAGGGTTTAGAGGGCAATATCCGACTAGAATATTGAAATAAATTTGATTTTTAAGCTTGATGGAACTAAGTCACCCAAGGTGGTGACTTGGTCCCACCAGGATAATTTTGCTAATTATTGGGAATTAAAGTGTGATTAATGTTTAATGAGATTGTCCCCTAAAACACAGTTAAGTATGGCATGTAAGTGCATAATGGGGCTATTTAAACATAATAAAGTGTCAAGTTATTGATTAAAAGCCTAGGAAAGTGTGAGAATTTGTTACAAATCCTTACAATACTTTTAAATAAGGCTTGGTAAGTGATAAAAAGATGTTGTTTAGGTGAATTATGCTAGAAAGGTCTTAGAAAAGTGTGAAAGTGGGTTACAACACTTCACAAAAAATTTGCAAGACATCATTAGGTTTTTGTTGATTCAAAAGTATTCAAGGCCTAATGTGAATTTTTTGGCCACATTACAACATTAAATATAGGCAAAATCAAGCCAAAATCCATAGGAAAGGCCCAAATGAGTGAAAAATTCAAGGATACATTTTTTTGTGACACATTTAGTTGCCACTTTAGGGAGAGGATGAACTTGCTTCAAACTCACACTAAAGTAGGCCAACATGCATATCAAGAGGGATCCAAAATACACTCATGATGGCAAGATGAGACAAAAATAATAAAGAGGTATGATCAAGCCCCTAGGATCAAGATCCCATGGAAAACCAAACATTAGCACAAAATATCACACAAGAAAGTCATGTGAAAGAATGAAAAGAAAGGGAAAGTCAGATCAAGTTCGACTGTTTGTCCAGCTAGTTATGAATCAGATCTAGATTGTTTTTTTGAGAGGATGTATAGTCACTCTAAGGTGATGGAACTCATGGATATCTATCAGGTGAGAAGGCCAAAAAGGTGAGAAACATACACTCAAGGCTGGTATGTACTCACACACACACAAGTGGCTATGGGGAAAGTCGTGCCACTGGTTGGGCTTCCTGCTTAATCATACCAAAGTTATACCTCCTGATAACTTTGATAAGATGCCACAAAAGAAAATTGATTTATTTTTTGAGCTTCATGAGACAAGAAAAACTTTGTATGCTTGGATCTCATGAACAAACGTAAGATGGCACAATAGTCATGCAAGTTGTGTTATGCAAGGTGGCCATACGACAAATGTAAAATGAAAAAATGTAAAATAATTTTTAGAGGAGTTTTGATTATTTCATGTGAGTTCTTTAACTTAGGAAAAATTGTGTTTAATGTCTCCAAGAGATGACTGATCAAAGAATATAAAATTCACAACTTAGGGGTTGCAGTGTGTTGCATCAGACCACTAAGAGGAATGTAATATGCTAAGATAGATCACATTTATGAAGGACATTACACCCAATGTCATCCACAAAGTGACAAATGAATCGTATGAAATAATAAGGATGCACTAAAAACCACGAAAAAATACAAAATACAAAAAAGAAATAATGCTAATGTATGCCCCTACTTTAAAGGAATTGTGAAACACCGTATTGTGAGCAATTTCTTTAAAGTAGCAAAGGAAAATGAATGAAGAAAGAAAATACATAAGAGACAACTTGGAAAGACCCTATGCCAAGTCATACGTTTCCGAGTAAGGCTACATCATGCAAAGGAAAAGAAGGAAAGCAAAGGGAATGGGTTTCCCCCAAAATGAAAACACCAAACACATAAGGGGTCTATGGATTTGGGGTCAATATGTTCATTGCTACAATGTTTGTTTAGATATCTCAGAACTTCCATCATTCCCCAAATACAAAGAATTGGAAGAATGACACACAAGAGAGTGAAAAGAAAAAGAAAGTGTCATTTTGGGTCAACATGGAAGAGACAAAGGGTGTCTTGATGCTTTGCATTATCCCCAAAACAACAAAAAAATCCAAAAATAAAAAGACAAAGAAAAAAGAGCCTTTTGGGTCAAGATTAAGGAGGCATTACAGTCTCAATGCCTTGCATCATCCCCAAAAGGAGAATAAAAGAAAAAGGAAAAATGAAATGAAAAAGGGGTCTTTTGGGTCAACATGAAATGGAAATTTCATTCTCAATTCCTTGCATCATCCCCAAAAAGAAGGCCAAAAGAAAAGAAAAAAGTGAAATAAATGCATGACATATAGAAGAATGAAGGTACAAATTGAAGAATGTCACAAAGAGAGGGAACATCAAATAGAATAGTACAGGGGAACATGATACAGACATACGCAAAAGAAAAAGAAAAATAAAAAGAAAAAGACTAGTAAGGAAAATGTACACCAACCATCAAGCACGTCATCCACCTCCAAATCTCTGTTGGTATAAGTAGGAGGTGAATAACATACCTAAGGGACATGGAAAAAAGTGTTACTAGAATAGGGCTAGCAATTTCATGCACCCACTAAGTGCAAGGAAAGAATGAGCCAAGTTAGGTGATGGGAAGGATCGTGTAATAACGAGAACAAAATTTTCTACAAATATTACATGATTAGGTAGGTGATATTAGTTTATGGGTCAAGGGGATAAGAATTATCACCATCGAAATGATCCTTTCTTAGTATTTCTCTCAATTGATGACACTCATCGCTTCTATGTCTAAGAACACGATGATATGCACAATTTGGAATGTTAGAATCTTTAGGACATATCACCAACCTATTCCTCGGTGGAAATATAATGGGCTTTTTGTTTAGGAGTATTTTCAATTGCCTTTCACATTCAGGTGGTGGATGAAGAGGAAATTTAAGTTTTTTGTAACTTGTAAGGCATCTTGCATCTACTAGATTCTCCAACTTTGTGAGATGAGATTAGGGTAGGAGGTCTTGAGATTATTTTATTATTGTCTATGTTATCATTATGAGATGGTGAATCTTCTTTCGGAAGAAAGCCATTCAAATCTAGAGGGGAATCAAATATCGCCGTGACATCATTACGAAGCCTTAGATATTCATGAGGAGTCATGTTGTTATAAGGGGGATCTTGATAGCCTATCCCAGGCTTGTTATTGTCATCGGGTGATAGTTGCTCATAAAATTGATGTATTTCATGTTCATTTGTTGTGTTACCTCCTTGTTTACTCAAAATGGTAAAACCTTTTCCATAGGTTTTTTCAAGGTTGATTGGAGTATTTGTCACTTGGTTATCATAAAATGGTTGAGTGGTTACATATTTAGAAGAATTAGGTCCACCTTATGTAGGGAACTTACTTTATTTATGTATTTCTAGATGTAGGTAACCAAATATCTCAAGAGGTGATATGGTAGGAAGCTCTTGGGGTTTCATGGATGGATAAAAGGATGCATTAGATTCAAGTTTGTCAAGGCAATCATTTAGTAACCTATTCATTCTATCATTATAATCTCCAATGATGTAAAAATGACGAGGAGCACATGAATGAGGAGTTGATTGAGCAGGAGTGGATTCAAAGTCATTAGGATCAGTTCCAAAGGCACAAATTGACATGTCAACTTATGGTTTTAAGGACATCCAAAACTTTTTGAAAGACATAGCCATAATGAAAGAAAACTAATTGCAAGAAATTAAATAAAGCAACAAATGTAGAAACAAAAACAAAAATGCAATAACAAAAAATAGAAATGCAGACAATATTCTAGAAATGGCAGAAATTACAATGCAAAATGTGCAAGTGGACTGTCGCCTAGTGTGGTGAATTAGTCCCAACAGTGATTTTTTTAACAATTTTTAGAATTTTTAAATTTTGTTTATAACTTTTAGGCTTTTCAAATGCAGCTATAGTATGAAAATGCAATTTTTTTGGAATTTTCAATGAAAATGTAAAGCAAGAATGCAAGATATATGAGATTTTCACTAATGCAATTTTGGAAACCCTAGGATGCAAAACAATGCAAACCCTAATGAAATTTTGATGCAAGCTTGTCCCGGGATGCAAATTCACTTGAAATCATAAGTAAAAGTGTTCTAAAGGTGGGTTCACTAAAATGAACCACAATATTTTGGTGGAAAAAGGGTTCTCTAGCACTTCTAGGGCTTTTTACCTAAAGGGAGAGAGTTCTTTCACACCCAAAACTTGGAGGAGTTCTTTCAAGATTAGAGATAATGTGTGTGTGTGTGATTTGGAATGTATCTCAAGTTTAAAAACTAATGAAAGAAACTAACTATTGAATGAAAAATAATGAAATGCAAAATATGTTTGAAAACACAAATTTATATGTAAGAGTGACCTAAGAATGTATGGAGATTGTAACCCAAATGAAGAGGACTAGAGAGATGTACGTAAAATCTGAAGTGTTATGCTAGAAGGCTCTAGAATCTTGTAGATTAGAGAACTATTATTGAGGCCCCCTGGGACACTTACACCAAGCTGGGTGACTTAGTCCTACTTTAGGAAGATTCTACTGAAACAAGTTTCGGAAAAATGGGTATCCAGATCTAAAAAAATCACTTCTTAGGATGAACAGTGAGATGAATTCACCAATAATGGTGAATTAGTCCACCTATAGCTTTCGAGGATCTCATATTTGGAATCTATAGCTTTCAACCTGTACTTTTTCTCTTAACAAGTGTATGGGTTTGAATATGTAGACTTTGATCTATATGTTGTCTACAAGCTTCTTTAAGGGCTTTATTGACTTTGAATCATGTTGATGGGATGTTGACACCTTTTTTCACTTTCCTCTTTGACAAATCTACATACAAGACCTACAAAACACACATGCAAAGAGGGGAAAAAGGTTAGGGTTAGATAATAGGGGTTTGCCTTAGTCAAACCGCATTTTTGGTAATCAAACCCTAGAAAATTAAATGAAAGGGAAAGGGAAAGATGATTGAACAACATGCAGGTGCAACAACTCACCAAACCCTTGATGTAGAATTATAAAGGTGTGAAAATATCATCTCTAATGGATGAGCGCTTGAAGTGCTTGGAGTGCTTGAATGCTTGATTGAGAAGAATGAATGTTGAGTGGGTTAGGAGATATGAAAATGTGGGGAAAACTCTTTATTTATACATGATTTTGTAAAGTTCAAAACTCTTTAATTCAAGACATCGACAATACTTTAAATAAATTCATTTATATTCAAAAGAAAGTCGACACTTCATTCATTAGACTTCATTTAATCCAAATGATTTCAAAACAACGACTTAAAGTCGATAAATAGATTCATAATATTTCCAGTTAAATTTATACACATGTCATCTTACACGACATTGATAATAACACAAAATTATTTGTAACATAATTTTACAATTTGAGACTTAAGCATTCTCCCACGTTAAGCTCTACAATATATAAATGAAGAAAACATCCTTTGATCTTCAATCCATAGCTTATCTTCAATAATGCAAACGAGAACAAAAATTGGGCTCCTTTTCCACCCAACCTCGAAGCTTATGCTTCCCCAGAATTCCTTAGTCATTCAAAGAATACCCGACCCTGCACGAATCACTTAGCAAAAATCAGTTGACAAGCAAGATGGAATCTGGTGTGTGCCTAGTATAACTAGTAATACCACAAGCATTTTCATTTTTCTAATTCATTTAAAAAACAAGCAAGTTCGATACTAGGATATGGTAGAGAGTTAATTTCATCCCATCTATTTCAATGGACCTTAAGTTACTTGGCCAAGTAAAATGTCATGCACGACAACTAATAATAGTTTTGGAAGAGAAAAAATACACTCTCTAAAAACCCATATTTGGCACCCGTCTCGGAAGGTAAATTTCCACACACATGTCATGCACATTCTATTATCAAGCATGCATGGTTCCATTCAAATTAAAATCATCTTTCACAAAAACATGAACTACACTTTTATATTCAAGCAAACATGTTTTTTTTTAATACAATAATTTAATAGTTTTAAATCACAAATAACATTATGTTCATATTTAAAATAATATAATAAAAGTAATTTAAAAGAAGTTGTATCTAAAGTATGTAATCTAAGTACATATTTAAACAAGAATAAATGAGCACACATTCTTTCGGTTCATTTAATCAAGAAATTCAATCACAATTTAATATAATCCTCTTCTAATTTGTTTAATTTTCAAGTAATTGTATTTAAAATTCTATTTCCTTTTCTTTTCTATTTTTTCCTATTTCTCTTTAAATGTTATCTTTTCAAAATCATAAAAACACGTCATATTACTTTTGTTTTGTAGTAAATTTTAGTTTAATTTCTAGAGAATTATCAAGTTTCTTTCTTACTTTCAAACATAAATCTTTACATAAAATTATTTAATCTTATCATTATGCAAAACGTTCAACAATTTTATTTAAATCAAAACACTATATTTTATGTTTCTTTTCACTTTGAAAATTAATTCTTTTTGACAGTTTTGGTTTTTCTGAAGCTTTTATAAATTTAAACAAAATATATGTTTTTTTGTGTGAATATTTACTAAACCGGAATTTCCTAAAATAATAAATCTACTCTCTCTTGATTGTTTTTTGTTCAAGATCATTCTACAATTTTTTTGTCTAAATATATACTTTGTCTTCACTAAAATTTCAGTCTTGTGTTTGATCTTTTGCCTAACTTTGATAAAATGGTGATTTTCTTTCCTATTCAAAATTAAAATACAAGAATAACAGAGAAGAATTTAACTCAGTATTCAATTGACTATGAATTTTTTTTTAATGAATCTACCTGGTAATTTTCTGTAGCTGATTTGTGCTCTTTGACTATCAAATTTTCTCTGTAACTGTTCTTATGTTCTATTCTTTTTTTGTTCTAGATTCTCTTTTGTAGACACATAAAAATGACCTAGACCTGTGACCACTATTTTACCACTTCCCATCCTAGCATAATTGTAACATTTGAATTATGTCCCTAACCCACATTCAACTATTAATTAAATAATTCATGATTATTTAATCAATTTAGAATCTTTCGTTCTTCATGATTATTAAATAAATAAATATTATTTATTTAATTTAATATGTCACTAATTGTCAAAATCTTCTCTTAATTAAATAAAGTCATCAATTTATTTAATTAATCTTCATCATTAATGTCCTCCTGATTATTAAATTAATATATTTTAATATATCAATTTAATATGTCACTAATTGTCAAAATCTTCTCTTAATTAAATAAAGTCATCAATTTATTTAATTAATCTTCATCATTAATGTCCTCCTGATTATTAAATTAATATATTTTAATATATCTATTTAATATGTCACTAATTCCCAAATCCTCTCTTAATTAAATAAATTCATTTATTTATTTAATTGATTAACTACTTCTTCTAAATTAAATAGTTATTTTAATTATTTAATTGTGGCATGTGACACCTTGTTATTTTTAAATAAAACAAATCATTTAAAAATATCTCACATGGTTAACTGTTTCTTCATTTAGTAATTAAATCCAAAAATCAATTACTTCTTATCTCACAAAATCCCTATTTTGAATTAAATTAATTCAAAATGGAATTATTCCTCTACAAATCAAGTAATTTCCAAAATTATTGATTTTCTAAAATCTCATCTTCTTGTCTTCTAATTTCTTACTAATTTTATCTCCACTGTCACATTCAGTCTGGATTTAATTCATTTAATTAAATCTTATTTACACCTATGGGTATTTTACCCTAACCCTAATTAGGGCTGCCTTATTGAATCTTGACCTTTGATTCTGGGGTATTCTTCAATCTCTCATCTTGTTCGTTCATTCAAGATTGCATTTTCTATAAAATGACAATCTTGATTTCATTTTCGGATCCATGATCATTTAATATAAACTTTTATTATAGGCATTCTAGAGATCATAGACTTTCCTTACTATTTGCATATTAGAAATTGCTTTCTAGTGTGCATAGTTTGATATTTTAAAATCCTTCAAAAGCATTGTTAAGGCTAGGCATTACAGAAGTTTGCTCACAATGAAATTTGAGGGAATTCCATCATTGCAGCAAGGCTTGAGAAGCTGCAATGGAAGCAATCGTGAATAGAGAAGATTGGTGAGATCATTCCATTTCACTTTATTTTCCTTTTTATATTCTTATGTGTTTCATTGCTTGATATTAAACTAACTTGCAGGTACATCTAATTGTTTGAATCTTATCTTACAGGATTTTTTAGATCATTACATTGGTGAACCTAACAAGTTTGTTTAACACATTTTTTGCAAATTTGTTGCTTTTCTTGTTTGTTTTTGTTGTTTTGCAGGTTATAGCCAAGAATTCGCACAAAATCCTGTCATCTTCTTTAGAGCACAGAACAATGGGTGAATGAAAAATTAAAAAATGATTATTTGGGTTTTGTAGGCCTTGTTTTTAGCTTTTCATAACTTCAAATGATTTAAAATTTTGTTAAGATTTGGGAAAGTTATGGTCATTTTACTATTTGCTATTTTTTTCTAAATTCTGGTAAAAATTTCGCCTTTTAGAATTGTAATCTGGATCTGACACGACCGCGGCCAGTCTTTTTTTTTTTGGGGGGGGTTTAAAATGAACCAATCCTAAGGTAGACACACTTAAGGATTAAATTTATCAACCCTAGGGTAGGCATTTTTTTAAATTTGGAATTTATCAATCTAGGATAGTCACCACACAATTTTGTTGAATTAAAATGAACACCATGTCTATGTGAAGCAACATCTTCACTTAGATTAGAAAATATTTTTTGTGGGATTAAAATTGAACATTTGCTTTGTGTGTTTTGGATAGTAGGCATATGCTCTCCCCTTTACTGGGTGATCAAAAAGCCAGACCTATCTTTTCTTTCATACTTATGCATTTATTGTTTTCATACAACCCTTAGAAGGCCTGCCGTAGTGGGAAAAAGTACTCACCCTATGGGAACGACCTAAGTGGGAACAACCAAAGCCAGGTTTTCCAACCCACTATAATCAAAAGCAAGTTGTTGATGAAAATCCAACTTGACAGTAGTTGACAGGTCAACCATCCCCAAAACCTTTGTTCTAAAGGTTGGGAGGTCTCTCGAGGGAGTATATCCATTGTCACACTGAACGGAAAGACTTACTAAGAACCTAGTGTAGTAGCCAGCCATGTCAGTAACCAGACATTGTCTCAATCACGGTGCAAGGGGAGGGAAGAATCTCCCCCCAAGACACTCACCATATAATCACCACAGACTGTTTGCTCAGGGGATTTGGTATCCACTTCCGTCACCTTGAGTACGCACCTGGAAAAGACAAAAACATGGACGCCCTCTAAGGGGTGACAAGGCTGTGTGAGTCGACATGATTTTAAGATGTGGGCTATGATTGCAAGGATGACCCACTTGACTTTTAAGAGTGAGTTTGTTTGAACAAGCATTTCATATTTTTGATTTTTGCGTTTGCCAAGAATTCTTAAAAATCTTCAAACAAATTACAAAATCACAAATTGGAATCATTAAAACTGGTTGAAAACTACAAACTGTGTTTGGGTTTTTCCCTAAAAATTGCATATTGTGACGCAAGTGCTCTGCTGCACTGCATTCGGCATCTGAAAAACCGCATTCGATCTGATGAGCCACATTCGCTCTGTCAAAATACAATCGACAATTACAGAGCCACATTTCAAATTAGTGAGCTACATTCGGTTAATTGAGCCGCATTTGCCATACCAAACCGTATTTGTTGTCTAAAACGCTGCATTTGCCATTTTGCAAAAACAAGTCAAAATCTTGCAACGCATCTGCTTTAGTGCACCGCATATGAGACCTTAAACGACGCATTTGCCTGTCAATTGGGAAAACATTAATTTTATCAAAAACCAGCAAAGCAACTTGTCCAAGTCAGTCGTCCTTGCATCTTTAATTTGCATTTAGCTTGCAAACTGTCATCATCATCAACACAGGAAAAGTCTTAAGTCCTCAAATTCACACCTTTGGGATAGGAAAACTTTCCTTCCTTTGTCAAAACTTTTGTCTCAAAAATAAATTTTCATTGGACCAAGTCAAAACAAATTAATCCTAAGTCATCATCCTTTGGTGAGCTACTTCCAACTCATAAGTCTATTGTGGAAGTCTCACCTTGTCATTTTATCATCTTGTCCTACAAATCAGTCCTTTGACAATCCAATCAGAGACATTGGCCATACTTTGAATAGTTAGAAAACCTTTCCTAAAAATCATTCGACATAAGGCATCCCCTTTTATCACTTTGCATTTTCACCTTGCATAGTCTTAGTCTCATTTCATCCACCATCATGTCTTCAAGTCACGATGACATGCTTTCTAGTCAAATTGAATACCAATTCAATAGTAAGGGTCAAGCACAACTTGCTAGGGACTTCAAAATGATATACCTACAATGCAAGTCCAAACGCACCTCACCCTCTAGTCCTCTGTCCATCCATCCCTCTTACCAATAGTCCAATAGTCCTGGTCCGCTATCCATCTACTATCAAGGGTCCCATAACACCATCTGTGGCACCGAGTCACAACAAACCTCCATCAGTCATACCCACCCTAACTTTGACAAGGGAAACCAACCCTCCATTAATCCATTCCAAGCATCCACATCATATCTTAGTCCTTCATCTTATCTTAGTCTCTCATCTATGTCATATCAAAATCTTCCATTCATGTCATATCCTAGCCCTTCATCATATGCTAGTCCTCCATCCACGTCATATCAGAGTCTTCCATTCATGTCACATCCTAGCCCTTCATCGTATCTTAGCCCACCACCCACATCATATCCTAATCCTAGTCCTTCATCCATGACAAATCCTTGTCATACATTCATGTCCTATTCTAGCCCATCATCTCTCAACCAAGTCCAAAGCTCCATGTCATACTCTAGTCCATCATACACCAATCCATTTCAAGACACTCGATTGGGTCATGAAAGCATATCTAGTCATGGTCTCCAAAGTACCATCCCATCTCATAAACTTGAGGAAACATGTCAAGAGGCAAGTCCAAAGCACAACATTATAACATCACCATCATGTCAAGATCAAAGTAGTCCATTCCATGACTCCATCTTTACGTCCATTCAAGAAGTCCTCCTAGACAATAATGGCATACCAAATACACCTATCTTTGGTCAAGAGTCCATCTAAAACCATGTCATTCAAGAGGAACCTATCTTCTTTCAAGACACTAATTCCAATCATGACATTCAAAATGCACCCATCTTTGATCAAGACACTATCTTTGATCAAGAAGTCCAAAATGATCCACTCCTAGACCTCTATGCCATTCATAATGAAATGCTTGAAGATGATTCCATTCAAACTTCAAGTAATGACACTCCCAAAAGTGAGACACTTGCCTCCATGGGACACATAGATGATCTACCACAAGAACAAGAATATTCTAGCATGGACATATTTGAAAATGATCAAGCTATAGCTGAATTCAGTGGGCTCTATGACAATGACCATAAAGATGGTTTTGACATAGACTTGGAAGCACCAACAAAATCATCAAAATCTGACATGTCAGAAAATCAAACTGAAGATATTAATCAAAAATCTGTCCAGCATGTCAATCAAGCTACAACATCCTATCAATTAGGATCATCTATCTTTTTCAGAGCAGGCTTTCTTACAGAGGAGAAGATTTCGAGCACTAATTTCCCCAATAATAATGGGTTAGCATCTTGCTTCCAAAATGACAAGTATCCCATCGCGAACAAAATCTGTCAGAACATGCATTATCAAGGCAAAGGATTAGGCCTACACGAGCAAGGAATCTTGGAACCTGTAAAAGTCCAAGTACATTACAAACATCAAGGTCTTGGCTATTCATCAGTTAGAAAATCAAAAGACATTAGTGGTCCGTCTTTGATACTAGGGGCAACTTTATCTAATACAAATGTCAAAATGGGTATCATGAGTAGTCCTTTTCATAAGATTGTTGCCAATACCCCTTCCCTCCACACCCAAAACCATCATTCCATCATGAATAAACCTTCCATTTGGAACCAACAAAAGTCTTACAAAATACAAAATCAAATGTCAAAGGCCATCAAATCAGACAAAAATTCAAGTGGACAAATGAAGCTAAAATGGATCCCAAAACAAAATGGATCAAGTCAAGAATCAGGCAAAGAAAAGATGCAAAATTTAAAAGTCAATCAAAATGTGGAGCCACAACACAAGAGGATTCCCACATACAATACATGTCCACCTCAATCAAAATGGCCATCAAGAAAGACATATAAAAGTGTTGGTTCCGAACAACATCCTAACCCAACACCCAAAGTTTAGAGAATAAAAATAGCTACATCCAAACATCCAACCAACCTGTCCACATCCACCATCATCCGTCATAATCCTACATCATCCTTAAAGTCAAAACATCCTATGTCACAAATCCGTCGCATCTTGGCAACAACTCTCTATCATAAGGACTCTGATGGCACTCTATCACAATGTGCATATTCTGATAAATCCAACTCTGGTATCAACAAAGATCACAATGACATCAATCAGATGTATGCAAGTGCTATCATCCCGACAAAGCAACTACTTCAGAAAGGTCATTGTTGGCATGTCATGGCACCAATATCTACATTGGCATCGTCAAAGGCTTCAGCAAAGTCAGTGGTCATATAAAGCATCAAGGCTATTCTGGCAAAAATGCAAAAATACAAAAAATCAAAAAATCAAAAATATCATCCCTAGATGAAAACCTGGCAAACAGGCATCTTGGTGACACCAAAAAAATAAAAAACATATCAAAAATAGTAAAGAGAAAAATTTCGTCCAATGGTGAAAACCTAGCAAACAGGCACTTTGGATAAGTACCATGATGAAAACTTGGCAAACAGGCATCATGTGTAGAATAAATCATCTATGTGGACCATTACACTTGGGGACAAGTTATCTCATCTCCCACTCCTTGCACCTAACATTTTCATCCATCCATCTTAGCCCTATCATGTCCATCCATTTTTCTACCTATTTTGACCTTGACAAAGACTAAGACACAAACACAAATCATGCTTTGGAAAACTTTTGACATGTCTATCTTCTGGGGTCATACCTTGGTCATTGTATATCATGTCATTACCTTCATAGCATCTTTTTCGATATCATCCTTAGAGACCATATGATACTTCTCCTAGTCCAAGTCATCAATCTCTCTTGCCTTATACCTATTACCCATCTTGGTTTCCCTTGTCAATGGTTTACAGATCCCTCGTTATTCTATCTAAGTCATTTCAAATGCAACAATATGGCACCCTAGCACATTATCCAAAACATTCCTTGGCTTTGTCCCTCGACCTGCTGCAAACTTTTATACTCTTGTCATAACATTGTCATCTTCACGTTGTTTTGGGATGTGTCCTTCCCACGTCAAACAACATTGTCATTTTCATGTTGTTTCGGGATGTGTCCTTCCCACGTGAAACAACATTGTCATCATCATCATCATCACTTGTCCATTGGTATTTAGCTTGGCTAGCAGCAAAATCGTGGTTGTCCTTGGATTCATGTGCATCGACATCATCCACACGTATTTGTCACAATTTTTTATAAAACATCAAAAAGTCATAAAAATCAGAAAAAGTCCTGAAAAAGACCTAAAAATTTGAAAAAGGTCTTGAGAAAATACAAAAATATTCAAAAAAGTGTCAAAATCCCAAAAATAGAGTCAAAGTCAATCTCTATCTGGTCAGTCCCATCAGTCTCGTCAGTTAATCTTTTGTCCATGTCTAAACTACATTGTCTCTGCGCATTTTCTACGTAGGCAAGGTTCATCTTTGAATCCCTGAGACATTAGGTCAGTCCCTTCAGGTTGTCAAAGTAAAATTGTAAGTCAAACATGGTCACTTTTGTCAAAATAGTCATTCAAAAGTGTCAACATCAAAATCAAGTCCAAATCAGACAACATAGTCAAATCAATTATCCAGTCAAAATCAATCAGCTTGCCAAACCATTGGTCAAAATGTCAATCTCGTCACTTTTTGATCCTCTTCAAGATGTGTCCTTCTTGGATTTGGATCTCGTCAAAGTGTCATTTTCCTTTTGAGGATGTGTCCTTCCTAACCTTAGGCACCGTCAAATCGTCAGAACCATCAAAACTATCAAGCTTTCAAACAATTAATCTTCGACAAACAAACATTGGCAATACAAAGTAAATGACTGTAAATTTTTGGCTATTTTGTCTTATCTTTTTATTGACTTGTCTTTTGGTCATGTTACTAGCTACCTTGAGGATGTCCCCTGAAGGATTTAGAGGTGCGATGACGTCTCATGACCTATTTTATTTTTCTTTGGCTGATGTCTGTGGATTGTCTTGACAAAAAGACTGGGGCAAATGGGCCTCTAGTATGAGTTAGGACATTCCTTGTCTGCGATTGTCTGTTTTGCAATTGGATGACCTTGCACACCTTGGTCTATGTCATACCCTGGTGTTTGTTGTCCATTTGTGTCATTTTTACCACCCAATGATGATTCGAGCAACACGTATTAGCACCCTGGCAAATATTGAAGGATTTTAACATGTATTTCATTTTCCGCACTAACTTGCATTTCCTTCTATCCTAGCATTCATCTTTTTCTCTCTACCATTTCTTTGTCTCATCATATTCTAGTCTTCTCATTAATTTCGAGAGCACGCCCGTGTTCTTGGAACCCAACTGTCCTCTCGAGGGGGCATACAGCTACCTCCTCGTCCTTCTTCCTCAACTTATTTTGCATTGGGGCATGTTCTGGACTTGTTTTCTTTGCCATAACGCGACAAGCTGCATTATGACAAAGAGGGGCAAATGTAGACACATAAAAATGACCTAGACCTGTGACCACTATTTTACCACTTCCCATCCTAGCATAATTGTAACATTTGAATTATGTCCCTAACCCACATTCAACTATTAATTAAATAATTCATGATTATTTAATCAATTTAGAATCTTTCGTTCTTCATGATTATTAAATAAATAAATATTATTTATTTAATTTAATATGTCACTAATTGTCAAAATCTTCTCTTAATTAAATAAAGTCATCAATTTATTTAATTAATCTTCATCATCAATATCCTCATGATTATTAAATTAATATATGTTAATATATCAATTTAATATATCACTAATTGTCAAAATCTTCTCTTAATTAAATAAAGTCATCAATTTATTTAATTAATCTTCATCATTAATGTCCTCCTGATTATTAAATTAATATATTTTAATATATCAATTTAATATGTCACTAATTGTCAAAATCTTCTGTTAATTAAATAAAGTCATCAATTTATTTAATTAATCTTCATCATTAATGTCCTCCTGATTATTAAATTAATATATTTTAATATATCTATTTAATATGTCACTAATTCCCAAATCCTCTCTTAATTAAATAAATTCATTTATTTATTTAATTGATTAACTACTTCTTCTAAATTAAATAGTTATTTTAATTATTTAATTGTGGCATGTGACACCTTGTTATTTTTAAATAAAAAAATCATTTAAAAATATCTCACATGGTTAACTGTTTCTTCATTTAGTAATTAATTCCAAAAATCAATTACTTCTTATCTCACAAAATCCCTATTTTGAATTAAATTAATTCAAAATGGAATTATTCCTCTACAAATCAAGTAATTTCCAAAATTATTGATTTTCTAAAATCTCATCTTCTTGTCTTCTGATTTCTTACTAATTTCATCTCCACTGTCACATTCAGTCTGGATTTAATTCATTTAATTTAATCTTATTTACACCTATGGGTATTTTACCCTAACCCTAATTAGGGTTGCCTTATTGAATCTTGACTTTTGATTCTAGGGTATTCTTCAATCTCTCATCTTGTCCGTTCATTCAAGATTGCATTTTCTATAAAATGACAATCTTGATTTCATTTTCAGATCCATGATCATTTAATATAAACTTTTATTATAGGCATTCTAGAGATCATAGAATTTATTTACTATTTGCATATTATAAATTGCTTTCTAGTGTGCATAGTTTGATATTTTAAAATCCTTCAAAAGCATTGTTAAGGCTAGGCATTAGAGAAGTTTGCTCACAATGAAATCTGAGGGCATTCCATCATTGCAGCAAGGCTTGATAAGGTACAATGGAAGGAATCATGAATAGAGAAGATTGGTGAGATCATTCCATTTCACTTTATTTTCCTTTTTATATTCTTATGTGTTTCATTGCTTGATATTAAACTAACTTGCAGGTACAGCTAATTGTTTGAAACTTATCTTGCAGGATTTTTTAGATCATTACATCCTTTTGCTATTTACATGAGGTGAAGACAAATTTATGTTCTTTTTCAGCCTATGTGCATTCTCCTGAGAGTTGATCTCTATTCCCATTTTACTCTCCCTCTTTATCATATTTTCCATCTTCTCCTTCTTGCCCACACACTCTCCTGTTTACTTCCCACTTTGTTGTGCTTGGTACACAAGAAAAACTCCAATTTAATTAAAACTTATGCTATTTGGAGCTCTCCCTCTTCCTTCTGTGCCTGAGTTCTTCTCTCTCTCTTGTCTTTCATATGCATGAGAAATACTTTTGTGCGTGTGGAGAGCAGATTTCTTAAAATAGAATAATATTTACAATAATTAACAACTCTGCCTCTTCCATTCATGTATGGGTTCTTCTCTTTGATTCATAATCCAATCTAAAACAACTTTCTCTTCTTTTCTTCTAGCCACGCATGGCAGATCAAGGGAAAGAAAAATCAATCCAAACTAAAATGATCTCCTCTACCTCCAGACACGTGTGAGGTTTGAATTATTCTCTCAAAAAAAGAAAAATCTCTTCCCTTTTGGCACACGAAGATTAAGAGAATGGATAAATTAATAAAAAACTTCAACTGTTTTCAGTCTCCTCTCCAAAAACAAATTTTTATTTCCCATCTCTGCCAAAAACGGATTTTCTCTCTTCTATGTTCTTTTTTTTCGAATTTCCTCTCCTCCATATCAAGCAAATGGTCGAGTCCTCAATCAAGTTAGATCCACTATTCATGCTTGATCTCTAGCCAAATTTTCCAAACTCCTAGTTTCATTCCTTGATTGCATGCTTAAATTAATTGAAAGGTGATTATTTTCAATTTGTAAATTGTTGTTTTCTTTTCAATTTCAATTTGATTTTCAAATGTATTTCTTTTGTAATTTTTTTTTAATAACTTAATTTAATATTTATTTATTTCTATTTAAACAAATCTTTCCACTCTCATTACATACATAATTTAATATAAATATCTATTTCTTTTTGAACATTTATTTCTACTTTTTTATTATTTGCGAAAATAATAAATAAACCAATTACACAAATTATACATCATATTTAATTAAACCATTTTCTCATGACAATATTTAAATTGCCATTTAAAAAATAATATATTCTTTCTTTTCACATAAATTTTAAGCAATCAAATAAAATTATTTTAAATTTACAAATATAATCATCACAAAAATACATTAAAATAATAACTAAGTGTGTGTGTGTGAAATTCCATCATTCTCATTAACGTCTAATGGCTAAAATGACTCTACCTAATCAATGTTTTCGCCTTCATTCCCATTCACCTGTTCCTCCATTCACTTGCACTCGAATTTTCATCAGCAATGACAAACCCCAAATTTAATCAAAATGCATTTCAAATCATTTCAATTGCATTTAAATTTAATTTTCAATTTACATTCCACTTTCAATTTCAATTTCATTTTCACTTCAATTTAAATAATCATTTAACATAATAATTAACAATCTCATGATTAATAGTTTGCATTTAAATAATTAATAAAATCGATACGTGACATCCTTCCCCTCTTGGAAGAGACATTGTCTCGATATCTTATTATTCATTCAATAAGCATAGCATCTCAATCAATAAAACATACTACTTCAATCAGTAGAAACCATAGTATCTCAATCACAATGAAATAATAACTATCAACATAGTTCTAAAAAACATAAGCAAAAGCAAATCATAGTAGCATCCACACTATGCAAGTTCACAACATGTGAATCAAAAACTAGAGTATCAAGTATCTCATGCATTAAGAAAATACTAATCTAAGAACTTAAATGAGGAAAATGATGGTCAATCGTCAGAGAATCCTCCCATGTAGCACTATCCTTAGTATACTAGTCTTACTGGACCTTGTACTGAGTACTATCCCTGTTAACACTAGTCTATAAGAAACTAGATTCATGAATTCCAGTACATCAAAGGGTCCCACAAATCTCGGAGCCAACTTTGATGATTTCCCAAAATACGTAAGATTTACAAAACAATCATCCTATGCAGTAATCTTGTCCTTTCTAGACCTTGCTTCAAGTGTCCTTACTATCACTTAGGGAGATATTGTATGCTTCACACATACTTACTCTCCCAGAGAGCTTTATTCCATAAATACATCCTATATATAACAATAACTATACTTAGTGATTGGAATTCATTGATTCATGAATTTATCCTTAGTATAACCCAAATGGAAGAGGAATGTTGATGTATTGTACACTACATCATGGGTCCAATCCTATTCCTTTGTACTTACACTTTTAGACAACTCATAAACCGAGTCCATCCACCACTTACACATTCATTATCCTTACCATAAATTACAAGTTCCCTTAATTACTTGTCTATCTTGAGCATAACCTTGCTCCTAGACACTTATCAATTTTGATACTGATCCACACTTAAGCTTTTTTATCAATTAAGTTCCCTCAATACCTTCAATCTATTATTCCTTTTTGACACTTTATCAAGTCTATGATTATATCCAATCCTTTTTCAGCTTTAATAGAGTTTCCTTTCTTTCCATATAATTGTCCAAAAGTCAATTTTAGAATTTTACAAATCATTCAATATTAAGTCCACCATTTTACTTATTTGACTAAAATAGTATATTGCACATTTATTCAAATGAATGCCTCATGGTATGATTTTGGTTTACACAACCCTCTCATTATTTGCTAAACTGAAATAACCTTTCAGATTTACTAAGCAACTACTTAACCACAGTATATTTTTTAGGACCAAAATCCTATAAGCCGAGTTTCCAAAAATTCTTGGCTTCTTTGATGAGTCTATCCACCAGAACATTATGTTAATTCTACTAACATAGACAAATCAATTTGTCTTGTGTTCTACCATTTTCCTTCTAGAATCTCAAGAGAGTTACATGTCCTACTAATGATGACTTATGGTCTTCATTTCCTGGCATACTAGATATTACCTTGCTACATTCCATGCAGCTTCTTATTCTATCCTCGTCCAGATAATAGTGGATCCTTATCTGACAATTCCTTTTGTCAATCTGATCTCCTAACCCTGACATTATTTTCCTCGTTCCATTCTCGAATCTTCCAAATTTTGGACACATAGGTTCTCTTATATCCAACAATAGTCTATCCTTTGACTAAGTGATAACCTATTTTGATCTTATGCCATTATTAATCTTTACGTAAATGGTTATAGGTTTTGCAAATATAATTTCCATTTATCTCAGGACATCAATACCATGGATTTTCTTTTGTCCTTGGATTATTTTTAAAGATGCAATTCATCCTTTAACTCAATCTAATTTCCTTGATTTAATGTAGTACAAATTTTTGAGTATTAATCCTTGTTCAATCACATTGATCTCTAGATAATAATAAAATTTAATTGCATACCTAATCATCAAGAATAAGCATTCAACTCCATGATTTCTTAATTATAGGAGAGTCTCAACTTCAATATTTCATTTTGAGCATAAGTAACAATTCTGATGTTCTTCTCCGTAAGGTTTTCAGCATTTCATGCTAAGTGAAAATTCTACGATGTTTTGTCATGAAAACAAATGCTTCCTTTTGAAATTTTTTCTCTTTTAATATAAGAGCTACTTAAAATAAAGTCTTTTCAATAATACATCTTCCTTTAACTTACTAGGCATCCCTCCTATGCCTCTATCCTTACAGAGTTTCATTAATTCCAATGATATTAAATCGCATGGAAAATCTTAAACCCAATATTCCCTTCCAATTCTTAGGATGAAATCCTTAATTGTTGACTAGTCCGATTGTTTATAGATTTCTCCAATTTATGTGGCTATAGTCAAGACCCAATGTACAAGTCATTCCAGTTTAATTTGTACTTATAGGTGTTAAAGAGTAATTCCAATACCTAACCCAACTTAATAGGTTTTAGTCTCATCTTAAGGTCTCTCTCTTTGCTGAATGAACTTCTTGTCCCAATTAGGTTATCCTTACCCAAGGTTTCATTCAAGAGTAATGTAGTGATTAAGTGATTTAATCATTCTCATTAAGAGATTTTGGTGTGGTTCACATAACGTCACATCTTACTTTATTTTTCACTTCATCTCAATGGCTTAAATAGCTAACTTTTTTCTCGTCCATAGGTTTCTTAGCATATTAAGATTCAATGTCAAGTCATTTCACGACATGGATATATTTCATATAGAAATAACAGTGTTATTTAAATTCTCTATATAAAGTATATAGGAGGATAGAGACACTTTCTTCTAATCATGAGTCTCTTAGATCTTTTCTTGTCAATCCCATAAACGATGATCTTCCTTATCATGATCAAGTTATCTACCTATCCTTTTCTAAGGCATTGATAATAATATCCTTGATCTTTAGATCAAATAATCATAAGGTAAAAAGGTCCTAGTTCTTAACCTTTCCATTTTTCCTTTTCCCCTTGTGGTCATAAAATGTATGACTTAATTGTCCTTATGAATTGCAAAGGAAGTCATAACCAAGTTTCGTTGGGTGGGGTACTTGGCTTGAGTCAATTCACTCTGTTCCTCCCCCCACCCCTTAGTATTTCTGCAACTTTCGTTCTTCTTATGTTGAACCTTTTAGAAATTTACTTGCTTCTTGGAATAGGTTTGTCATTCCTTCTTGTTGAATTTCCATTTCCATCTTCTTTCAAATATCCTTTTTAATGGAGGAATATCCATACTCACTAACCTCTTTTGTTGATGTAATTTTCAACTCAGAGTGTTGCTTTCCTTCCAACTCCTAATGTCCTAACACATAGCGCTATGTTGTATTCCTATTCCCTTTTGGAACCATTATTCATAAGTTATTTGATTTCAAAAACTTCAATAACCTCAATGATTTTGGTCAGAGGAACCTTGCTCGGGGCATTCATTGTTTCCTCTGACCATTGTGGTCTTTTCTCAATTCCTCAGTACTAACTCTTTTTTAAAAATATCTTTATCTTTACACAAGAGTTTAAGTCAAGAGTTCTTCAACCCTTGAGGATACTTCCTTCATTCATATCCTACTTTGAACAATCTAAATTATGCTAACTTTGCATACGTAGATTCTTAGTGTTTATACTAATCCAAGAGTTCCTGACTCTTTTATAGTTCTAGGTTGCTACAATTCAATTTATTTCATTCCTATTCATTCTCTTTTTCTTAGAGTCATGTATGTACAGGTTATTATTCCTAACCTTCCTACATAACCTGATTGCATAATCTTCCACAATCCTAGGTTTTATCATAAGTTGTTAGTTTAGGAATTATGATGCCAGGGATGAATCTTTAACTAGCCCTAATTTACCCAAGTTAATATTGCTTACATCTTCCTTTCCACTTCCTTAAGTTCTTTTCTCTTGCTGTTTTGGCACAAGAAATTTTCAACCTTTATCTTTTGATAAGGTTTACACGTTATTGCATAATGAGCTCATAGGTTGTAGTGCAGAACCTGGTTGCTCTGATACCAGATGTAAAGTTCAAAACTCTTTAATTCAATACATCGACAATACTTTAAATAAATTCATTTATATTCTAAAGAAAGTCGACACTTCATTCATTAGACTTCATTTAATCCAAATGATTTAAAAACAATGACTTAAAGTCGATAAATAGATTCTTAATATTTCCAGTTAAATTTATACACGTGTAATCTTAGAATGACATTGATAATAATACAAAAGTATTTGTAACATAAGTTTACATTTCGAGACTTAAGAATTTTGTCACCTTAAGCTCTACAATACATAATTCAAGAAATAAATAATATATAAATGAAGAAAACATCCTTTGATCTTCAATCCATAGCTTATCTTCAATAATGAAGATGAGAACAAGAATCAGGTGCTTTTTCTGCCCAACCTTGAAGCTTACACTTCCCCAAAATTCCTTATTCATTCAAAGAATACCCGACCCTCCACAAATTGCTTAGCAGAAAGCACTCAACAAGCAAGATGGAATCTAGTGCGTGCCTAGTATAACTAGTAATACCACAAGCATTTTCATTTTTCTAATTCATTTAAGAAACAAGCAAGTTTGATACTAGGATATGGTAGAGAGTTAATTTAATTCCATCTATTTCAATGGTCCTTAAGTTACTTGGCCAAGTAAAATGTCATGCATGACAACTAATAGTAGTTTTGGAAAAGCAAAACTACACTCTCTAAAAACCCATATTCGGCACCCATCCTGGAAGGTAACTTTCCACACACGTCATGCACATTCCATTATCAAGCATGCATGGTTCCATTCAAATTAAAATCATCTTTCACAAACACATGAACTGCACTTTTCTATTCAAGCAAACATGTTTTTCTTTTTAATACAATAATTTCATAGTTTTAAATCACAAATAACATTATGTTCATATTTAAAATAATATAATAAAAGTAAATTAAAAGAAGGTGTGTCTCAAGTATGTAATCTAAGTACATATTTAAACAAGAATAAATGAGCACACATTCTTTCGGTTCATTTACTCAAGAAATTCAATCACAATTTAATATAATCCTCTTCTATTTCTTTTTCTTTTCTATTTTTTCCTATTTCTCTTAAAATGTTATCTTTTCAAAATCATAAAAACACCTCAAATTACTTTTGTTTCGTAGTAAATTTTAGTTTCATTTCTAGATAATTATGAATTTTCTTTCTTACTTTCAAACATAAATTTTTACATAAAATTATTTAATCTTATCATTATGGAAAACGTTCAGCAATTTTATTTAATTCAAAACACTATCTTTTTTGTTTCTTTTCCCTTAGAAAATTAAATCTATCTAACAGTTTTGGTTTTTCTAAAGCTTTTATAAATCTAAATGAAATATACGTTTTTTTTTGTGAATCTTTACTAAACCAGAATTTCCTAAAATAATAAATCTATTGTCTCTTGATTGTTTTTTGTTCAAGATCATTCTACAATTTTTTTGTTCAAATCTTTACTTTTTCTTAACTAAAATTTCAGTCTTGTGTTTCATCTTTTTCCCAAATTTGATAAAACAGTGGTTTTCTTTCCTGTTCAAAATTAAAATAAAAGAATAATAGAGAAGAATTTAACTCGGTATTGAATTGACTATGAATTTGTTTTTGATGAATCTACCTAGTAATTTTCCTTAGCTGATTTGTGCTATTTGACTGTCATTTTTTCTCTATAACTATTCTTATGTTCTATTCTTTTGTTGTTCTGGATTCTCCTTTTGCTGTTTGTGTGAGGTGAAGACAAATTTTTGTTCTTTTTCAGCCTGTGCGCATTCTCTTGAGAGTTGATCTCTATTCCCATTTTACTCTCCCTCTTTATCCTATTCCCCGTCTTCTCCTCCTTTCCCACACACTCTCCTCTTTACTTCCCACTCTGCTGCGCTTGGGAGATAAGAAAAACTCTAATTTAATCAAAACTTAAGCTATTTGGAGCTCTCCCTCTTCCTATCATGCTTGAGTTCTCCTCTCTCTCCTAAATTCCATATGCATGAGAAAAATTTCTCTATGTGTGGAGAGCAGATTTCTTAAAACAAAATAATGTTTACAATAATTAATAACTCTGCCTCTTCCACTCATGTATGGGTTCTTCTCATTGATTTATGATCCAATCTAAAACAACTTTCTCCTCTTTTCTTCTAGTCACGTATGGAAGATTAGGGGAAGGAAAAATCAATCCAAAGTAAAATGCTCTCCTCTACCTCCACACACGTGTGAGGTTTGAAGTATTCTCTCAAAAATAGAAAAAAAAAAAAACTCTCTTCCCTTCTGGTGCATGAAGATTAAGAGAATTGATAAATTAATGAAAAACATCAACTGTTTTCAGCCTCCTCTCCAGAAACGAATTTTTATTTCCTGTGTCTGCCAAAAACAAATTTTCTCTCTTCTGTGTTCTTTTTTTTCGAATTTCCTCTCCTCCATATCATGCATATGGATGAGTCCTCAATCTAGTTAGATCCACTATTGATGCTTGATCTCTAGCCAAATTTGCCAAACTCCCAGTTTCATTCTTTGATTGCATGCTTAAATTAATTGAAAGGTGGTTGTTTTCAATTTGTAAACTTTTGTTTTCTTTTCAATTTCAATTTGATTTTCAAACATATTTCTTTTGTAATTTGTTTTCAATAACTTAATCTAATATTTATCTATTTCTATTTAAACAAATCTTTCCACTCTCATTACATACATAATTTAATATAAATATCTATTTCTTTTTAAACATTTATTTCTACTTTTTTATTATTTGCGAAAATAACAAATAAACCAATTACACAAATTATACATTATATTTAATTAAACCATTTTCTCATGACAATATTTAAATTTCCATTTAAAAAATAATATATTCTTTCTTTTCACATAAATTTTAAGCAATCAAATACAATTATTTTAAATTTACAAATAGAATCATCACAAAAATACATCAAAATAATAACTAAGTGTGTGTGTGTGAGATTCCATCATTCTCATTAATGTCTAATGGCTAAAATGACTCTACGTGATCAATGTTTTTGCCTTCATTCCCATTCACCTGTTTCTCCGTTCACTTGCACTCGAATTTTCATCAGTAATGACAAACCCCAAATTTAATAAAAATGCATTTCAAATCATTTCAATTGCATTTAAATTTAAATTTAAATTTCACTTAAATTTAAATAATCATTTAACATTTAATAATTAACAATATCATGATTAATAATTTGCATTTAAATAATCAATAAAATCAATACGTGACATATTTTCACTAATTTCCTAAAAACTACCTCATCATAGGCTAACCTTAGGGTTTAGATGATGATATCCTGCTAGAATATTGAAATAAATTTGATTTTTAAGCCTGATGGGACTAAGTCGCCCATGGTGATGACTTGGTCCCACCAAGGCCATTTTGCTAATTATTGAGAATTAAAGTGTGATTAATGTTGTTTAACGGGATTTTCCTTTGAAACACACTTAAGTATGGCCTCTAAGTGCATAATGGGGCCATTTAAACATAAGAAAGAGTCATGTTATTGATGAAAATCCTAGGAATGTGTGAGAGTTTATTACAACTCCTTACAACAACTTTAAATAAGGCTTGGTCAGTGATAAAAAGAGGTTGTTTAGGTGAATTATTTTAGAAAGGTCTTAGAAAAGTGTGAAAGTGGGTTACAACACTTCACAACACCTTTGCAAGACATCATTAGGTTTTTTTTATTCACAAGCATTCAAGGCCTACTGTGAATATGATGGCCAGATTACAACATTAAATCTAGGCAAAATCGGGCCAAAATCCATAGGAAAGGCCCAAATGAGTGAAAATGTCAAGGATACATTTTTTGTGACACACCAAGAGAGAAAGAGAAATGTTGAATGTTAGGGCATGGGGGTTTTCCTTGGTCAAACCCCTTTTAGGTAATTAAACCAAAATGAAAAAATATGATAATGAATCATGAACATGAAGCAATGGGATTAGAAACTTTCCATGATGATTGATCTTGAATTTTTACAATAGATGAAGAATCTACTCTTGAATTCCTTAGAAAGCTATCTTGATAACTTATAATTTTGAAAACCTAGATTTCTTGGCTTGAGAGAGAAGATGAGTCATGAATGAATAATGAATGAGTTATGAATTAGGGTTTAGAGGCTTGTTTATATAGGCAATACTCCTAAAATTCTCATTAATTTTATCCCCAAGGCCGACATGGAGGAAAATGAAACATAAACACTAATTTTTCCCGCTCAAACCCCGAAAATAGCTCAAATAGGAATAAGTCACCAAGCTGGAGAGCTTAGGCCCACTTGGATGGGATTAATTCACTTAGATGGGTGACTTGGTCCCATAGGTGCTCTTTTTCTAGTTGGGATGTTAGGGAATGCATAAATTGGGTTTATATGTTGATTTTATCATGTAATTGATCAATAAGCCTTGGGATGCACAATATGGGGTCATAGGGGCTAGTAATGATGATGTAAAGGATAATTAGGGCTAGGGACACAAATTTCAATGTGAAAGTGTAACTAAATACACTTTACAACATTAAAATGAGGTTCACATAGCCTAGAAAGGCACAAGATCCAATATGAATATGTAGAATACATTACAACATTAGGTTTAATTTACAAGCCTTCTAGATACATTTTAAAACATTGAATTAGGGGAAAGTTAAGTAATTTTAGCCTAAAATGGGCCCAAGACCTAGTGTGGATTTGTAAAATACCTCACAGCACTAAATTAAGGTGATATTAAGTCCAATTTATCATCAATTATTCTCATATCAAGCAAGGGATACATTTTTCTACAATACACATGCTTTCTTTAAATTTCACTTTTTTGTGCGTGGACACACTTTTTGAGTTTACTACTCGAAGATGCCTTTTGAAAGGTGGGACCATTTCTCCAATAACAAATGAGGGTAGATTTTGTCTCATACATGTTTCGCACCACCAAGTTAGAACTCAAATGTAATCACAAATGGAATATATGTTACAATGGTCCAGTAAAATTATGACATGTGTACTTTCCGGCCCAAAGTTTGTTTTGACCTTTCATTTATATAAGAAGTAATTCAAGGCTAGAAGTATAGGGTTATTTGTATTCCAATTGATTATAGAGAATTGTAGAAAAGAATATTGAGCATATTGAGTCATTTCTTAGGCTCTGAGTCTGTTAGTACATATATAATTTTGATAACATAAATAGAAAATACAATATATAATGTTGCAAATTTCATGGCCATTTTCTCTCCTCTATACTTGTTCTATGAGTCATGAATAATATAGTCAAGGATTTTTTTGTTTGTCTCCATTGATTTCTAGTGGATGTATGGTTTTTTTCTTGCTTATTAATTCAAGGAATTAGTGTGCTAGGATAATCATAAGAAATGGTGGTTGAGAATATAATGTGAAGGTGTTGTAATGCAGTATTTTCAAAGATTATAAGATTCTATGTCAAAAATTGTTATCAAGTTGCATAGATTAAGATTGACTCTATATTTAGGATAGGCTACTGGTTCGAGTAAAATATTCATAATACAATTTATGGGTTGGTTCATTAGAAAATCACTCTTTATTTACAAAATTTTCTAACAAGTTACCAGAATAAGAAGAATATATGAGGAATGCACATGCATTCAGTCACACTACCTAGAGCTCATTTCTCAAAGGAAGACTCACTATCTTACATAAAAAATTCAGATTAAATCCATCTAAATAATTTGAATTGAAAAGGTAGCATCTACTAATTCCTGAGCATAGTTCTGGTTAAGCACATGAACACTTCTTTACTTTCTTTCACTTTTCTTCAAACTCTTCTCTACCTTTGAATGATCTAAAAAAATTTCGCACATAGCACTCACACACTTCACATTTCACATACATAGAATGAAGAAACAATCACTTATATATATCTTCAACAAGAAATTGTATTTCTTTATGTTGGCTTCAATATAATAATAGAATGGATGCAAACTATCGGCCCAAGACAATAAAGATTATAAATGTGCATCAAAAAAGGTTGGCCACAACATAATGAAGACCTAAAATGATATCCTGAACATGCCAAACATTCAAAAATTAATCCGCGAGGATCCGCAACACGTTACAACCACCATTTCGACCAAGAACATGAAAAACCCAAACACACAAAGGAAAAATCTCTGATCACAAGCACACTGATCAATGTGAACGTGCAACAAAGATAGAGAATGATCTAGAAACATCCATGAGAATCATAAATCATCAGAGAAACATCTGCGGCAACTGAACCTACTAGAATCACATCAACTTCAATCAGGAACACTAACTAAATCCATAGAAAAATTGTCAAAACATAACTTTTCATAACACGATTGAATATTTAGGTAGATCCTTGAAACTTTCGATGGATAAACTAGATATAATCAATAATAAACCCTTTAATCCATAACTTGTGGTCACCAACATACTGAACTTTCCATCACATTGAACTTCACTGCTTCATAGACAACCTCCAACATGTTTATTACAATTTTTTCAATATCCTTGGCATATACAGCCTTAAATACATCAATTCTAATAGTGTTGACATCAATGACAACCAAATATCAGCAACATAACCACAACATCCAACAATCTCCCCCTTTGGCATTGATGGCAACACATGATGTGAAAAACACCATCAAAGCAACTCTCAATCACCACTTACTCACCCTTAGGTTCTGATGAATTCTTCTCTGGCTCTTCTCCCCATTTTATACTTTTTCACATTAGTCTTCTCCCCCTTTGACATCAATGGCAAAGGTACACACAATCTCTGAACCACATATCTAAATTGTTTGACTACTCCCCCTGAGTAGCATCCACCACAACATCAATTTGAAACAAGATATGGCTGTAAATGCATGGACTGATGCAAAGACTTGCATCTTAGTTTTGATTAAGAGTGAAAATCACCCCTAACTTCCCTCTGAGATACTCAAAATTATCCTTAGGAAATGGCTTATTAAAGACATCTGCAATCTATTACTTAGTAGGAACATACTCCAGTCTGACTTCACCTTGTCTCTCAAAAAGTGATATTTGATAGATATATGCTTGGTCTTTGAATGCAGCACCAGATTCTTAGAAATGTTTATTGCACTTGAATTATCATATAATATAGAAATAGTCTCATTATACACAAGTTTTATATCTCTCAGCATCTATTTCATCCATATTACTTGAGTACAATTGTTTGCAGCAGTAATATATTCCACGTCAACAGTAGATAAGGAAATGGATTTCTAATTTTTACTTAACCAAGACACCAACTTCTTCCCTAAGAAGAAGGCACCACCACTAGCACTTTTCCTGTCATCCACATCTCCTTCCAAATCTACAACAATAAATGCACTCAAATTAAGATCATCATCTTTAGTGTACCAATAGCCAAAATCAACTATCCCTTTCAAGTATCTGAATATTCTCTTTACATCAGTCACATGAGATTCCTTTAGATCAACTTGATATCTAGATACCATACATACAACATTCATGATGTCTAGTCTAGTCTGAGTCAAATAAAGTAATCCACTGATCATTGACTTGTATCTTGTCTGATTTTCCTTAGGAGAATCATCATTCTATGTTAACTTGCATCCAGTTACCATGGGTGTACCAATAGGCTTTGAGTCTTCCAAGCCAAACTTTTTCAGTAACTCTCTTACATATTTGGATTGAGATATAAAAATTCCATTATCTAACTGAGTGATTTTCAATCCCATAAATAAATCCATCTCTTGAATCATAGAAATTTCAAATTCACTTTCCATTTCATCAAAAAACTTCATACATAAGTCATCATCACCTCCAAAAATGATGTCATCAACAAAGACTTCAATAATCGACTCTTTATCATGATCCATCTTAAAATACAAATTACTGTTAGAAGTACCTTTATTGAATCCAAGCTTCAACAAATATTTATCCATTCTAGCATACCAGGCTCTAGGGGTTTTCTTGAGTCCATACAGTGCTTTCTTCAATCGGTAAACTATATCTCCCTTATTAGTCAATTGAAATCCATCCAGTTGCTCAACATATACTTCTTGTTCTAGCTAACCATTCATAAATTCTGACTTTACATCCATTTGATATAATTTATAGTTCTTAAAAGCAGCATAAGAAAGAAACAATCTTACAACTTCAATTCTAGCAACAGGGGCTAAGTTTCTTCAAAATCAATACCTTCCATCTATGAGTACCCTTTACATACTAGTCTTGTTTTTTTCCTGACTACTTCACCTTGTTCATTCAACTTATTCTAAAAGACCCATTTAGTTCCAATCACTTTTTTATCCTGAGGTCTAGGAACAAGAAACCATGTATCATTTTTCTCTATTTGTATCAGTTATTCCTTCATTGCTTCCATTCCTATAATCTAATATTTAGAATGATTTAGCTTTACATACCTCATAACTTTAGGATTCTCTCAAACTTTTGGTTCTTTTGTTCTCTCTTCTGCACTTCCACTAGCTTCTCCTTATAGACTCTCTTGATTCACCATAATAATTTGAACTTGATTTTGTGTCTGAGCATTATTTCCTTTATCAGTACTATCATGCTAGTCATCTAAATCATATCCACAATATCTAGATGATCTAGCAGTTTCCTCATCAACTCTGACATTTTCACTTTCAACCATTTTCCTCAATCTTCTATTATAGCATTGGTAAGATTTTCTTTTAGTAGAGTAACCCTCTTTCATCAATCCTATCATCAAACTCTCCTATATCTTCATCTCTCTTGATATAACACCTACTTTCAACTATTTTAAAATATTGAATAGTAGGCTTATAACCAAACCACAGATCAAAAGGAGTCCTACCATAATTACCATTGACATTTACCTGATTAAGAGTGTACATAGTAGTGCTTACAACTTCTCTCCAATAGATATGAGGCACATTTCCGTCCAACATCATAGTTCTAGCAACATCTAGAATTTTTTCATTCTTTCTCTCTACAACTCCATTCTCTTGAGGGGTCCATTCAGTAGATAGATGTCTTTTGATTCCATGCTCTTCACAGAAAAGATTGAACTATTGGGAAGTGAATTCACCATCTTTGTTTGAACTTAAGCATTTGATCTTCAAACCTGTCTTGTTCTCAGCCATAACTTTGAAACTTTTAAACTTCTCTAATGCTTCACATTTTTATCTTAAGAAAGCAACCCATATCATCCTAGAGTAATCATAAATAAGCAACACAAAGTACCTTTCTCCTTATATAATTCTAATTTTGGAGGAACCACACAAATTAGTATGCATCAGCTCTAGTACTCCATTAGAATGATGTTATTTTATCAGAAAAAAATTACAGTTTGCTTTCCCATCTGACATTCCTTGCATATGGTGTTAGTAGGCTTCACTAGCTTAGGAAGATCTCTTACTGCTTGAGTGGAGCTTACCTTAACAATATTACCAAAATTCACATGACATAGCCTCCTATGTTGTAACCATCTTTCATCAACTTGAGAAATTAAACAACTTTCACTAGGAGCACTTAGGTGAAAAATATTACCTCTTGTCTTTGTACCTAAAGTAACTACATTTCTAGAACTTCCTAGTATCCTGTAGTTTCCATCTTTGAGCTGAAGATTGTATCCCTTGTTGACCATCTTTCCAGCACTTAACATATTATGCTTGAAGCCTTCTACATAAAGGACATCATCAGTATTATGTTTACCACCAAGAGAAATAGTTCCTCTACCATGAATCACAACAACGTTGTTGTCTCCAAGTATTACAACACCAGCATCATATTTCTCCAAGCTTACAAAAAAAAATTTCACCAGTCATATGATGTGACCATCCAATATCAGGAACCCACTCATCCTTTTCTTCAATTTTGGGTGCAAGAGCTTTCTCAACATTCTTATTACTCATAGATTTAGTGGACTCTAGACCATTTACCTTGATAGCAATGAATACCCATTCATCCTCATTTACATTTTCTTTATCAAATTCTTCATCAGTAACATCTTCTTCAACATAATAACATTTCTTTCGAAATCTAGGCTTGTAAGGTCTTGACTTAGGAACTCTTTCTAGATACCTTGATGCCAAATGACCTATCTTATTGCAAGAGAAACATTTAATAGAAAATTTCCCTTTATACTTACCTTCTCTTGTGGCTTCCCTTTTGACAATAAGTGCTTCAAGCTCATTCAGCTCTCTTTCTTCATCTTCAATCTATTTCATTGCATCTTCATACTTGAATGTCTTTCTAGAACTTTCTCTCAAATCATATCTATGTTTGTTTCTTCCAGATATAGTAGCTTTAAATGTAGACTCTATCTTAGGGATAGATTCACCAAATTCACTCAACTCAAAGGCAACAAGCTTACTAATCATCATAACTCTTGTCGCATTTGTTACTTTCCTGAGCTCTTCAATAGCATGAGCTTTCAATTTGTAAGAGGTAGGCAATGATCTGAGCACTTTAAGTATAGTATCTTGTTCATCCAAAATTCCACTGGCACATCTAATACACATCAAAAGATCATTTACTTTTTGCATAAAAGAAAGTATGTTTTCATACTTGCCTTTCAAAATTTGTAGCTTACTAACCTTCACTTGTGCATCTCCTTCATATAATATTTCCAAATTCTTCTAGATTTCATGGGTTGTTTTTAGATCCATCACATTTGTCATATCTGAATCTATTAGAGCACTCAACAATTATTCTATAGGCCCGATATTATATTCAACTTCTTTGATCTCATCAGGAGTAGAGGGACCATTCTAAGGAATAACATACTTATTTTTTGTAATCTTCTAGAAGGGATCACCAATGCTCCTCAAATGACACTCCAGTCTAGCCTTCCACAAAGAATAGTTTGTACCATCAAATCTAGGACTATCATTCTTGTATGATGCCATCTCAGATCACCTCAAGCTATTAAAATTCTTCTGAGGAACTTGCTCTGATACCAATTATTGGAAACACAAGGGAAAACAACTAAGAGGGGGGAGTGAATCAGTTGTCACAAAATTCCAAACTTATTTAACTTATTAACCTTTATTCTCAAATCTGATTAATAACAGTGAAAGCATGAGTCAACAACACATCAAAAATACACATAACACCAAGATTTTTGTGTGGAATCCCTGTTAGGGGAAAAACCATGGTCAAGGTTAATCCATAAGTTATACCTTGTTAAAAGTATAAGAAGAATATATGAGAAATGCACATGAACTCAGGAACACTTTCTAGAGCTCACTGCTCAAAGGAAGACTTACTATCTTACAAAAAATAATCAAATTAAATCCGTCTAAAGAATTTGAACTGGGAAGGTAGCATCTATTAATGCCTGAGTAGAGTTCTAGTTAAGAACATGAACACTTCTTTACTTTCTTTCACTTTTCTTCACACTCTGCTCTATCTTTGAATGATCTGAACCTTTTTCACACATAGCACTCCCACACTTCACATTTCACACACCTCAAATGAAAAAACAACAACTTATATATATCTGCAACAATAAATTACATTGCTTTATGTCAGCTTCAACACAATAATAGAATGAATGCAAACTGTCAGCCCAAAACAATAAAGATTATCAATGTGCATCAACCAAGGTCAGCCACAATATAATGAAAACCTAAAATGATATCCTTGAATGTTCCAAACATTCAAAAATTAATCCACAAGGATCCACAACATGTTACAACCACCATGTCGGCCAAGAACATGAAAATCTAAACACGCAAAGGAAAAATATCTGATCATGAGCACATCGATCAACACGAACGTGTAGCAAAGATATAGCATGATCTAGAAACATCTACGAGCATCAAAAATCATTAGAGAAGCATCCATAACAACTATACTTACTTGAATAACATCAACTTCAATTAGGAACACTAACTAAAGCCACAAAAAAACTGTCAGAACACAACTATTCATAACATGATCAAATCTTCACGTGGATCTCTGAAACTTTTGGTGGATAAAATAGATACACTCAACAATAAACCCTTTAATCCAAAACTTTTGATCACCAACATACTGAACTTTCCATCACACTAAATTTCACTGCTTCACATTTAACCTTCAACATATTTATTATGATTCTCTCAATATCCTCGACATATACAACCTTAAATGCATCAATGCTAATTGTGTTGACATCAATGAAAACCACATATTAGCAACATAATTGTTGATGGTGTTTTTTGCATATCAACAACTCAAACAAAATATGATATTTTATCTTTCTTGAAAGGTAAATCTCTACTAGCAAAGAGATAACCCCAAGGTCTCTAATTTTAGGTCTTTACAATGCAACAAAACAACTCAGTGATAAAATGTGAAAATGTTGATAATCAAAAAGGGACCTTACAAAAAAATACTAGGATTTCTAAACTTATCATATTTCTCAATATGTTGATACTTGAAATTCCTAAACCTAACCCAAATTCAGAGAAATAGAAAAAGATAAGGGTTTCCAAAAATCCTAAGATTAAAGTTACGCCTAAGATCAACAATACCAATGATAAAATGCTTGAAATGGGCCAATCCCTCAAAACTAATTTCTACTTAACCTAGACTCAACCTGCAATCTTACAGAAACAATGCAATCTTCTAAGGAATTAACGATTTTCAGATCATGAACGTTCATTCAAACTAACCCAAATTTTGCAATTGAAATGAATAAATACCAACAATCGAACTAAGCACATAAATATAAGATCTAGGATAAATTTACACAAAAAATCACCATAAATAAGTTGTCAAAAGTATGGACCAGGGACCACTACAATATTCCAAGCATCAAACCATAAATACCATTAAATTGTCTAACTCTTAATCTAACATTCATTCAAATATTTTCGAGCAATGTCAAAAGATAGAATAAAAACCATGCAAGATAAATCAATCCAAGAGAGTCCACCAAAGTAAAATGTCTTCACTTGTAATGAATCACCCAATAATAGCAACAATTCCATTATTTTGTGTTAAAAAACTTGCTTCAAAATAAAATAAAATCCTAACCCTAGCGTTATGCTCTATTACTTAACTTACTTCAAAAATCTAATATTCTAGCCCTTACAAATGAGGAAAAATGCCATAATTATAGAGATTAAATCATATGTTGGCCCAATTTAGGGTTACAAGAAAGGTCGACCATAAAACATGTCGGCCAAAGAAAAGAAAACTCATAAAATAAAGTATAATATTGCATTAAATGCTTGAGTTTCTTTTCTAGTTTGGCCTGGGATCTCCAAGATAACCCGGTCCAATGCATGTGAAGGCTAAAGAAGGAATAATGGGAAGCACAAATTTCAAAAGCATTTATTCAGTGACTAGCTCTTTATATTTTCCTTGACCCATTTTATCTTGAACCCTAAGGAAAACCCCTTCTATATCAGCCAAAGGTGGAGCATTTAATATTTTGAACCTTCTATCAAGGGACTTAATCTCCTCCCTTGATTTCTTGACAACCTCATCGCACTCCACCTTGAAATTCTTATATTTTTCCATGACAACACTATAGGTGGAAGCATCATCTAGATGGTGAACTGTGATTTGACCATAATTTGTTGGATCATAGACCTCATGCCACCATTTCTTCAATTGTTCAAGCCTCAAATGCTTTAGGGTAAACTTCTTCCTTTCAGTCATGATCTTGAAAAATGGAATACATTTTCTAGAAATATCTTTTAGTGTATTCCCTACCTATTGTCTGTGTTTGTGAGATTTCTTGAGAACCTTTTTATTGAGCTCTAATAACTCATTCCATTCCCAAGGTTCAGAGACCTTTGAAGAAGGTAAGATTCCATCACTCACCAGCTTTTCTTCTGTGTAATCCATGATTGTCCTCAACTTCTATAGGAGGAGGTCTGTATCATTTTTATCTTGTCCCATGACATTCTGTAGCCAGTCAAAGGATCTATGTGCATCACCATGAGTGGAAAAAATTTCCTTAATCATGTCATCCCCTCAGTGTCTTATTCCTTCTATACACTCATGGGTAGCCTATGTGGTGGTTTTAATCTTCTCTAATTCAGTGATGGTCTCCTTAGGCAGAAGGCCTGCTACAGATGATGAAGAGATGAATTAACCAATAAACTATAAAGGCCTCGTGAGATCTTGCAAATACCCTTTCAATCTCTCATTCTCCCTCATCAACTTGTTCTTATCTTGCACCTCCTTTAATATGCCAAAAATTGTAGCATTGGAGCCTTCAAATTATTCAATTTCCTACATCATGCAAGTGGGTCCAAGGTTAATGGTATGAATATTGTAGTCCTAACCAATCACCTCATCCTTGTTCTTATTTGGTGCAGGAGTAGCAATGTGGATCACTTGGCTATTTGCCTCATCTCTAGTGATTTTATAAATCACCCTAGCCTTCTTCTTTGTCTTCCCTTTTCCTATTCTGGCTAGTAACTCATCCTAGTTTGGAGGAGTGTTATCCATAATCACTTGTTTAATTTTTAATCTTTCACTAAGACAACTCGGGGTAGAAGCATCCAATTGCTGCTCACTTTGTTTCTCCTTTTCAATTTGATCCACAGAGAGCTCAAAATCTACATTCTACTTTGTAGGGACCTCTTCACCTTTGTCTTCATCTTTATCCCCCTGCTTATGACTTTCCTCACGATCTAATGTTTCTGCCATAACTGGAATGGGAGAGGGAGTCCTTTCATGTACCTTTTCCTTTTCTAGCCATAGGTATTTTCTCTTCATCCTTGACTAGTGAATCATCGTAGGACACCAGGGAAGAATACAATTTTTTGTCAATCTCTACCTCTACATTGTAGATATCTCCATGATGGAATTATTCTACTTCCCCATCCTAGTGATCACTGATCTCTGCATCCTTGGGCTCATGTTGCACATCTTGTGACTCATGAAGGAGAGAGGCATCCTTTTGTTGTTCCACCACAGGAGAATTTATGGTAATATTTATCTTCAATACACTACCCTTGGGAGGAGGAGTTCTTGATATTCTTGTATATTTTCTTTTCTTTTCTCTCGAACTCTGAACTTCTACCACTTGAGGGTTTGTCCCTCCTTCCTTAGAAGGCTCATTTTTTTTTTTGAAATTTTAACCAATATTATCCTCTTAGGCATAGGGGAACTGCCCTTTTCACCTTCCTCATCTGATTCCTCCTCCACTGCAGACTTGTCTTTCTTGGAAGCATTCTTCCTCTTTTTAGCAATTGGCTTCATTCTCTTTTCTTCTATCTCTGATGGGGAACCATTAATTTTGATCTTAAAGGGAGACTCCACCTTCTCTTTTCCTTTTTGATCTTGCTCGACTTCCTCAAAGGTAGAATGAGACTCCAAATCCCCCATCAGATCATAAGTGTATTGCATGCCCTTACTATCCAACTCCAAAATTTTATGTTTGATCCACAATTTAGTGTATTTGAGGATAGGAGCTATGATTTTTTCCAACTCTATTTTTTTATTCTTCAAACCAATCAATCTCTCCCACTAATTTATCCTTGATGGGCTCATAGTCATGGTTTTCAAGTACATCTCCATCATCATCCAACTAGTCAGAGATGGCCTTGACATTGTAAAATCTAACCAGATTAATTGGTGACCTTTATAACTTCTTCTTCTTCACCTCAAACTCATCTTTGCAATTGGCCCAGTAGTCCTCAATGTCATCCTTGTTGTTGAATTCTCTACTGGCCCTCTTTTGTGCTTCACCAGTCATGTCAAACCTAGGCCTCTTAGAGTGGAATGCCAAACCCACAGTGTTCATTTCTTCCCCAGAAGAATGTATTGAAATGATGGAAGGACATGCCTCATGACCACCCACCCTGACACGGAAGTCATTACCATATTTGGTCTTGTTTTTATCCTTATTCATAATGGCATCAAAGTCACATACCTACCTATTGACCTCCAGGAGTATGAGGTGATCCATTGGATACCTGGGTAACCTGTATGGAGCCCTTTGGCAACCATCTATCCTAATGTAGGAGAAAGTGGGGAACTATATGAACCAAGATCCAAATCTATTTATCAACTTCTTTGTAGCATCTAATATTCTAACATACTCTGAACCCTGGAGCAATCTAGTGATGTACATAGTGAATGCATCATTCAACCTCATGTAGTTTGAACTACCCAAGCGTAACTATGGATAAACCTCATAGATTACATCCTACCCAAATACACCTTTTGCACTTAGTCCTTTGTAGCCTGGGTGGAATCTTGCAAGTGCATAAACCAAGTAGGAGGTCATGGTGAAGCTCCTTGTCTACAACACCTTACATAGATGCTCATGTATCCTTGCAATAATGATGCCTACCCAGTGGTAATCAGTGTTCTATTCTATCCTCACTATAACATAAAACATCCAACTCTCAAAGACCCTGCACTTTTCAGGCCTACAGACTCTGCTAAGGAATGTGATTGCATCATAGTATTTTTCCTTAAAATTTTCCTTGAATAGCTATTTTGGTAACTTAGAAATGTGGGGTTTAGGCTTCTCCATCCAAGAGTTGATAATTTATAGGGAGTTGAGGGTATCCTCTTCATAGTATTTGTTGGATACATCCAAATCTAGACCTACCACAAGGGATCTATCAGGCATGTCAAAGGTTTGTGCCACTGAGACAGGAGAGAAATTAGCTAATAGCCTACCTTGGGGACCAATCACTCTTTGTGTGTCCCTGTCATAATTTTTGGCACACTCTAAAACCAATTTATAGCACTGGATTGTTGGAGGAAACTCGACTACATGAGCCAATCCTAAGTTCACCAATCTTCTAGCCAATAATGGAGGATCCTGCACTTCCATTCTTGCCTTGAACTCCTCATACTCCCACTTGCCTACATTAGTATCAGTGATTTTTGACCAATTAGAAGACAAGTTTGTCTTTGGAACTTTACTCTTGATATCCAACTTGATTCTCTCATCCTCTAAGATGAAAGCCCCTTAATCATTAGGATTCACCACCTATTTAATCTTGGTCTTTCTAGCAATTGTCCTGCTTGATTCAGCCAATATTGGAGCCTCAACAATAGATCTCTTAATTTTTGCAAATGCTTCTTTAGCCTCTATACTCCATTCAATTTTTCCTTCTTTTTTTAGCATGAAATTCAAGGGCTTCACTATCTCTGCGAATCCTGTGATAAAATTTCTAATGAAGTTGATTTTGGGTATGTGTAGGATCATCATGGAAAAAACAGGCCCTTAAGTGGCAATAAAAAGACAAAAAATAAGAGTTAGACAACTTGACATAAAAATTTGAATAATTTATCTATATTATTTCAAAAAAATGTAAAAATAGAATCTGTATAAAATTTAATGAAGTTTCTAAACTACTAGACCTTTATTTTTAAAAAAAATCTATTTGGTGAAAATTTGAAATTTCAATGTAGTAGTATTTATATTTCAGGGTAAAAATAAGAAGTAGGTGTTTGGCTGACCACCCTAACCACAATAAATTGATAATATTTTTTTATAATATTTTAGATATAAGTAGAGGACTCATGTCCCGATGTGATGAATATTCTTTTATAAAAAATTTCAAAGTAAATAATTAATTATGTTTTTTTTATTACAACTTTTGAAAAATATAAAAACTTGTTTGTCTAACCACCTTAACTTGGTCAAAAATTCAAGAAATTCATTTTTTTATTTTTTAATCCCATAGTATGTGAAGCGTAGAATGCGACGCATATTTTGGATTCAAAAAATATGGTACCATTTGAAAGTTATAGATGATTTTCAATCAGCCTATCAATCAGGGATTTATTCGTAATTATAATAGAAAATGAATAATCATTATTTATTAAATTCAAAGTAAATCATAATTTATATTGGTGGAAAGCTGAGAACCTCCTCCATAAACCCTTTTCGTTTCATCAATTTTGGGTAAAAAAAATTCATCAGCCACATGGACCATCATATGGCTTACTTATCGCCACTTTTTGGCCCATCATGATCTTGCACATACCCTTTTCCCAAAGAATTACTGCATTTCATTTTTTCTCACAAGAGGCTGAATCCTCAAAATGGCCTCTATTCATTTTGGATCAAAAGCAATACCCTGTTCTGAAATGACATGTCCTAACAACTTCCCTTTAGTAACTCTGAAAATACATTTCTTTGGATTAAGTGAGATGCCAAACTCTTTGCACCTTTGGAATACTTTGCATAAATCTTTTATGCAATCACCTCGCTTATTAGAAAAGACTTTCAAATAATCCATATAGATAATTATGCACTTAGCAATTATGTCCTTGAAGGAAATATCCATGGCTCTCTGGAATGTAGCACCAATGTTTATCAATCCAAAGGGAATTCTCCAATAAGAAAACATTCCCCATTCCATAGTAAAGGCAATTTTATTCCTATCCTCATATTGCACCATAACTTGATTGTATCCAGAATACCCATCCAGAAAAGACATCATCTGATATCCATTAACAATCTGAAGCACTTCATCCAGTGAAGGGACTAGATAATTATCCTCTTTTGATGCTCGATTGAGATTCTTGAAATCAACACATGATCTAATTTCTCCATTTTTCCTCCTTACTGGAACCAAATTTGCAACCCAAGTAGAATGTCTTACCGAAAATATGATTTGTGTTGAAAGTAACTTCTACATTTCTTTTCGAATGATGGGTTACAACAGAGCATTAATTGGCCTTTTTCTTTTCTTGAATGGTTTGACATTTGACTTCAGAGGAATAGTGTGTATAATGATCAAAGTATCATATGTCTTTAAGTCTTCAAAACTCCATGCAATCACATCTCGATATGTGTGTAATGCATCAATAATTCCTCTTCTTTCTTCTCGAGTGCACACTTTACCAATAAAAAGATTTTTCATATCATCCTAAGTCCCCATGTTGTATGTTTCACATTGACTACTGAGAGACTCTTTCTTGGCTTGTTGTTCCTAATCATTTATCCTATCAAGATAAAAAATTCTCTCTAATTGCACTATACCTCTTGGGATACTATTAGTCTTTATATTGATGACCCCTTCTAGGTCCATCTCTACTTCCCGAGGGTCTACCTCATCAATTACTTGGGAAGAAAACACATCACAACTAGTAATAAAATAAAGAATTTTCTTATCATCTTCAAACACTTGGAAATTAGTTACATTATCAGGCACTGAGGGCAAACTAGAGTGATCTGTACTATAAAAATTTTCAAACCTGAGAGTGATAAAGGTTGCAGTGTACTAGCTACTTATGCTAGAGAATTTGTAGTTTGATTCTTGCTACGAGGGATCAACTGAATGTTGAAACAATAAAATCCTTCAATAAGATCCCATACTCTATGTCTGTAATTTTTCATCCTTCTATCATGGCATGAATATTTTTTTCTCACTTGTCTAACCACCAACTTAGAAACCCCAAAAGCTTGAAAATTCTTAACTTTATTTCTCAATGCCATCAATAATCGATGGACCAAAGCCTCATACTCAGCCACATTATTGGTACACTAGAATTGGAGTCTATGAGCAGAAAAATAAGTCTTACCTCTAGGGCCGATCAACTCAAATCTTTCTCCAGCACCCTGCTTTGATTTAGATCCATCAAATCTTAATATCGAGCAACCATCTATTCCTGATCTTTTTGAGCTACCCTTGGCCTTACTACTACTGGGAGGTTCCTCAAGAGGCATTGGGAATTTACCTTTGGGATCATTTGGGAGACTTTGTATATCCATTTTGACAACTAGGGTTGGATTAATGCACCTTTGTATATGCTCCACTGCTGCATGGCATAGGCAACATTCCAGCTTAGGGTGAGGAGCATTGTGAACTCTATACCAATTAGGAATAAGTAATTCTTCAAAATTCATGTTTCTTCCCAACTAAATTTGATCCTCCATGCATTTTTGTATAAACTCCTAGAAATTATCCAACAAGCTAAGTTGTTTATCTTCTCAGTCATCAATTTCATTTATTTGTTCACTCGATGTCTTAGAACCATAGGATTCTGATGGAGATTCATTAGGGGAGTCTTGCAGCATAAATATTTCTTCTGAACAACTAGATTTTGATATGTATTCATCAGAGGAGCTCTGCAACATGAAAATTTCTTCTATATCTAAAATAGGGGCAGCTAGTACATAGTTCCCCATACTAACCTCTGATACCAATAGTTCATTTGAAGTATTCTAATATTCAATGATTACATACTTCATTTGGGGTTCCCTCTCAATTTTTATTTGATTTGGGACTCCTTTATAGGGAATCCACGTGTGAGAATGGTCTATAGATGTGTAACCATTTAATGCCTTGGTGAAATCTCATCCCAAAATCAAACCATAGATGCCAAGAATGTCTACTACTTGAATGTTAATCAATTGTTGCACCCTAGGATTTGATGCAACCTCCAAAGGAATCATGTTTAATTATCCTACTACATTTAGCTTTGTCATGTCCAATTGAGTGACCTTCTTTTGAGAGGCACCAGGAGTAATGCCTAGAGCTCTACAGATAGCAAAAGGCATAAAATTCATAGATTCTCCTAAATCCATGAGACAACTATGTAGGTTCTTCCCAAAGATATGGACATAAATTAGAAAAGGAGGGGTTTCCATCTTTCCTTGGAACAAACTTAACTAAGTGTTAGCTTGTGCAACCTAACTCTTATCCTTTTCCTTCCCTCTATCTCCAGGTTGTGTCTAATCTTGACTTTTGCGTTCTTGTGAGTTAGGAGGCTTGCCAACCACCTCATTAACTATTCTTCCTTGAGGAACTGTATTTGACTTAAAGGATTCTAAAACTATATTTCTAATGGCAGAAACCCTTAATAGCTCAAAAGAAGAAAGACTCACCTTCACTTTTCTCAGTTCCTTAGTTAAATATTCACATGATTGTTCCACATTCATATCAACATGTGTTTTCTTTGAATAGCCAATTTGCTTATCCTTTGTTGTCTCAATATTATTTCCCTTCAGTGCATCAGATTGTCCTCCTTTTACAAAGTATTATGTTGGCACATGAGGGTAAGATGGATTATTGTTGGTATTGGGGTCTAGTGGAGTAGTAAAATTATTAGGAGGGATAGATGTTGTAAAAGGGCCTCCAACTTGTGGATTCCTATTAGGTATGTTCCTCAAATCATATTTCCCTGTTGGTTGTTGGAACATCTGGACTTCTTCAACACTAGCCTCTTTTTCATCCAAAGGACCATTACCATTCTCAGTTCTTTCATGGAATAACTAAGAAATTTCATCTTCATTAAACAATTATTTAGTCTCTTCACTTGACTCTCCTTCTGGCTCATTCTCTTCATCCCTTGGAAAAGGATCATGATTCAACACCAATATTGGAGAATCACAAGGATTGGAGGGTACCATCTCCTAACCATTGGAATTATTTTCAACTTCATACTTAAAGATGGAAGCAACACTTTGGAATTTAGGACAATCTAGTTCAGAGTGTTGACTTGTCTTATGGAGCCTGCACCATCCAGACAATGTGGCCTCAGCCAGGTACACACCACTTGGAGGTTTCTCTTGATTATAAGGTTGATCCAATAGAGTAGGGACACCTCCATTATTAGGTCCTATATTCCATGGCCTATTATGTCAGGGTGGTTTCCTCCTCTCAAATCCTTGTCCACCTTGTTTCCCCCTATCAAAATTTTGTCCAGAACACTGTCCTCTTTCAAAATTTTGATTTTTGTCAAAAAAATTTCCTTTCTCAAAGCTCTACCCCCATGCAACATCTCAATTCTCCCTATTGTAATTTGATTGCGGGTTCTTCTAAGCAGCTTGGAGTTGATTGTTCTGGTTTCTCAAGTAAGTTACCTCCATAATCAATTTTTTCACCTACTCTGTTAGCTCATCTAGCCTTTCCTTATCAGGGCTACTATAGGGTACTAAATTCACATTATTCTAAGGGTATCCTGATGCTCCCCCTGAACCAGTAGCTTGATTCAAGACTTTATAATTTTGAAAGTATGAGGGAAAACTAGCATGTTCCTATGAGTGGAGAGGATAATTAGCACTTTGTTGGGGATAACTAGGCATGGGATGAATTGGACTTATTGAAGGACCTAGGTGGGGAACCAAAGGCAATTGTGGTATCAAATTCATAATGGGAGTATGATTGGTCAGGGCCTGGTTGAGAGCTTAAACTTTCCCAGGGTGAGAAACTGGTCCTAAAGATGGAAAAGGTCTTGAAAAATGTTGTCTCAAATTAGTGCTAACCTTGACAGCCTATGTTTATGAAGTAAGAAAATTATTTGGAGGATTAGTCCTCCACTTAAGGAAGGTGGACGCAAGACTATCAATAACCTCAAAATAAACTTCCAAAGTAGTAGCATCATCCACAGCATAAGGAGCTTGTAATAGAGTGTATGCATGGTGGAATCTGTTATTGAATGACCCTATGGGCTCATTAACCTCCCTTTTAACTCCATTAAACTGCAAGTAGAGCTCATTAGCATTGATAGGGATTTTAAACTTTTCCAAAAACACAATCTTGAGTTCAGTCCAATTATGAATTGATGCAACAGGTAAATGATTGTACTAGTAAAATGCATCCTCTCCTAGAGAATAGGGGAAAAGACTAGATGCAACATCCTCATGATTAATCCCTCTATCTATGAGACAATTCTAGAAGATTCTGACATGCTCCTCTACTATCCTATGAGGTTCATTTGTATGGAACTTAGAGAAAACCTGCTCAAGGTTCTTGGGCATGACATTGTAGTTATTGAAGGATAGAGGTGATGGGTTATTTACCAAGAAGGCCATTGGTGGAGGTGGAGGTGGTAAAGGTTGATTGATGACTAGTCGGGGTTGTTGAACAAAATGAGGCTGATGATGAGGATGGTGGAAATGACAAGGTATATGGTGAATCGTCCCTTCTTCTGGTCCTTCTTGACCTAGTTGGAGGTGATAGTTATTGAAATTCTTCCTCTCCTAGTGTAGATCTAGTTCTTCTTCTGAGTCTCTGAGGAGAAATTGCATTTAGAAAATTCTCCATCTTGTTTACTTAGGCCCTACTTCTAGTGTCAATCTATTGATGGTGTTTTTTACACAACAACAACTCATAAAAAATATGATATTCTATCCCTCCTAAAAGGTAAATCTCTATTAGCAAAGAGATAACCCCAAGGTCTCTAATGTCAGGTCTTGAAAGTGCAACAAAACAACTCAATGATAAAATGTGAAAATGATGGTAATCACAAAGGGACCTTAAAAAACAAATGTTGGGATTTCTAAACTTATTAGATTTCACAATATGTTGATACTTGAAATTCCTAAACCTAACCCAAATTCAAAGAAATAGAAAAAGATAAGGGTTTCCAAAAATCCTAAGATTAAAGTTACTCCTAAGATCAACAATACCGATGATAAAATGTTTGAAATGGACCAATCCCTCAAAACTAATTTTTTCTTAACCTAGACTCAACTTACAATGTTACAAAAATAGTGCAATCTTCTAAGGAATTAAATGTTTTCAGATCATGAACATTCATTCAAACCAAACCTTATCTTTTTCTATTTCTTTGAATTTGGATTAGGTTTAGGAATATCAAGTATCAACATATTGTGAAATTTAATTTTTGAAACCCTATAATTTGTTTTGTAAGGTCCCTTTGTGATTACCAACATTTTCACATTTTATAACTGAGTTATTTTGTTGCATTGTCAATACCTGACATTAGAGACCTTGGGGTTATCTCTTTGCTAATAGAGATTACCTTCCAAGAGAGATAGAATACCATCAACAATACCCATAACATCCAATAGGGTATTTCTAAAATAATTGCAAACTCTTTGGTACACTACATTGTTCAGTGATCATATGATAATTATTTGGTGTTTACAATGTATTTAGATATTAATTACATAATTTCTTGAATATAAATTGTTGGATTACCCTCTCGAGTTTCATAGAACCCAAAGTGTGGGAGGAAAGCTTTGCAACTTTCACTTGTTTGTTGGCCAATCCCTTTAGATTGCTAAATATTGGAAATGGAAAAGTCCATTAAAAATAACCAACACTTTCAATGTCTAAATGTATCAAGTACTTTAAATATTATAAATGTACCTCAAATGTACCATGCACAAGATCGTTTACATGCTCCAAATCTCCAAAGCATGACAAATATTTGTATTGCTAGAAATTTTTTTATACAATATTTAAATGAAGAGTGAGAACTACTTTAATGTCAATTTTAATTAATATACATGTGAATTTTTAGAAAGAAAAATATATAAATTATTCAAGTACCTATGTTTCATCTTGAAGCACTCTACCCACTGATGTCACAAGAATGCGTGGCAACATTAGGGATACATATATTAGGTAAAGGAAAAAATTTCAAAGAGAAGTGTGTTGTACGTTCCATGCACATCAAATGCAATAACCTTAACCCAATGTTATGCGAGGATTGTAGGCTGGTCTAGAATATGATAATCCTGTGAAGCCGCCTCACCTTGACCTAAATATCTACCATAATGTTATCTAATATGATCCAGTACAACATCTAAAGGAATCCCATACTCCTCACTAATAAATTGGTATGATGATTATAAATCAACAATGGAAGGTGAAGACACATGGCATAGAGTGGCTTCACTCATTTGGGCAACATCTAACTATGATGGTAGCTCTACATGAAAGTAAGGATCATAATTGGTAGATGTAGCATTGGTGGGAGGAAGTCTAATTAATGGAAGTAACAAGTATCCTCCTACACAATCAGATGATAATTGATCAACCTTAGTAATAATTGTGGCAATACTATAAAAAAGGTTGGATCTAGTAGGTGTTGTTGCACCTCCTGCTGCTACTAGTTCCAAAAATTTTAGAAGAACAAAAAGGTTTGTACCAACTAATGCTCTCTTGTTGATGGGCGATGCCAAATTTTTATTTCTATATTTACGTTTTTCAATAAACCTCCCTTTGCCCTCTATAGTATGTGCAAGAATAGATGGGTAATCCATATAACCTTAAATGGAACTTGACATAATTTTTCACAAAAATAAATTGAGAACTCATCATTGTGAGGCCATCTATGATTAGCTTCCAACCATCTAGGATATATAAATGGAGCAACAAGCTCATATGTACACCTAATAGCAGTATATCCTCTAATTTATTTCCATCCCATATACTGAGGGAACATGCTATGTACATTATGTAGTGAAACTCTCTAAGAAATAGATTGAATTTTCTCAGTGCCAACAAAACTCCTAGTAAGGGACCTATATAACTCATCAATTTTTACATCATCATATGGATTGTATGATTGACTTGTGTCAATCATATGTGTGATCTCCTACTGAATACTAGCTCATCTATCTCTATTAGCCAGATTAGGGGGATTTTGTATTGTTTTCTCCAAACATACCAAAGCACTCTCTAATCTTCTAATGTTGTCATTATAAAAATTAGACCTAGCCTGGGCTTCCTCCTAAGATTGATTGAAATGATGTGAGCCTTGATCATCAACCATATCTATATAAATACAAAGATTTATATTTGATTAAAACAAAAAAAGTAAATTACAAATATATACAATTTTATTTTATTTCACTAAAAGTAAATATGTAATAACCATTTTTCTAATAAGATTCTCCATAGGAAATTACAAAATATAGAAAATATTTGCAATGAGTAGCTTTCGTCATGAAGTAAACATAAGAACAATTTTAATTTGATTCAACTATCTATGAAAAAGAGGGAGAAAGGGAGAGAAGGATTATGAAATTTTACCTATTAAAAAGTGGTACTAAAATATCCTAATGAAACAAATTCACATGTAAAAGTAATGTAAGCATATAAATACATAAATAATGTAAAGTAATGTGTAATATGTAGAATCATGTGCTCTATTATGATTTATCCATCACTATACAATGTGTGACCAATCCATATCTATAAGCTTCTATCATTCTAGACTATATTTATGGGAAATGTTTGTTCCTTAAATAAAACCAATCCATATCTATAGGTTTATATCATCCTATACTTTTAATGGGAAATGTGTGTTCCTTAAACAAGACTAAACTTGCATATTGCTCCTCCTAATTCAAAATGTGTATTTATTTTCAAATATCTTTCAAATAATGTGTATGTTACCCTTCATCTTGTATACTAAAACATATATATTTTATCAAATGGATTAATCTAATCCAAATATTAGATTTTCACGTGTATCCTATTAGCAACTACATACATATATAACACACAATTGACTTATTTCTTAGGACCCCTTTTATTTTTTATTGGAATGAATTTAAATTTTTTCATCAACAATGATGATACACTAGTTATTAAATAAGTTTCCACTCTTTTTATCTAAAATTAACAATCTCTATATACACCAAAATGGGAACACTAAAACATAGCATGGGCACACATGGCTTCTTGAGATTGGGTTAGAGAAATCTACTAAGGTTTTCTTGGAATCTCAAACAAGATTCCCAAGACCAAATATCAAAGGGTCCTATTTAACATAATTTTTGTTGATACAAGGCAGTTTCAATAGATTCTATGAGGTTTGGAGATGCTTCATCTATTTTGAGCTGAAAATAACTTGTGATATTTTATTTGTATGGGGATACTTTTTATTTATTACCAAGTTCTCATTTTTGTTTATTAATATAAAGTAGGGTCCTACTTAACACCATCCTAAGATGGTTAGGAGATCTACACTAGATTGATAGATCGCTAAATTCAGTTAATTAAGATCTGCATGCTAGACTAATATATCCAAAAATAAAATCTCTTTTTCATTCTTCTATTAGTCAAGGAAATAAAATATGGCACGTTTGTGAATTACATTAATTATTTCCAAAAGAACTAATGGACCAATAAGGGAAGGGATGTGATGTACTTAAGAGACAAGTGAATTTTTTTTCTCATTTTGAAAATAGTAACACTAACAACATGTGATTATAATGCCATTGGAAGAGAATATATTAAGAATAGATTCATTAGTAGTATTCCAAACCATTTAATATTCCAAAAGGAGTCTTTGTCTAATTCCCACAAGCTCTTGAAGGAAAAATCAAATTTTTGAAAGCATAATGTTTCATTGGTTTTAAATTTCTACCTAGCATTTTAAGAAGTGATATATTTAAGGAAAGTAGAATAACCTACATAAAATATAGAAGCTTATGATTAATTTACAACATATTGGGACCATCAATTAGAAAGTAGTCTTTCGAGGGTGTTGGATGTTGTGCTTGTGCTGCTGATATGTGGTTGTCATTGATGTCAACACTATTAACATTGGTGATGCTTAAGGTTGTATATGCTGAGGATATTGAGAAAATTGTAATAAATATGTTTGTAGGTAGCCAGTGAAGCTGAGAAGGTCAGAGTGGTGGAAAGTTCTATACATTGAGTTTTAGGTGTTGCACTCTAATGGGTTTATTGCAAACCTATCTAGTATGTTGTCTAGAAGTCTTAGTGATACGCATCAAGATTTGTGCTGGTTAAATGTTATGGTGTTGCTACAGCCATTCTGGTATTGTAGCAATTGTTCTTGGAAGAAGAATTTGGAATTATGGAAATTCTAGTTGTTGTGTATGTTCCTGTGACATTTGTGGATGATTCTAGATCATTTTCTATCTTTGTTGCATTTCCACGCTATTTGGTGTGATCGTGATCAAAGATTTTTCTGATGTACGTTTGGGTTTTCATGTTCTTGGCCAACATGATGGTGGTAGTGTGTTGCGGATCCTTATAGATTAATGATTTTGTTGTTTTGTGTATTCGAGGATGTTGATTTGAGACATCTCTATGTTGTGACTGACTTGTGTTGGTGCGCATTAAGATTTTTTTATGTATTAAGGCCAACAATTGTAATTCAGTTATTATTTGTGGTCAATGGAGTTGTTGATGTAAATCCTTTTAGCGGATATATAAGAGCGATCAGTTTTCCTTTTTGATGTATGGATGAGAAAGATAAATAAATGTATGTGAAGTGTATGTGCGAGGAAAGGTCAAATTATTCAAGTGCAGAGTAGAGTGTGAGGGAGTTTGAGCAAATTTTTTATGTGCCTAAGTAGAATTGTCATCAAGATTTTATAGAAGCTACTTTCTCAGTTCATCCCATTCAGATGGTTTTAATCTGATTGTCTTATGTAAGGCAGTGAGCCTTCCTTTGAGTAGTGAGCTCTAGGGAGTGTGTCTGAATGCAAGTGCATTCCCTATTCATTCTTCATTATAATTTTAATAGGGTATAATTGTGGATTAACCTCCACCATGGTTTTCTCCCTTAATAGGGTTTCCACGCAAAAATCTTGGTGTTATGTGCTTTTGATGTGATGCTTACTTCTTGATTTTAATATTAATGATTAGATCTAAAATAAAAGGTTAATAAGTTTGGTTAAGTTATAATTTTTGTGACAACTAATTCACTCCCCCCCTCTCAAGTGTATCTTCTTGTTTTGCCAATAATTGGTATCAGAGCTTGTTCCTCTAAGGGTGAAGCTTAATACCTCGAGGTGATCCAAGATGGAATCTTACAAGAAGGATAGTCCTAGATTCGATGGTACCAACTACTCTCTATGGAAAGTTAGAATGGAATGGCATTTAAGGTGCATTGGTGAACCCTTTTGGCAGATGACACAAATTGCATATACTATTCCTCAAAATGGTCCTTCCTTGGAAGATGAGATAAAAAAGCATAAATTAATACTAGATTAGTAGAAACATTGGTGAGTGCTTTGACAGATTCAAACATGAAAAATGTGATAGGTTTGAAAACTGTTTATCAAATTTGGAAAAAGCTAGAAACATTGTATGGAGGAGATGCACAAGTTAAAAGTCCTAAGCTGCAAAGTTTAAAAGGGAAATGGGAGAGCTTGAAGATAAGTGAAGATGAGAATATCTCTTCCTTCTCGCATAAGATAAATGAATTAGTGATGGACATTAGATGTGGCGATGGAACCTTGGATGATGATAAAATTGTGGCTAAGATACTTAGATATGTGCCTCCTTCCTACAAGACAAGAGCTCATGCTATTGATGAACTTAGGACAGTGACACATATTACAAAAGACATATTGATTGGAAAACTTGATGTATTTGAATTGAGTGAATTTGGTGAGTCTACTCTTAAGATTGAGTCTGCATTCAAAGCCACTGTATTAGAAAAAAAAGAAATAGGATACAGGAGCAAGCTCCAAGAAGAAATTCAAGTATGAAGATGAGATGAAACAAATTGAAGATGAAGAAAGAGAGGTAGAAGAATTAGAAGCACTGATCGTGAAAAGAGAAGCCAAAGTTCATGGTAAGTACAAAGGAAAGCTACCTATTAAATTTTTTTCATGTAGTAAAATAGGTCATTTTGCATTAAGGTGTCCTGAAAGAATTTCCAAATACAAGCCTGAGAACATTAGATTTCAAAAGAAATGATATTATGTTGAGGAAGGTGTTACTAATGATGATTTTGATAAAGACAATGGAAATGAAGATGAATGGGTATTCATTGCTATCAAGGAAAATAACCAAGTGTCCACTAAATTTTCTAGTAACATGTGAATGTTGAAAAAGCCCTTGTAGCCAAAGTTGAAGAAAAGGATGAATGGGTAATTGGAAGTGGATGTTCACATCACATGATTGGTGACCAAAGTAAGTTTTTAAGCTTGGAAGATTACAATGGTGGAATTGTAAGATTTGGAGACAACACTTCTAGTGTGGTTCGTGGAAGAGGCACTATTTATTTTGGTGGTAAACACAATGCTAATGATGTTATTTATGTAGAAGGTTTAAAACATAACTTGTTGAGTGTTGGAAAAATGGTAGACAAGGGTTACAATCTTTAGTTCAAGGATGGAAAGTGCAGGATAATGGGAAATTCAGGAAACATAATTGCTTCAGGAACAAAGACAAGAGGTAATATCTTTCAATTGAGTACTACTGGTGAAATTTGTTTGATTGCTCAAATAGATGTAAGTTGGTTATGGCATAGGAGGTTATGTCATGTGAACTTTGATAACATTTTCAAGATAAGTTCTTCTCAAGCGACCAAAGATCTTCCTAGGATAGTGAAGCCTACCAACACTATATGCAAGAAATGTTAGATGAGAAAGCAAACTAGAAACTCTTTCTGGAGCAAAAAACATAACTCTAATGGTGTATTGGATTTGGTAAATACTGATCTATGTGGCCCCTCAAGAATCAGAAGCCTTCAAGGTGAAAGGTACTTTATGTTGCTCATTGATGATTATTCTAGAATGATATGGGTTGCTTTCTTAAGAGAAAAACATGAAGCATTAGAGAAATTCAAAAGCTTTAAGGCTATGGCAGAAAATGAGACAGGTCATAAGATTAAATGCCTAAGGTCAGACAAAGGTGGTGAATTAACTTCTCATGAATTCAATACTTTCTATGAAGAGCATGGAATTCAAAGAAAACTATATGCTCCTCAGACCCCTCAATAGAATGCAGTTGTTGAAAGGAAGAACATAACCATTCTAGAAACTACTAGAACCATGATGCTAGAATGAAATGTTCCTTGTTTCTACTACAAATAATTTGTAAGCACTAGTGTGTACACTATCAACCGAGTAAATGTCAACAGTAATTCCGGTAAGACTCCTTTTGAGCTATGTTTTGGTTATAAGCCTACTGTGAAGTACTTCAAAATATATGGAAGTAAATTCTATATTAAGAGAGATGATGATATATGCAATTTTGAAGCTAGAAGTGATGAAGGAATCTTTCTAGGTTACTCTACTAAGAGCAAAGCTTACCGGTGTTTTAATAAAAGACTAAAGAAAATGGTTGAAAGTGCTAATGTCAAAGTTGATGAAGATATTGATAGACCATCAAGGTATAGTGGATATGGCTCAGATGATAATCATGATAACAATGGAAAAAGTGTTTAGACATAGAATCAGCTGCAAATTGTTTCGATAAACCGAGGAAGTAAAGAAGTAGTAACCAGTGAAAGTGTAGAAAAAAGAGCAGAATGAACACAAGTTAGAGAAACTTCTACAATTCCAAGGTTTGTAGGGTGAAATCATTTTTACAGTCAGATCATTGGTGATAAGAATAAAGGTGTGCAAACTAGAAGGAAAATCTTTGAATAATATTGTCTAATTTCTAAAGTTGAGCCTAACAATATCAATGAAGCATGCAAAGATGAATATTTGATGGAAGCCATGAAAGAAGAACTAATGGAGATACAAAAAAAATGAGACATGGGAACTTGTTCCTAGACCTAAAGACAATAATTTGATTGGAACCAAATGCATGTTTTGGAATAAGTTTAATGAGGAAGGTGAAGTGGTCAGAAAAAAAGCAAGACTGGTATGGAAAGGGTACTCACAAATGGAAGGTATTGACTTTGATGAAACTTTTTCCCCTATTGATATAATAGAAGTTGTAAGAATATTTCTTTCTTATGCTACTTTCAAGAAGTACAAACTCTATCAAATGGATGTGAAGTCAACATTCCTTAAAGGTGAATTAGAAGAAGAATTTTATGTTGAAAAACCAGATGGATTTTAATTAACTAATGAAAAGGACATGGTATGTCGATTGAAGAAAGATCTATATGGAATTAAGCAAGCTCCTAGGACTTGGTATGCTAGATTGGAAAAATACTTGTTGAAACTTGGATTCAGTAAGGGTACTATAGACAACAATTTGTATTTCAAGTTGGATCAAGATAAAGAGATGATAACTAAAGTTTTTGTTGATGATATTATTTTTGAAGGTGATGATGATCTATGTTTGAAGTTTGCTAATGAAATGAAAAGTGAATTTGAAATGTCAATGATAAGAGCTGAAATTATTTTTGGGATTGCAAATCACTCAGTTAAAAGATGGAATCTTTATATCCTAGTCCAAGTATGTAAAGGAGTTACTAAAAAATTTTGGGATGGAAGAATCAAAACCAGTTGGTACACCTATGTAGACCGTGTTGGTTCTCAAAAAAACAAGTTTGAACCAAAAGAGGTTTCCAAGCTCTCACAATGCTATTGGCCAACTAACAAGGCCAACCAGTACAGTTGAACCTTCTACTCTGAAGGCTCTGCTAAACCTAGGCGGGTGTACCTAATGAATAATGCAGATTTAAATGTGTTTCTTGGTTGATCAATCTATCCATAATGGAAAAGGATAGTGGACAGATAAAATTACTACACCTACTCCTACTCCTACTACACAAATGAAAGGTTTTGAAAAAAGTTATTTATACGAAATCTTTTCTCTAGTTTCTAATAGATCAGTGCCTTCTATCCACATGGGAAATGGAGTCAAATTACTAAGAATTGTATGTGTTCCCCTTTCTATCCTAATTCAAGTTGCTAGGCACTTTAAGAAATGAAGTTCTAATGATTGGCATATGGCTTCATTAATTTAAAACTTGCATAAATTATGCTGGAATGTTGTCTTACCAGGTTCTCCTTCAACAATCCAAAAGAAATCCTAAATCACTATGACTCATTTAAAAGAATTTAATTTTGACTTGCAAAAACTAGTTAACCAAATAACACAAGATAAAATTTGCACTTTGATAAATCAAAAATATGCTTGATATATTGACTTAAATGATTTAAAAACTTCAAGTTGGAGACAACTCAAATAAGAAATATAAATGATTATAACACAGCAACTGAAAACAGAAAGAGTTTCACAAATTCAAAATGATCTGTCCATTGATTTTCTTCAAAAAAGCTCTGTACATTATTTACATTCCCAGTTCTTCATTTTCTAGAAAAATCTAATTCCTACTATCTAACTACTACTCTCCTCCTTCCAGCAACTGATTTTCAAATATTTATACAATGAAATCCCAAGGGTCATGACCCTTCACCTTTCTAGTAAAACCATTTACATTTTATGAAAAAAATAAAGACATTTAATTAAGTTGCCTTTCGGCAAATTAAATATTTTTCCTTAGTTCGCTTTTGATTTTTCCTGCTCCGTACACTTCACTTTATTTAATGTTGTGAAGTCTTCTTTATGTTTACCACTCTACCACGGTATTACGATGGACGCTTCTCTAACCTTTCATCCTCCTTACAGCACAAATGCACCCCACATTTCCAGCTATGGCCGACCGTCACAGGCTATTCTTTATCATTACCATTGTACTACCATGTCACCTTCTGCAACCCGCGGTATCATGGTATCCGTCTTCTGTCTTCCTACCACCTTATCATGGTCATGATCTCTCTCCCTAGTAGTATGGCGGTTTAAAACGTCACGGTCTTCTCTATAGTTTACTATGGTCACCGCGGTCTCCCTGATGACGTCTAACGGTACCACAGTAGTTTTCTTCATCGTTTTTCTTCCACCCACTGCTCTACCATGGTCTGCTTTCTAACCGCATGTGGTATAATGGTAAACATTATCTATTACTCCTCATCGCTTACCAACTACCCACCGCACTATCGCGGTCACTAGCTTAACTTCCATCAGTACCGCGGTATGCCTTGACTACTTCCTCATGGCCTCTTCATGATATTGTTATAACTGTCTCTAACCACCTTGTCGTTGCTTACCAACTATTTACCATGGCATCACTAACTGCTCACCACAGCACTGCGGTCACTGGGTTGACCGTGTGCGGTGTAGCGATGGCTGCTCAATGACTGCTACGTTGTTTGTTTACCATGCCATCACGGGTTGTTTGATGGCTACCCACAGTAGAGTGATAGGAAATTGAAAGATGGGAAATTCAAAAATTTTAAGATAGCGGTATGAAATATAAAGTGTTTTAGCATCTTAGAAGGTAATGAAATGAGTTGTTTATGAAAAAGATAGGAAAATATTAGATTAAAATGGGAAAACCTTAGGGTTTTTGATGAATATTTTTTGGTTCTAATAGTGGCTCCTATTGGGGATGAGTGATTTTACAAATCACTACAAGAATCCATAATATCTTTGGGACAACAGACCAAAAAAATGACATGAAAAATGAAGGCAATGGAAAGTGGAAGGAAAGAACAGGTGAATGATATGAAAATTTGAGAAAATGGAGAAAGGAGAACTCTACACTATTGTAAATGGAAAGAAAGCAATGCTTTCAGAAAGAGAACTCCCGAGAATGTCCATGTACTGGAAAACCCAGGCCCATCAAAAATTCCTAAAATTATTGTGCATGAAAAATATTTTTTTAAAGAGGCATTGATAAGAATTTTCCATGCACTAGAAATCCTTAATCTTCTGTACCTGCTATGGTTCAAAAAATCGAACCACAAGGGATGGTCCTAGGCCACCAAAAAAAGAAAAACCTATAATTTCTTGTGTCATAGACTTTATTCTATTTTGAGCTCATCAGGCTTCTCTTGAAACTATCCTTTCCACCTACCCTATAACATGCACTTCCATTGAAAACCTTCAAGAAATCATTGCATTCAACTTGATTCATATTCATTTTACCATTCTTCCATTCATCATTCTTATTATCATATGAAAAATATTTTTCATATTTAGCATACAAAGTGTATCCACATTCAAGAAAACATTCATAGGCATGCTCACTGTCATATGTTGTTGAATGTGCCTGCAACTACACTAGGACCTGAATATCCAAATGCTTTTCTTGGAAATCAAAAAATTATATCTCATCAATCTCATCAATATTTTCTGAAACAATCAAATCACTTTCCACTTCTTTTCTATCATCAGTTGGCATTGACACAACCTCTAATCCATACAGTCATCCTCATACATACTTGAATCAACAAATGTTGGGCACTCATCATCAATAATATGCAAACCAGTATCTTTCTCTTGCAAGAAAAAATCATTCAAGTCACATACCTCTTCTTGGACACAAATAAATTAATGATCATATTCAAACATTTCATCACTATGAGAGATGGACATGGAACCATTTGAATCATTACACACAATACCTTCATTGTCAAAGAAAATATATGCTGGAGTAAAATTTCTTGAATCATCTCTATGTGCATAGTTCTGGTATTCAAGAGTCAATAAATCTGAAATTTGCTCACTGCTAAGTGAACATGTTTCTGCTTCCATATCTTCTACCATTTCTTCCTCTTCTTGATCTCCATATGAACTGCAAGAATCACCCTATTGAAGATCAACATCCACAATTTCATCTTCACAATTTGGATCACAATCTGTTATGCAAGAGAGACTCTCCATTTGTTCATTGTTGGATGGCACGATATCCTCTTCTAATTCAGCTTCTAAATTAGTTTTGATGTACTCCCCAAATGATGTGTCCCCACCAATATCATTAATGCTGCAATCATCTTCCAAATCTGAAAAATTGTAATTAGAGATCCCAGTGGTAGATTCTTCATTAGTTTGTTGCATCATTTGAGCATCCATGACATCACTACTAGATTTATAATTTCCAGTATCCATGTGTTTTGTCCCAAGCATGCAATCAAGAAGCTTATTCACTACATCAAAAGCATATTGTTTTGATGACTCTAACCAACAAACTGATTCAGGCTCCCATGCTCATGCATATTGTGTAACAAATGTGGGTCTTGTAGGCCTATGATGTGGAGGTAATTGCATATAGATGTCTACCATCCTATTATATAAAGAGTTTCTATCCTCTCCTTCGTATTTCCTTATGTCAAAAAATGTATCTAAGGGGGAAATTCCACATTTTGATTCTATAATGGAGTCTTGGCTTTGAGTATGTACATCATCATCTTCTTCTTGATTATGTAAATAATAATCATTTTTGTCCTCATATTGGCTCAAGAATATTTCTTTCAGATCCTCCCATGAAGATATACTTTGCATAGGAAAATTTTTAAACCATTCCCTTGCACTATCCCTCATAGATCTTGAAAAATATTTCATAATGACATCCTCTAGATAAATTTGAAAGTTGACAATGACATTCCATAATTGTTCCATATGCTCATAAGTTGATTCATTCCATTCTCCATGAAATTTAGGGATATGCATTAGCAGTTCTATCTCATCGTAGGGGTAAGGATTTGGGTAGCCTTGGACATTACTAATGTTAAATGGTTTATCAACTATTGAGACAAAATTTGGCGGGCTGTATGGGTTTTGGTAAATCATTGATATTTTTTCAGGAAATGGATGATGAATATTCATTTGATGTAATGGTTGCGGTGCATAAGTGTTCTGTTATGAGTAGAGCACATTACCTTCATCATCTAAGTTCTCAGCTGTATCATGTGGTGCCTGTGGTGTCCAAGATCTCCTGGTATTTATGTCTTCATTCTCAATGTATGATGGCCTATTTGGTCATGTATTTGGAACACATTCGGCTCTCAAATGCAACCGTCATTGTTCCACTAGTCGTGTTTTTCATTTCTAGTAGAACCTTTGTTGTTCCAATTCTTCAAAATCTTTGATTGACCGATGCTTCTTTCTGCTCTTGACATCTTGACAAAATGTTATTGCTCCACAACATCCATGCATTATATATCAAATTAAAATAGAGTCGCCACCTACTTTTCCAAAAGTAAGAAAATGAAATGGATTTCTTTTGGTTTTCCCCAACGGGATCTCCAAAAAATAAATTTGAAACTTTGTTGACTCTAGAAATGGAAAGGCTAAATTTTTTTTCCTGAGTAATTCCCCAACGGAGTCGCCAATTTTTTGGTTCTCAAAAATGAAGGTTTGAACCACGAGAGGTTGCCAAGCTCTCACAATGTTATTGGCCAACTAACAAGGCCAACCAGCACAGTTGAACCTTCTACTCTTAAGGCTCTACTAAACCCAAGCAGGTGTACCTAATGAATAATGCAGATTTAAATGTGTTTCCTAGTTGATCAATCTATCCACAATGGAAAAGGGTAGTGGACAGATAAAATTACTACACCTACTCCTACTCCTACTACACAAATGAAAGGTTCTGAAAAAAGTTGTTTATATGAAATATTTTCTCTGGGTTCTAATAGGTCAGTGCCTTCTATCCACATGGGCAATGGAGTCAAATTATTAAGAATTGTATGTGTTGCCCTTTCTATCCTAATTCAAGTTGCTAGGCACTTTAAGAAATGAAGTTCTAATGACTGGCGTATGACTTGCATAAATTATGCTGGAATGTTTTCTTACTAGGTTCACCTTCAACAATCCAAAAGAAAGCCTAAATCACTGTGACTCATTTAAAAGAATTTCATTTTGACTTGCAGACACCAGTTAACCAAATCACACAAGGTGAAATTTTCACTTTGATAAATCAAAAATATGCTTGAATATTGACTTAAATGATTTAAAAACTTCATGTTGGAGACAACTCAAATAAGAAATATGAATGATTATAACAAAACAACTGAAAACAGAAAGAGTATCACCAATTCAAAATGATTTGTCCATTGATTAGCTTCAAACAAGCTCTATACATTATTTACATTCCCAGTTCTTCATTTTTTGGAAAAATCTAATTCCTACTATCTAACTACTACTCTCCTCCTTCCAGCAACTGATTTTCAAATATTTATACAATGAAATCTCAGGGGTCATGACCCTTCACCTTTCTGGTAAAACCGTTTACATTTATGATAGAAATAAAGATATTTAATTAAGTTTCCTTTCGGAAAATTAAATATTTTTGCATAGTTCGCTTTTAAGTTTTCCAACTGTCTACACTTCACTCTATTTAATGTTGTGAAGTCTTCTTTACTTTTACTACTCTATCATGGTGAATTGTTTGACTGGTTGTGGTATCATGGTGGCCACTTCTCTAACCTTTCATCCTCCTTACTGCACAAATGTGCCCCGCAGTTCCAGCTCTGGCCAACCATTGGAAGCTATTCTTTATTATTACCGCTCTACTGTCATGTCACCTTCTGCCACCCATGGTATGATGGTATCTATCTTCTCTCTTCCTACTGCCTTACCATGGTCATTATCTTTCTCCCCAATGGTATGGAGGTTTAAAATGTCACGGTCTTCTCTATTGTTTATAGCGGTCACCGCGGTCTTCTTGATGATGGCTAGTGGTACCGCGATAGCTATCTTCGCTACATTGCTTCCACCCACCGCTCTACCACGGTCTACTTTCTAACCATGTGCGATATAGCAGTAAACATTATCTATTACTCCTCACTGCTTACCAACTGCCCACTGCACTATCATGGTCACTAGCTTAACTGCCAGCGGTATTGTGGTATGGCTTTACTGCTTCCTCGTGGCCTCTTCACAGTATCGCGGTAACTATCTCTAAATGCCCTGTTGTTGCTTACCAACTATTTACCATGGTAACAGTAACTGCTCATTGTGGTACCACAGTCACTGGGTTGATCATGCACGGTGTAGTAGTGGCTGCTCAATGACTGCTAGGTTGTCTGTTTACCGCGCCACCGTAGGCTATTTGATGGCTACCCACGGTAGAGCGGTAGGAAATTGAAAGATGGGAAATTTAAAAGTTTTAAGATAGCGATATGAAATATAAAGTGTTTTAGCATCTTAGAAGGTAATGAAATGAGTTGTTTCTGAAAAAGATAGGAAAATATTAGATTAAAATGGGGAAACCTTAGGGTGTTCTATGAACATTTTTTGGTTCTAATAGACCGGATGCAAACTTATACAAAAGGATGAATCTCCTAAAGAAAATCAAACAAGATATAGGTCAATGATTGGTGGATTTTTTTATTTGACTCAGACAAGGCCATATATAATGAATGTTGTGTGTATGATTGCTATATTTCAAGTAGATCCTAAGGAATCATATGTAACTATTGTAAAAATAATTTTCAGATACTTGAAAGGAACAACTAATTTTGGTTTATGGTATCCAAAGGATGATAATCTTAGTGGCAGAGCCTATACAAATGCTAATTGGGCAAGTGATACTAATGAAAGGAAAAGTACAGGTGGTGGTGCCTTCTTCTTAGAGAAGAAGCTGGTGTCTTGGCTAAGCAAAAGGCATAACTCAGTTTCCTTATCTACTACTGAAGCATAATACATTGTTGTTGCTAATAATAGTACTGAAGTAATGTGGATGAAGCAAATGCTAAGTGATGTCAAGACTGAGTATGGAGAGATTATTACCATATTCTATGACAATTCAAGCACCATAAACATTTCTAAGAATCTAGTAATGTATTCAAAGACAAAGCACATATCCATCAAGTATCACTTCTTAATAGATAAAGTGAGTGAGAAAGAAGTTAGACTGGAATATGTACCTACCAAAGAGAAAGTTGCAGATATTTTCACTAAGTCATTGCCTAAGGATACTTTTGAGTATCTCAGAAGAAAGTTAGGGGTGATATCCCCTTATGATAAGAACTAAGTGATGTAGGTCTTTGCACCAGTCTGTGAATTAATAGTTATATCTTATTCCAAATTGATGTTGTGGTGGCTACTACTTAGGGGGAGTAGTCACATGTTTTAAGTTATATGGTTTAGAGCTTGTGTAACTTTTCCATTGATGTCAAAGGGGGAAAATTATAATGTGAAAAACCTTTGTAGAACAAAGGGGGAGTTTGTTGAAAACAAAGCTAGCTAGATTGATGGTATTCTTTTTTTCACGTCATTTGTTTCCATCAATGCCAAAGGGGGATTTTGTTGGATGTTGTGGTTGTGCTACTAATATTTGGTTGTCACTGATGTCAAAACTATTAGTATTGGTGATGCTTAAGGTTGTATATGTTGAGGATATTGAGAAAATTGTAATAAATATGTTTATAGGTAGCTAGTGAAGCTGAGAAGGTCAGAGTGGTGCAAAGTTATGTACACTAATTTTAAGGTGTTGCACTCTAATGGGTTTATTTTTGAACCTATCTAGTATTTTTTCTGGAAGTCTCAGTGATATGCATCGAGATTTGTGTAAGTTATGTGTTCTAGTGTTCCTACAATCATTTTGGTACTATAGCAATTGTTCTTGAAAGAAGAAGTTGGAATTCTGGCAATTCCAGTTGTTTCGTATGTTCATGTGATAGTCATGGATGATTCTAGATTATGTTTTATCTTTTTTGCATGTCCACGCTATTTGGTGTGATCATGATCAAATATGTTTTTTGATGTATGTTTGGGTTTTCATGTTCTTGGCCGACATGATGGTGGTAGTGTGTTGCAGATCCTTATGGATTAATTTTATTGTTGTTTTTCATATTCAAGGATGTTGATTTGGGTCCTCTCTATGTTTTGATCGACTTGTGTTGGTGTGCATTAATATTTATTTATGTATTAAGGCCAACAGTTGTAATTCAGTTATTATTTGTGGTTGATAGAGTTGTTGATGTAAATCCTTGTAGTGGATATATAAGAGTGATTAGTTTTATCTTTTTTATATATGGATGAGAAATCTCAATTAATGTGTGTGAAGTGTATGTGTGAGAAAAGTTCAAATCATTCGAGTGTAGAGAAGAGTGCGAAGGAGTTTGAGAAAAAATAAATTGTGCCTAGCCGGAACTGTCATCAAGCTTTTGTAGAAGCTACTTTCTCAATTCTTCCAATTCATATGGTTTTAATCTGATTGTGTTATGTAAGGCAGTGAACCTTCCTTTGAGCAGTGAGCTCTAGGTAGTGTGCTTGAATGAAAGTGCATTCCCTATTCATTCTTCATTAAACTTTTAATATGGTATAATTTTGGATTAACCTCCACCATGTTTTTCTCCCTTAACAGGATATCCATGCAAAATATTCGTGTTATATGTTTTTGATGTGATGCTTACTTCTTGATTTTACTATTAATCATCAGATCTAAAATTAAAGGTTAATAAGTTTGGTTAATTTATAATTTTTGTGACAACTGATTTAACCCCCCCTTCTTAGTTGTATCTTCTTATTTTTCCAATAGAGGGACTATTAATTTACAAGTTTTGTTAGATATTAGAATTATGTTTTCCCTTGTCCTTTAAAGTGCACCATTGTACTGGTTAAGGCCTTAATGAGACCGATATAATCAATACTAATTCTTGGGAACTCTAAGATTGTCTAATGATAGTTTTCCTTTGGTTTTAGTCACCTATCGAGGTGAAAATGGCCATATCAAACAATGTCCCAAGACATAAAGGGATAAATTGGGAATGCATTGTTTGCCAAATAGTTTCCATTACCATTAATACTAGTAGGCCATAATACTACATGATGAGAATCACTCTAAGAGTAGTACTCCCTCTTGTAAATATCACACCCACTATAATTTTTCGTTTCCCCACACTAATTTATTCACTAGATATTCTTTCTAATTGAATATAGATTGAATTTTTTATTCGCATACCTACTGTAGTTTAGAAAAATGTATCCCTTTACATTTTCACACTTGTTTGGGCCCTCAATACTAAAATTGGGCTTCTTTATGCCTTATTTTGTCTTATTTTTCATCCACGAGCCTTATTTAATGCATTTCTCTAAGGATAATCCTACCACTTAACTAATGACCAATGATAATTCATGTTTTTGCATTATGTTTTCCACATCTAGTGATCTATGACTCATATGCCACCTTGGGCATATGGGTACCACCTAGGTTTTGGGGCCTAATCTTGAATATTTTATTGAGCTTATCTTTTCTTGAAATTTGTGTCCCAAGCTTAGGGTATTGTGACTCATATGCCCCAACTGGCTTATGAGTCTCGCTTTAGATTAGACCTATTTTGAATTCATTTTTTGGTAGGATTTTATTCTCCTAGATTTGATGTTAGCTTGTAGTGTTGTAATTTTGGGAAATATGGCATAAACAAGTATAAATACAATGTTATTTCACATATTTTCTCCTAGAATTTTAATATAAGAATTCCTATAGTAAGTTTATGAGATCAAGAGCATTCAAAAGCTGATTATAAAGAATTTTGGAGAATCAATTCAAGATTCAAGCAACGTGTCAAAGTCATCATGCATCATGTGTTTTTTTAAGCTAACATTTGTGATGTAGGTTTTCATGATTCAAGCAAGCATTCAAATATATTATCTCATATCAACAATAAAGAATCAAGATCTACATTCATGCTAGCTATTTCATACAAGATAGTAGCCTTTATTCTAAGGGTTTGGTGAGTTGTGACATTGCATATTGCTCATTCATCATTCCTACATGCTTTTCTATTTTATTTCGAGGTTTTATTTCCAAAATGGGGTTTGACCAAGGCAAACCCCTATAACAGGGTATGTGCAAGATCATCATGGAAAGATAGGCCCTTAAATGGAAATGAAAATTTAGAAAATCAAAGTTTGTAATTTTTTTCCAAGTAAATAATTAATTATGATTTTTTTATTAGAAATTTTATAAAATAGAAAAACTTGTATGTATGACCACCATAACTTGGTCAAAACTTCATGAAATTCATATTTTTCTTTAATCCTATAGTATGTGAAGCATAGAATGTGATTTATGTTTTAGATTCAAAAAATGTGATACCGTTTGAAAGCTATAGATGTTTTTCAATCAGTCTATCAATCAGGACTTTAGTCGTAATTCAAATAGAAAATGAATAGTAATTATTTATTAAATTCAAAGTAAAGAATAATTTATATTGGTGGAAATATGAGAATATCCTTTAAAAACACATTTTGTTTCATCAATTTTGGGTAAAAAAAAAGTCATCAACCACATGGGCCATCATATCACTTACATATCGCCACTTTTTTTCCCATCATGATCCTAAATATATGGGCAACAAATCAAAATGTTCCCCTCTACATGTTTGGTTGTAGATTTAGGTCTTTTGAGGCTTGAAGATCCTTTGAAGACAAAGTTATAAGATTGAAAAAAGGTGTCAAATTTTTCAATAAGTCGTCATCTTGAGGAAAAGTCACCTACAAGCAAGAATTCAAACTTTCAGACTTAGAGATCATATAAGAGAGAAGCTACAAAAGATCACTAGAGGATACTAAAGTTGTATAAAAACCCTAATACTGGGACTAAAATGCCACGATAGGAATATGAGTCCCAGTATACCCCTTTTCAACATTTTTTTCTAGATCTCGGTTTATTAGTTGCAGATTCCAAATTTAGTCTAAAACCCTAAATTGGGACAAAATCACCCAGTCTAGTGTATGAGTCCCAATTCACATCAAAATTCATAATTTCGGGATTGCAAACCTTCTTTTTAACATTTCCAATCTTCTAGGTGCTTCTCTATTCATTATTAATTTATTATTTTGATTTCAAGTTTCGGGTATGTGCAGGATCATGATGGGCCAAAAAGTGGCGATATGTAAGTGCTATGATGGCCCATCTGGTTGATGATTTCTTTTTACCCAAAATTGATGAAATTAAAAGGATTTCTAAAGGAGATTCTCATCTTTCCACCAATATAAATTATGCTTTACTTTGAATTTAATAAATAATTATTATTCATTTTCTATTTGAATTATGACTAAAGTCTTGATCGATAGGCTGATTGAAAAATATATGTAGCTTTCAAATGGTATCACATTTTTTGAATCCAAAACATGAATCACATTCTATGCTTTGCATACTATAGGATTTAAAAAATAAAAATAGAATTTCATAAAGTTTTGACCAAGTTAAGGTGCTCAGACATATGATTTTTTATATTCTTTAAAATTTGTAATAAAAAATTAATAATTAATTATTTAATTGGAAAAAAATTACAAAAAAATATGCATCACATCAAGACATGAGTCCTCTAATTATATATAAAATATTATAAAAAAATATTATCATTTTATTGTAGTTAGGGTGGTCAGACAGACACCTACTTCTAATTTTTTCCCTGAAATTTAAGTACTGCTACATTGAAATTTCAAATTTTCACCAAATAGTTTTTTGTTTTTAAAAAATAAACCTAGTAGTTTAGAAACTACATTCAATTTTCTACAGATTCTATTCTTGCATATTTTTAAAATAATATAGATAACTTATTCAAATTTTTACATCAAGTTGCCTACCCTGATTTTTTGAATATTCATCACCACTTAAGGGCCTATTTTTTCCATGATGATCCTGCACATACCCTTTCATTTTATAGGTCATATAATTAGAGTTGCATACTGGTTTTATTTCTTTCTTTCTAAGCATTTAATTAGTGGTGAACCCCTCTTTAATCAAACCTAAGGATACCTTGTAGCAATATTTTTTCCTAATTGAATCATTGGGTTGAGTTCTCTAGGGTTTCCTTTAATAAACTAAGAGTGAAATAGGTCCTAACCTCCTAGTTATGCCTCCCAAAAGGTTGAACCCTATTTCCTTGTGTTTATTTTGATGAACCCAACCTTCAAACCCTTTATTTCTAGTTTAGAGTGCATTAAAGTGCTAAACCTAGCTTACATTCACTTTGCATTAGATCTTACAATGGTTAATTTGCATTTATGGTTTGTAAACTTTGCATTAGTGAAAAGTGAATATAGGTTGCATTTTTACATCTTAACTCATTCAAATTCACTGAGAATCTATATTTCACATAGTCAAGACAACATGCAAGTTAGAAACCTTAAACGCAACTCATAATTTGCTAAATTTGGTGTAAAAACCCTAATCTAGGACTCATTCACCCCTCTAGATGATTTAGTCCCTATATAAGTGGTTTTTATAGATTTCTAGGAATTCTATGTTGTTTGTTTTCAATATTTGAACCTTCAAAAAACCCTAATTGAGACTCATACACCCGTCTAGGAAATTTAGTCCCATATCAAACCTAAATCTGCAATTTATAGCATTAAAAAATTCATTTTTATGTTTCTATTTGTTGTTGTTAGATCTTTGTTTTAGTTTGCTGAGTTTCTATTCCATTCATTTCATTAGATCTACCTTAATTTGGTTTCATTTCAAGTACATGTTCAAATTTGGATATAATTAGATTTCTAAACTTTTCTTTCATATTTAGCATTAGTTCATAGTTTCATAAGATTAGATTATATTTGGCATTTGTTAGAAAACAAAAACAATCAAACACATAAAAAAAAATGGTCAACCTTGTAGAAGGCATATCATTCAAACCCTTTAGTAGTGATCAATTTGATATGCTAGATGAAGCCCTTGATGACTTCATCTCTCCTAGATCATCCACTAAAGCTTTGATACAAGAGGATGCAAGCATCAATAAACATGACAATTATAATTGTTCTTCTCCCAATACCTCTCCTATTAGTGACAAAGGTATCTTGGTGAAAGAATGTGCAATCATAGAGAATCATGAAATTCTTGTTTATCCTTCTCCTCCTCCCCCTTGGTAATTTATTATAACACAAGAAGATGAGATCATTGAAATTACTCTATCTGGTCTCCATTCAACTCCCAACACCTTCCTTACTTCACAAAATTCTTTAGTGAAAAAGGATACAATCATGAACGATCATGACAAACATATTTTTGTGGAGGATATGTTGATATGAAGAGATCCAATTATTCAAATCTATGTAAATCCTACCTCTCTTACTTGGTAAGACATTATAGTACATGGGGATGTAATTATAGGTAGCCATGCCAATCAAACATGCCCTTCTCCTAATATCTCTTCTAGATACGAAGAAGATAGTTTGGTGTTAGAAGATACACTAATTGATAGTCATGAGAATCCTTTTTCTCCCTTTCCTAATTGCTCTACCATTTAAGAAGACATATTTGAAAAAAAAATCCAATCATTGGTAAGCAAGAAAAACTTATTTATTCTTCTCTTGATTCCTCCCTTATTTTTGATTAACCTACTTTACAAAATCTAACCATGGAATGTGATGAACCTCTTGTTTTTCACTTTCCTAAAACGGGTGGGTGTATGGAAATGGGTAGCAATTCCATGGACACCCTGAATTGTTTTTTGAAAACCATAACGCAAGTGCGTTATAATGCATACGCGTTATGTCTCCGTTAAGCCTAGACTAGGTCTTGGCAACTACAAAGAAATAACATGCTCGTGTTATTTACTATTAAAAGCAAAAAAAAAAATGCAAATCTCTCATTTGCATTTTGACTGGTTTTGCTGTTGCACTCATGGCCAAAAACCCCACAATATTGTTCTCGCATTTTAGGATTTGAATCTCTTCACCAAAAATCTATATTTCTTCACAACGATGGTGCCATGACGATGAGGAGCTGTGAGAGGTAAGGATTCTATGGTTTTTTTTTTGAATTTGTTAGTTTTAGGTTGAATTTGATAACTATTGTTTTTCAATTTTTAGGAGACGCAAATCAACCTGCAAACCCTCAAAATCCTCAACAGGAAGACCAACCAAATCCTCAAGATCAAAATCAACCACAACATCAACCTCCTCCACCAATCACTCAACCCCCTCCTGGCACTCAACAAAATTTAATTAGTTAAATTGAGAACAACATAAAACAAATTAAGGATTTGATCAATAGGTTGAGTGATCCAAATGGTTCAACCACAGAAAGAATCACCCTAGCAAATTCATTGAAAGATATGTTAGAAAACATAGATTCAATTAGCAAACAAATAACTGGATGGGAAGATAGGAGGCAGGCGGCTAGGGACTATTATGCAAATAAACTATCATACAAGGATGTGAAGGATTTAAAATTTACAAAAGGTGATTTGTGCTCATTATTCACCGAACCATGTACAAATCAAAATCTTACCCTCAATGCGAAGAGGTTTCCTATCCACTAGTGCCACCACTGATAGATTAGGGACCGGTTTTATGATAGGTGGTACATGGTCTTTGATTACCCACCGTGCAATAATTGTGAGGTCCCACAATAATTTCTTAGGAAACTATACTAGGATGATTACCCACCGTGCAACAATTGTGAGGTCCCGCAATATTTCTTTAGGAAACTATATAGTAAGTTCATATTGAAAAAAATCCCAAATTATTTTGATATGAGGTATTTCTAGGGGAGAGGTGGGGGGTCAGCTCAGGATAGACCTGGAGCATAGCCGGATCCTATGCAACAAGGTAGACAAGCTCTCGCTAGGCCACCTCATGAGAACATTATTATGCCTTCCATCACAAAGGAAAGTGTTGACGTAGAGACATTGCAAGCAATCAACACTTTGACCCAAAGTTTCATCCATCATACTAGCCCTATTCTACAATGCCATCTAGGGGAGTCTTCGAGTGGTGGTGTTCCAACACATGTGTATCAATTTTGTAGGGCTACTTGTTCACATGACCCCACCGACCCTTAAGAGACTAGTATGTAGGATCCATCTACAACTATGGAGATGGAGAGGGCAGTTGACATTTTGCATGAGGCATATGGCATTGATAGTCAGGTAAAAGTTACTGCATGTGTTCATTGAATTTAATTTATTAAATTTCAATTTTGAAATGCAAGATTAACTAATTTTTTTTTATGATTTTAATAAAATTGCAGGGTCACAGTGTTGAGATTGGATACACCGGCCCCCCACCAACCTATTTTTGCAGTACACCTATCACTAGGGTATGTAACTAGTAAACAATTATAAATTTATTGCATGTTAATGGCATTGTTTTACGAATGGTAATTTAATATGCATTTTTGGATGTTGAACAAACTAATATTGGAGGTTTTGATGGAACGCTTCCTAGTGATGGTGGATTTACTCAAACCTTCATGTAGGTAATAGAATAAAGAGTTTAACTAATGAATCAAGTAATTAATAGATTTGTGTAGTTTATACATGCACATCATTGATTACATTGAATAATTTATTGCTTTATTTTCAGTTGTTGTGAGACGATACACCTCCGAATGTGATGAGGGCAATGGATATTGGTGTGACATATTCTATACAATCCTTGATGGCTTTGACATAAGAGGTATGAGGCAAATTAGTAAATTTCAATTTACATTTATTGTTATAAATGTTAGTTAGTGAAAAATCAAACCATTACTGATTCACGTAGTTTAATTTCTATTTGTATGGTTTATATAGGACTTGAGCATGCCTAAGCATGGGTGTGAGAATATTTCCCTCATGGAGAGAGATCATGAGATGGCTGTAAGTGATTATTTTGTCAAATATATCATTTTTAATAATGTAATTTCTATATTTTCATGTCTTTACTTCTTAATGTAATAGTTAAAACTTCACCATGAACTAAACCCTAGGAGGAGTAGAAGGAGCATTCCATGAGCATAGAAAAAATGAGTGACAAACCTATCCCCATCCAAGAAAAAAGGAAAGGGAAAGATTTTATTTCCAGGGCATGGAGAGCAATGACTTTTGATTCCAAAGTCCTTTGTTGTATGCCTACATGGCACTTTTGTACATATTTTTTATTGGACATATTTGACATTGTATGCCTAGATGGCATTCTCGTAAGCCTATATGGCTATTTTGTACATATATTTCATACTTATATCGACATATATTGATGTATGCCTACATGGCTATTTGGTTAATACAAATATCTTTTATCGATGCCTGTCCATATTTGCATTCTAAATTGATGGTTCAATAGATATGAGTTATGTGTATTCAAGTGTATACTTTATAACTTACGTGTATACTTTGTGACTTATGTGCATTCGAATGTATACTTTGTGGCTTACATGTTTTCATGCATATACCTTGTATTCGTGCATATACTTTATTTTAATTTGTGTATACTATGTATTCGTGTGTATAGTTTTTGAGGCTTACGTGTTTTTGAGTACTTGTACTTCCCTTATTGACATGTACATGTTTGAATTATTCATGTGTATAATTATTAATTGGTTAGCCCTAGCATTGATCTATGTCATCCTTAATGCATGATCCTTGGGATGGCATAAGAACACCCTCAAGGTCAAAAGGAGTTTCACATGCATTCTTCATAGGCTCATTTTGGTAGTGAAACCAAAAACCTCTTGCATCATTGAAATGATTTTTTTTTTCCTTTATAGCAGGTCTGAAGCCATTATCATTCTCCATTAGTTCTTCATGTATCCACTCCCCATTAATGGTTGTCTCATGACCTTCATGAAACCAAGCACTTATCTCATTTATGATAGAAGAAATGTATGAAGATTTATCTTCCTCCTTATGAACCATTCATTATCATGAGAGATAGGTTCTTGTGAACCACTATTGATGAATCATGGGTCAATGAGTTTGACTTGTAAAACTACACGATTGAATGTTGATAGCAATATCATAATATTTATATATATAAATGTGTTATTTCCTTCAGCTAAAATTTGTGCTTATACTTATGTGATTGATGTATATTTGTGTATGGGATCATAGTTATTTCTATTTCATGATGCTATTGTGTCTTTAAGGTTTATTTATTAAAGGGTGCATGAAAAAAGTTTTAAATCCTTAAAAATCTTTGAATTTCTTAGGTTTTTCTATTTGTCAAGTCTTGGCTCTGAGCCCGAGTCCAAGTCAAAAAATGGCTTGTCAAGTCTGAGGCGATTCCTAGTCTTGTAACATTGGTGTGAACACATCGAGGAATAATGTATATGCAAATGAAGAGAGAACCCATCCTTATTTCCAAACAAACCATGGTATAGATATGGTTGGTCGAGATAAAACATCACTCTTCTCGATAGTTCGAACCATAATATTTCATGGCTACAAACACACCTTCATTGCATGTGTGTTCTTGATCCTACTGAAGAAATGGTGGAACATGTTCTAGATCAAATATTGCAACCCTAAGTCCACAAGAAGTTTACTTGTCCTAATTTTTGCAAATTTCTTTAAGATGTTCATCCTTCTTGACTAATGTGAGCTGTTGATGTCATCTAGATCTTTGAAACTATCTGCAATCATGTGCAATACTATAGAAGCTAGAGCTATATCTAATACTAAAAATGACTGCTCAATGGAATCCTAATAGCATTATCACAATTTTCCACATTGTAGAAAATACCTCCTACTTATAAAATGATGAGCTAAAGGGGCTCTATAATGAATGTTTCATAAGGCACAACACTTGCTAAAGGTTTTGCAAATGGGGCTGCAAGCTAAGTGGGTTTAACCTTGGGAAAAAAACGTTGTGGTTAAGCGCTTGAGCTAGAGTATACTAGAATGGGTGACCTCCCGGGAAGGCCTAGTGCCTCACCTCTATGAGCATCACCTAGATTTAATGAGTGCTAACTAGGCCATTCAACATCATTTCAATTTTTTTGCTTTAAGAAAATTACAAATTTGCAACTTTAGACTCCTCCAACCTAAGGCATCGATCCGGTGGAACATAGCTCAGAGCGATTCCACATGTTTCGGTGAAAAAGAGGACCATGCCTAGCATAAAAGTACCTATTTGGATGTGTTGGAATAGTCTGCTTGGTCACACAAGTTGTAGAGTGAAAGTTGCACCACTTTGCAACTTTGCACTACTTGAATTTGACACTTTTTCCATCAAGTGAAAATCCACCACCACAAGAAAACCACTCCAAGATAGCCAAAACCAAGAGAGGTTTTTCTAGAGGGGCCCAATGCCTTCATATAGGATTGATGAGAAGTTTCTAAGTATAACAATATCCAAGTAATAGCATGCTAAATTTTGCAGCCAGTTTGTAGTTTGGACCCTTCAAGGATCGATCCAGTGGAACATAGCTCAAAGTGATTTCACATGTTTCAATACAAAAGAGCACCATTCCTAGCATAAAAATACATATTCAAATGTTTTGGAACAGCCTGCTTGGTCACACAAGTTGCAGAATGAAAGTTGCACCACTTTGCAACTTTGCACTGCTTGAATTTGATGCTTTTTCTATCAAGTGAAAATCCACCGCCATGAGAAAAAAACTCCATGATAGCCAAAACCAAGAGATTTTTTTCTAAAGGGGCCCAACACCTTTCTGTAAGATCAGACGAGAAGTTTCTAAGTGTCACGATATCCAAGTAATAGAATGTTGAAGTTTGCAGCCATTTTACACTTTGGACCCTTAAGGGATTGATCCGGTGAAACGCAGCTCAGAGCGATTCCACGTGTTTCAGTGTGAAAAAAGACCATGCCTACCATAAAAAACCTATTCAGATGTGTTGGAATAGTCCGCTTGGTCACACGAGTTGCAGAGCAAAAGTTGCACCACTTTGCAACTTTGCACTGCTTGAATTTGACACTTTTTCCATCAAGTGAAAATCCGCCGCCACAAGAAAACCACTCCAATATAGCCAAAAATGAGAGATTTTTCTCTAAAGGGGCCCAACTTCTTCCTGTAGGATCGGACGAGAAGTTTCTAAGTGTCATGGTATCTGAGTAATAACATGCTGAATTTTGCAACCATTTTGCACTTTGGACCCTTAAGGGATCAATCCGGTGGAACGTAGCTCGAAGAGATTCCACATGTTTCAATGTGAAACAAGACCATTCCTACCATAAAAATACCTATTTGTATGTGTTGGAATAGTCTGCTTGGTCACACAAGTTGTAGAGCGAAAGTTGCACTACTTTGCAACTTTGCACTCCTTGAATTTGACACTTTTTCCATCAAGTGAAAATCAGCCACCATGAGAAAACCACTCCAAGATAGCCAAAACCGAGAGAGGTTTCTCTAGAGGGGCACTATAGTGTTCTTTAATCAGCTTAATAACTAGGAACATGAATTGCTCTACTCAGGGATTGGACATCACAACTGGTAGTCATAACCTACTAAAGAACCTCATTTCATCATCAACCCAGGGACGTAAACTTGAAATGGGTCAACACAATATATGCACTAATCACCCTTCTAGACATACATGATTCCTAGAATGCTTTATACTGAAATTTAAATTACTGGAAACAAATTTATTGGATAACTTGCTTGGAAATGAAAACTTGAAAGATAAAACTACTCTGCGTCTAGTGGCTGCAAGAATAGTTGACAGCTCTGTGTTTTTGCCAGCTGTAGGAACAGTCACATTAACTTCTATGAAGGAAAATGCAGCTATTCTAGCTTGCAAAATAAAAGTATGGACAGTTCCCTAAGTGGGCCCCCTTAGGTAATGCCAAAAGTAGACAATAGATTAGGTGAAAAACTTCATAAGCTTTATTGATTCAATCTAAACAAGTACATACCACAATCTCTTGACTGAATTTCTGAAACTGAAAAATGTGTTACAATACCAATTTTTCTCAACTCATTCTCTGAAGGAGAATGGGATATTTATTGAAAATTGATCCTAACTACTAACCAACCTTCCCTTATAAAACAGAAGGCATTTATTACATTTAACTAACTTAAGTAAGGAGGTGAATGACAATGTAAGAACTAAGTCAAATCTATTTAATAGTCTTAAAGCGCCATCATCCTAGATTCATGCAACTCCAAGACGCCTGGCCTAGATTTCTAGAACACTCTCTGTACATGGTGGATGAGTTGAAACTGTCTCCCCATCTTTTATTGTTGAACCAGTCTTTATGGATTTGGTCTTCTATTCTTCAAGTGGAAATTGAATTCCCTTCCTCCAATTGTGGTACCTACAAAATATCTTGCCATCTTTTCCTCAGGAAGAAGGTTAGCTCAACACATTCATCTTTTAAGACAATCCATTAATTTTATTCATTCATTCATTAAGTATTAAACTAAGGAAAACATTATTTCAGATATGGCTGTAGGAAGGTTTTATGATCACAAAAAGCCATAAGGTATTTATCAAACTAATAAAACATTAAAGGTAATAATCATGGGAATTTTTATCATAATATACTCATCATATTTAAGTCATAAAAGGTTTATGTCCTATCCCATAATAAGACTGAATGTTTGTTTTACCATAATAAAAACAAAAAAGTATTTATAAAAGTATGATCAAAATGCACCAAAGACTTGGCTCATCACTCCCCTCAACCAACTACTTGTTGGACCCTTCAACAAGTCTAGCATTCCTTCTTTTGGAAAACTCTCTCAGATCTATACTTAGTTTCTACCCACATTCACCATTTTGAAAGCTCCAGAAGTGAGCTTGGATTGCCTCTAGCCTTTGCGATCTATTATCAATAGAACTTTTGTTATAAGTGTTGTTGTCCCCTTGTATTTCTAATAATGGCCATAGGAGAATAGGCAACTGCATAACCAATGGCAACCAATTCTCCCTCTTTGTTCTAGCATTCCTCATGTACCTCTCTGCCCTTTTGGTTTCTACATACAAGGTATTGGGAGTATGTGGTTCTGCTCTTTTTAATTGAAATGAAAGATGCTCCCATCTATTCTGAATGTGCAGGGTTGCAGCATTAAAATTACTGTTTATAATTTGGGAATATTGTGAAAATACCTCTTGTCTTAGAGGCTCAATCAATGGCCTACCTCTTTCATCTCTCCACAATTTCTTCCAATCAAAGTAAATATCCATTCCATTTCTAGATTCATTTCTTACAGATAATGGCATATTTATTGTATCATGCATATGGCTATCAAATTGTTCCCCTCTGCTTATTTCATTGGTGATCCAGGAGATCAGAGCATTGATATGAATATCACCGACATAACATAAGGGATTCCATTCCTTATCCTAGGATACAGCCAAATTGTCCAGATAAAACTCACACAAAAGGTTCCTTATATGCAGAGGTGAATCCCTGTATGCTTCATAAAATTCCTTAGAGGTATTTAAAGAAGGATTCTTCCCTTTCCAGACTCTAATTAGTTGGAAGTTCAAATACAGGTCCTTGAGATACATTACGTAGATGGGTGAAGGTGCTCGATACTACATCAGCTGTGGAATGAGCTCTACCACCTAGTTGAGAGTGTCATTCAAGTTAGCAATTTCTAGATTCTTGTTTTGGACTATCCTTTGTAGTCTCTCAATTTCATGTGTAGAAGCAGTCTGTTGTTGCTAAAGCTCTTCAAAACATGCCATTCCTACAACAAAGTTTGTGACATGGAGTGGTGGTCTATGATTATAGCATACTGCAGGTGTCTCTTGTACCTCTTCAAGTACATCCTCCTTTCCTTGTTCTTCTTCTTCTCCAATTACTTCTGCATTATGTGATTGTTCAAGGTTATCCTGTCCCAAATCACCATCTTGTTTTTGACCTTCCTATAGCTGCTCTTCTTTGGACGGTAACACAATCGGTTCTTCCTCCTTATCATCACATTCCATACCTCCTTGTAGCTACTCTACAATGGTTGCCAACTCATTCAGACTAGCCCCTTCAGGTGTACTCACAACCTCCTCGATAACAGATTCTTCTTCTCTCAGTTCCGGACTGGAAGGATTTGAAGATGGTGTGGCAGGAGTAGTATTAAATGATTGGTGGGCTGCCTAGTTTTGGAGCCTAGAGCTCCTTCTTATGGAAGTAGGAACTATTTTATGCCTTTTGGACGGTTTTGCTGCAGGAACAAAGATGTCTCCCTTTTTCTTTCTTTGTATAGGCTCAGGGGTTGCTACAACATAAGTTTTTCCTTTCCTATCCTTCAGACACGACTCAGGAATTTTGATAGAACCTTGTGCCAGCTGCTTGGGAGTTCTTTCAGAAAGAGGAACATCATCCTGTGAATCAAATGATTCCTGAGGAGGGGACATAGCAACAGAGGTCTGGCCTATGGACTGGGAGGTCCATTGCTTAAAGGTAAGAGGTTCACCCCTAGGTCCTACATTTTGAATTTTAGGGTTGAATTGGATAGTGAATTCCTCCTAGGTCATTCCTAATGCATCTTGAATGGATTTTTCAACAAGTAACTTAATAAGACAATGGTGAGATATAGTTTTAACCCTACCCTTTTTAAATTCAATGACACTATTTGATAGCAAGTTGTAAAGGAAATTGGGAATATTCATCAATAGTCCATGGCGTAAATGAGACAAAAGTTTAAAATGATGAGAATGTAGGACTGAAAACCTACCTTCACAGGTTATGTATTTGATGATATATCCTGCCCATGACACCCAATCCTCCAGTAGACTCATTCTTTGTTCACCTTTCTTATCTACCCATAGAGGAGGGTCATTTGGTTGAGTGAACTCAGCCCTGATGCTTCTTGCATATCTTCCTCTGGGAAATGGTTCTCCGACTTGAGGTAATCCTATGATCTCAGCAATTCTGTCAATTGACACATTGAATGTCATGCCTCTAACTTTTGCTTCCCCATCCTGAAATGTCCTCGTAAATTCCTCTACAATGTCTGTATTGAAAGTCCCAAGCTTTAGGAAGTAATTGAGCCACCCATATTTTCTGAATAATGGCACATGCAACACATCCTATAACAGGATGATATGGTCTATAGGCTCATGCCGAATCAGCTTACCTCCCATTTCCTTGGCTTTTTGTAATTAAATACATTAAGAAATTCTCAGCTAGCTTTTTCAACTAAACTTCCTATAGCCCAAATAATGAACCTTCTATAATTCTTCAGTACTCTGCCCTTCCCCTCAACTGAAACTTTTGAACTACTCTTCAAAAGTGACAGAAAAAAAGGGAAAACAATGTAATCATGCAATATTTTGGAGGGAGAGAGTAATCATGGATAATCGAAATACATTTAGGTTCATCATTGTAGGAAGGAAAGACTGTTTGATTTTTAATTACAGTTTCCAAATATTGGGGGTTCGTGACAACTGATGAGACAAGCTTATGGCGGTGATGTGGTGGAAGTTATGTCATAGAGAAACGTGCTCAATCGTGCGGATGAGCTAAAGGAAATGGCAACCATATAGGAAATTTGTTTGCACTAATTAATACTAAATTAAATGCAATAAATAAAGTAATTTAAACAATCTTAAAGTGAAGTGGAGCGTACCTGGAGAGAATGGTCGTAATTATCTGATGTGACCTCCTTCTTCATTGCAATGTGTGACAAGGAGAAATGTGGATGATGTGGAAGAGAGAGAGTGAGTACAGATTATGGATGAAGTGAATGAACAGAATGGGGATCTTAATAGATAACCCCTTTATTATGATTTGGTATGCACTTTTATGCATGGTATGGGAAATTGGGCCTAGGCTCAATTCCTTTGGCTGCAGGATAGTTGTCCTACTCAATTTTGAACTATTTCAGAAATCTTTCCTTTTCAATGGGTTTAGAGTAGAGCTTTAGGTGATGCCCATTAACTAATAGCTTGAATTTGACCTCATCAATGGTCCTTAATTGAACAACACCATTGGTGAAGACCTCTTCTATCTCATATGGACCCAACCATCTGGTTTGCAGTTTTCCTAGACTGTCCTTATACCGTGAGTCATAAAGCAGAGCCCAATCTCTTGCTTTGAATTTCTTTTCCTTGATGTATTTATCATGCCACCTTATTCATTGGTTTTGTATCATCTCAGTGTGCTACAGGGCATTCAATCGGAGCTCATTCAGAGCATTGAGTTGCATGACTCTATCCCTTTGTGCATTTGTTAAATCCATGTCCATCTCTAATGTTGTTCTTAGAGTCTTATGTTCGAATTCTATTGGCATCACAACTGTTTTACCATACACCATTTCAAAAGGTGTATATCCTGTAGCAGTCTTCTAGGTATTGCGGTAGGCCCATATAGCTTATGGTAACCTTGCAACCTAGTCCTTTCTATGCAAATCTATAGTTTTAGTCAGAATGCCCTATATGTCCATGTTGGTGACTTCAACTTGGCCATTAGCCTGGGGATGATAAGGAGTTGATTTCTTGTGACGTATATTGTATTCATTTACTAAGGTTATGATAAGTGTAGAGGTGAATTGTGCTCCTTGATCTGTCACTATTTCCCTAGGGACACCAAACCTAGTAAATATTTCTTCATAAAGGAATTCGGCCACTTTATTATCCCTAGCATGCTTCATAGTTTTATCTTCTACCCATTTTGTCACATAATTTGTGCATACAAGGATGTAGGACTTACCATTGGAAGGTGGATCAATTGGTCCTACAAAATCTAGTCCCCATTTGTCAAAGGGTGTAACAACAATTTGTGGGAATAGAGGCATCTCATCAAATCGAGTTGGTCTTCTCATCAAATCGAGTTGGTCTTCCCATCCTTTGGCATTTGTCACATCTCCTAGTATATTTGGCTGCATCGCTATGCAGAGTTGGTCAATAGTAGCTAGTATTTAAAATTTTAATTGTTGTTCTTTTGGCAGCAAAATGTCCACCACATGGCTCATCATGGCTTCCATGCAATATATCATGAGTGTCTTCCTCTTGTACACATCTCCTCATATTTTAATTTGGTCTTGTATAAAACATGTAATCTACAATCCAAGAAAAGTTAAAACTTTTCTCTACCAATAATCTTTTTTCCTTAGGGGAGAATTGAGGAGGAGTTCTTCCTACAGCCAGATAATTTTCTATATCGACATACCATGGGTGAATAACCTTGATTGCAAACAAGTGCTCATCAGGAAAGGAGTCTTCAATAAGTGCAGAGTCATCTTGCCTTTGAATTCTATAAAGGAAATCAACAACCACATTGGATTTACCTGGCTTGTCCACAATTGTAATGTCAAATTCCTGCATCCGCAACAACCATCTTGCCAGTCTCTCAACTATTGAGATTTTGTTCACGAGATACCTGATTGCTGCATGATCAGTGTGGAAAAATATCTGATAACTTGTGATGTAATGCCTGCATTTATTGAGGGCATAGATGATTTCCAACATCTCTTTTTCTATAATAGTGTAGTTTAGCTCAGCCCCTTGCAAATTTTTGCTTATGTAGTAGAGTGCATTTTCTATTGAACCACCCTTCTATCCTAACATGGCACCAATGGCATAATCCAATGCATCAGTATGAATATAAAATGGAACTCACCAATCAGGTCCTTTCAAAAAAGGTGCTTGTGTAAAGGAAACTTTTAAATCAAGGAATGCTTTTTCACATTCCTTGGTCCAAGAAAAATTTGTATCCTTCTTCAGCAGACTCTATAAGGGGCCTGCTATTTGGCTGAATTCCTTGATGAATCTTCTATAGTATCCAACATGGCCTAGAAAGCTTCTTAATTCTTTCTGCTTAGTAGGAAAGAGTAGATTAGAGATGACCTTAATCTTAGCTGAATCAACCTATATTCCTACAATAGAAATATAGTGACCAAGCACTATTCCCTCTTGTATCATCATGAATCACTTTTGACTATTCAGCGATAGGTTATAATCTTCACATCTCTGTAGTACTTTCTTCAAGTTAGCTTGAGCTTCTTCAAATGTTGCACTATAAATAGTAAAGTCATCCATGTATATTTCTATGCAATCATATGAGATGTTTGAGAAGATACTTATGACTACCCTCTAGAAAGTTGCAGGTGCATAGATACCTTAGGAAGAAATGGCATTTCTACCTCATGGGGTAGCAAGGTGTGTAAGCAATCAGTTGTTGTAGGATGATGAGATGATGCAGACGGAGGAAGAATGGTCTACAAGGAGCATGGATTTTTTTCACAATGAAATTATTCGGCTCTATAGTTATTTAGTAGGATATTGGAAAATATATCTTCTTTTTCTTCTTGCACAAAAAAAGGCTCTCTGGTAATCATCATTAAATTGGCCACAGATTTCACTCCATCCTCTTCTCCCAAATCGGCCCAAACGGCCTCTCCAGACTCAACTTGGGGTTAGGCTGGAGAATAGAGGGTAAGCTTCTTTGTGCTATACCCATCAGATATTGTCATGTTACCCGACCTACAACCAATGTAAGCATCAACAGTAGCCAACCAAGGCCTTCCTAGTATGATAGGGTATCCTTCCAATGATGCCTTTGGAGACAATACCATAAAGTCGGGAGGATACTCCCAGGAATCCAAGGTGACTACCAAGTCTTCAACTACCCCATTAGGTTTGACAGTTGAGCTATCAGCAAGCTGCAGTATTGTAGTTGTAGTCCTTAGGTCAAAAATACTAAGTTTTACAACCAGATCCTTTGTGATGACATTGGTAGCTGCACCAAGATCCACTAAAGCATTCTTAATTTGCAACCCATTAATATTGATCTCCACAATAGGGCTGCCTAGGTCTAAATATATTTTGGGATGGTCAGCTTCCCTAGCATTAAGTCAGAAAGTTGGCTTATGACATGGACAGTTTGAGGGTCTTTCTTTTTCCTCCCCAGTTTCTTCAAACATGCCTCTTTGATGGCTTTGCTATAGATAGGTACTTCTTTGATTGCTTGGAACAAGGGAATTTTCACACATATATGCTTTAGTTGGTCAAGGATGTCAAAGATAGGTTCCTCTTATTTTTTCACATTTTCACCTTCCAACCTTTGTGGGAAAGGAGGGGACACTTTATCAAATGCCTTAGGTAATGATGAAATATGAACTGGCTCATTTGGGTGGGCTAGGTCATTGGTATCTTCTTCTTGGTCAGCCTCCTCAGATGGTAATTTTGAGATTATGGGAGGAGATAGTGTGGGTAGCACAGTTCCTGAATGTAAATTGATATTACTCAGGTTGAGGGCATAAACAAGTTGATGATTAGGATCAATAACATAGACTTGTTGTTGCTGGTGGTTATTTGGATTGGGTGTTGCCTGAGTAGGTAGTTGGGTTGGCTTTGGATTCTGACTTTGATTAGTTGTAGGAGGTGGCATAATGGATTGCTGCTGCGGTTGCTGCAAGAAACCAGTGGGTGGATTTGACCATTGCTAGCCTCCTCTCCATTGGTTAGACTGCTGCCAATTCCCTTGCGGAGGCTGCCACTGATTTTGCTATGGTGATTGCCAATTCCCTTGTGGGGATCGCCAACTATTTTGCTAGGCATTTTTCCAAGGGTTATTCCACTGAGGTTAGGAGTATGGCCCATAGTTTGGAGGGTACTAGTTTTTCCACTGACTATTATATGAACCAAAATTTTGCAAAGGGTCCTGAGACATACCTTGTCTTGGGGCTCATGGCCTCCGCTAAGCAACAAAGAACACTTCCTCCTCTCCTTCAATGGTTTTGAGCTCAATAGGGAGATGTTGCACCTCCAAATTGGCCATTGCTTTGCATCGACAATCTTTCATTCTTTGTCAGCAATGGGGGCAATATTCAGCTAACATTGCCTCAACTTCTTCTTTCTTCCTTCTAGCTTGCATCGTATCTAGTTGAGCAGCTACATCATTGATGATATCCTATTTGAAGTCAGACAAGAGATTATTATTCTCCCCTTTAGATACTCCAGAGCCACTTCCTTTTATAGAAGAGGGTCTAAACCCCCTTCCCTTCTTCACAGCTGCCCTGGAGTAATTAAGACAGATTTTTTTGATATCATCCCAATTGCTTTGGGTGACATCACCTCCTGCCATGAGGTTAAGGGCCTCCATGCAAGTATCATTAACTCCTCTTAAGAAGAGAAGTTTTTGAGATTCCTCATTTACCTCATGATGTGTATTCTTCTGCACACTAAACAAGAACCTTGACACATAATCCTCCAAGGTTTCATCCTCCTTTTGTGACATTTTGAAGATGTCATCTCCTCTCATATCATTTCATCTACAATATTCTTTATATTTACCCAAGAAAAAAGTCTTCATTTCATCCCAAGTGTTAGCTACATTAGCTCCCAATCCCATGAACCATCTCAAGGCTGCCTCTTTTAGAGTAGAGGGAAACAATTTTAGCTTGTGTGTTGAGGTTGTATAGTCATAGCTTCTACAAAGGATGTCAAATTCAAACAAGAAGGTTTGAGGGTCTTCAGTAATAAGTCCATAGAACTTCGGCAGTACTAAGGCAAGGATATTCTTGAGGTTATTATTGTTATGTAGGTCAGGGATTGGGAAAGGAAAAATAGGGTTGGCCATTCTTGGTTGTGTCCTTGGATTAGCTCCTGGTTGATGAACTACAAGAGCAAGGGAATTATTTGATTCTGTCTCTTCGGAGGAAGAAGAAGATGAAGTAACTAAGTCTTGGCTAGCATCCAGATATGGGTCATCTTGGAATCAGTTTGGTTCAATTTCTTCAATATCTATGCTCCTAGGAAGGAATCTTCCAAATTGGTCTCTTCTTATATGCATATAGCAAAAGTGAACTAACTATGGAGATGCTGGAATGCAGGATTTTAAACTAAAAAAAAATACTAAGAATGAAATCTTAAACTCTTTACTAGCATGCCTGTAATAGGTCCTTAGTTTGACATCATCCCTGGCAACAGTGCCAAAATGTAGTGTTCTTTAATCAGCTTAATAACTAGGAACATGAATTGCTCTACTTAGGGATTGGACATCATAACTGGCAATCATAGCCTACTAAAGAACCTCATTTAATCATCAACCCAGGGATGCAAAATTGAAATGGGTTAGCACAATATATGTACTAATCACCCTTCCAGACATACATGATTCCTAGAATGCTTTATAATGAAATTTAAATTACTGGTAACAACTTTACTGGATAACTTGCTTGGAAATAAAAACTTGAAAGATAAAACTACTTTGCGTCTAGTGGCTGCAAGAACAGTTGACAGCTCTGTGTTTCTGCCAGCTACAGGAACAGTCACATTAACTTCTATAAAGGAAAATGCAACTATTCTAACTTGCAAAATAAAAGTATGGATAGTTCTCTAAGTGGGTCCCCTTAGGTAATGCCAAAAGTAGACAATAGATTAGATGAAAAACTTTATAACGTTTATTGATTTAATGTAAACTAGTACATACCACAATCTCTTGACTAAATTTCTAAAACTGAAAATGTGTTACAATACCAATTTTTCTCAACTCATTCTCTGAAGGAGAATGGGCTATTTATTGAAAACTGATCCTAACTACTAACCAACCTTCCCTTATAAAATGGGAGGCATTTATTACATTTAACTAACTTAAGCAAGGAGGTGAATGACAATGTAAGAACTAAGTCAAATCGGTTTAACAGTCTTAAAGCACCATCATCCTAAATTCATGCAACTCCAAGATGCCTAGCCTAGATTTCTAGAACACTCTCCTTGCATGGCGGATGAGTTGAAAATGTCTCCCCATCTTTTGCTATTGAACCAGTCTTTATGGATTTGGTCTTCTATTCTTCAAGTGGAAATTGAATTCCCTTCCTCCAATTGTGGTACCTGCAAAATATCTTGCCATCTTTTCCTGAGGAAGAAGGTTAGCTCAACATGTTCATCTTTTAAGACAATCCATTACTTTTATTCATTCATTCATTAAGTATTAAACTAAGGAAAACATTGTTTCAGATATAGCTCCAGGAAGTTTTGGTACTAGAGGTTGTAGGAAGGTTTTATGATCACAAAAATCCATAAGTTATTTATCATAATAATAAAACATTAAAGGTAATAATTATGGGACTTTTTATCATAATATACTCCTCATATTTAAGTCATAAAAAGGTTTATGTCCTACCCCATAATCAGACTGAATGTTTGTTTTAGCATAATAAAAATAGAAAAGTATTTATAAAAGTATGATCAAAATGTGCCAAATACTTGGCTCATTAGGCACAACGCCCTCCTATCGGATCTAACGATAATTTTCTAAGTGTAACAGTATCTAAGTAATAAGATGTTGAAGTTTGCAGCCATTTTACACTTTGGACCCTTTAGGGATCGATCCGTTGGAACATAGCTCAAAGCGATTCTATGTGTTTCAGTGTGAAAGAGGACCATGCCTAGTGTAAATATGCATATTCAGACATGTTGGAATAGACTGCTTGATCACACAAGTTGCAGAATGAAAGTTGCACCACTTTGCAACTTTACACTGCTTGAATTTGATGCTTTTTCCATCAAGTGAAAATCCGCCGCCACAAGAAAACCACTCCAAGATAGCCAAAACCGAGAGAGGTTTTTCTAGAGGGGTCCAACTCATTTCTTTGGGATTAGACAAGAAGTTTCTAAGTGTCATGATATCCAAGTAATAGCATGCTGAAATTTGCAGCCATTTTGCACTTTGGACCCTTAAAGGATCGATCCGGTGGAACATAGCTCAGAGCAATTCCACATGTTTCGGTGTGAAAGAGGACCATTAATATAGTAAAAATACCTATTTGAACGTGTTGGAACACTCTGCTTGGTCACACGAGTTGCAGAACGGAAGTTGCACCACTTTGCACTTTGCATTGCTTGAATTTGATGTTTTTTCCATCAAGTGAAAATCTGCCGACACGAGAAAACCAGTCCAAGATAGCCAAAACCAAGAGAGGTTTTTGTAGAGGGGACCAAATCCTTTCTATAGGATTAGATGAGAAGTTTGTAAGTGTCAAATTATTTGAGTAATAGCACACTAAATTTTGCAGCCATTTTGTAGTTTGGACCCTTAAGGGATCGATTTGATCGAACCTAGCTCAGAGCGATTCCACGTGTTTTGGTGAAAAAAAGTACCATTCCTACCATAAAAATACCTATTCAGACATGTTGGAATAGTCCACTTGGTCACACAAGTTGCAGAGTGAAAGTTGCACCACTTTGCAACTTTGCACTACTTGAATTTGACACTTTTTCCATCAAGTGAAAATCCGTCGCCATGAGAAAACCACTCCAAGATAGCAAAAACTAAGAGAGGTTTCTCTAGAGGGCTGCCCTGCCTTTCTGTAGGATCATATGAAAATTTTATAAGTGTAAGGGTATCCAAGTAATATCATGTTGAAGATTGCAGCCATTTTGCACTTTGGACCCTTCAGGGATCGATCCGGTGGAACGTAGCTCTGAGCGATTCCATGTGTTTTAGTGCGAAAGATGACCATGCCTAGTGTAAGAATACATATTTAGATGTGTTGGAATAGTCTGCTTGGTCACACAAGTTGCAGAATGGAAGTTGCACCACTTTGCAACTTTGCACTGCTTAAATTTGATGTTTTTTCCATCAAGTGAAAATCCACCGCTACGAGAAAACCACTCCAATATATTCAAAACCGAGAGATTTTTTTCTAGAGGGGCCCAATGCCTTTCTTTAGGATTAGACAATCATTTTCTAAGTGTCATGGTATCCAATTAATAGTATACTGAAGTTTGCAGCAATTTTGTACTTTGGACCCTTGAGGGATCGAGCCGGTGGAACATAGCTTGGAGTGGTTCCACGTGTTTCAGTGTGAAAGAGGACCATGCCTACCATAAAAATACCTATTCGGATATGTTGGAACACTCCGCTTGGTCATAAGAGTTGTAGAAAGATATGTACAAATTGTTTACATGACCTTTATATGACCTTTTTCACATTGTTTACATTTCAAAATTCAAAGTTTGCAAATTTTCCTACTCAAGGTATTTATAGAACAAGGTGCTACTACACAAAACATTTACTCCAACCTTACAATATTTGAGTATATCTCATTATGTAATTAAATCTTATTACAATGCCTTTGGCACTTCGTTCTCTCAGATATTTTACAATGTCACTCATACATTCAAGATTCTCTTTAAATGTCTACATCATAGGTGCTCATTATGAGGTTAACTTCAAATGAGTAACTTGATATTCCCTCGCTAAGCTTCACACACTCTCTTATAATGGCTTGAAATCAAAAGTGAGATTAGTCAAAATCATCAGAATAAGTATATTGCATTGCTTTTTTGGTTGAGATTCTCTTTGATGGCTCTTAAATCAGCATTTTCTGCAACAAAAGATCAATAAATTTTTAGTAGTTTACTTACAAATATGTAAAGTAAAAGAGAAAAAGAAAGAGAATCCAAAATGGAAATTAAATAAAAAGAGATGGAAGGCACTTACAGATGTTGCATGCAGGCATCTCAATAAGGACGTTGCATTGCTTTTCTAGCTGACATTCTCTTCGATGGCTCATATATCTGCTTTTTTTGCAAGGGGACACCAATCACTATAAAAGAAGATGATAGCATTGGCATCAAACAAATTAATGTTCATACAAGTATAAATTAGTAAGAACCAATGTGCATATACTTACAAATTACTCCAACGAACCATCCGGGTCTGCTCTACTCTTTATTGTGTCAAGTATTGCCTCATGGTAAGACTCACGAACCTTCCATATTGTCTTGTTCAAAGGTCTATCCCCATATTTGGTCAAATGAACATTCGACGCCATGAGAAGGTTTGAGTAATGAAGAATCTTACGATGCATGTCAAAGTCCTGAAATAGCCAGTGTTTAACACTTGAATTTGGGTACCTTCTAAGCCATGTTCCAGTAACCACAATTGAGCCTATAGGGTATTCGATGTTTTCTCCATCTATAACTGGGGGTGTCCATTTTTTTTTGATCTCAACACAATGACACAAGTAATATTATGTTCCCTCTTCATTGTATTCATCTGCAATAACTACATAAACATGCCCTACATTGATATGTGCAAAAAATATCTTGAAATTTGTCAACATTACGTATACACTACAAAGTAACATAACGATTTGGAATTTCAACAACTAAGAAAGTAGATATAAACTTGGTTGAACTAGATCTGATATGTGGTCAAAGTCAACCGATGATTCCATTTGTGTTAGTTCCCATTCCGTCAGAGGGAAATATGTGTGAAGTGGGCTAAAATAATGTGTGAACCATTTGTCAACTCACAATCATTTCAGGTTTGCATTGTACATGAAGAACAAAAGCATGCCATCTTTCATGTATTGATACTCCATGAACCTGAATTTGAGCTAAGGAAAGAGTGTACCTAACTCGATTTTGTTAGTGTACAACAATTTTTATATGATCCAATGTTATTATCATCCAGCAACTAAAACAATCTACAAACTAAAGATGTACCTTCATTACCTGGACCCATCAAAGCATTACACCACTCAACGATTGATTTTGCATCTATCAACTTTGCACTGTCTTTATACTTTAACTCTTCTCATCCTAATGCTCTTTTCATGCATGCTCCCCCTTTCCATGTCCAACCTCACGAAAGTTCCACATATGTTGAACACCTATAATGACATGCATCCTGCACAACCAATAGAACATGCATGAGTTCTTCAATTGTGCTGCACAATTATCAGACCATATTATATGTTGATCATATTTTATGCCCCTCTGAGCCAAAACACTATAGAACATCTAGAGGCAACCTTGCACAAACTCTAGAGAATGTGTGGAATCATAACTAATGTAAAATTGGTAATCCCTCAATACCTTCCTTTGCTCATCTGTACTATCATATGCATGAACGAATGTTATGTGCACAAATATCAAAAATTGTGTGGAGTTGTAATACTGTGATTGTACCTCATGTTGTGGCTATAGAGTGTAGTTCTCTGCAAAGTCAAACACGGATACTATGCTTCCAACTTGAAAAGTGTACTTTCATAGCTTGAACTACATGTCCAACCATCAGGCTTTATGGGTATGCATTGCATACTTAGATAGTATATGAAATGTGGTCATAAATTGGTACACTGGAATCTTCTCAATAACCAAATTACACCTTTTTGCTTGAGACCCTTCTTTTGTAGCATATGCCACTATTTTATACTTCCCGAACTCTACTAGTTTATGTTCCACCTCATTTGTGATTTCCATATGTTGACATATTGGCATACGCTGGAAGCCACCACAACGCTCGAATGAACCATCCAAGCATGTTGTCCTATAGAATATCTGGCCATCCTCTATTTTACATAAAAAAATTGCTAGGAACTCTCCTAAAGATTTTGGTGGGGATTCTATGTCACAATCCTGCAAAACATCATTAGTATGCAAATCTAAACATATTGAACGATAAACATCATAATGGTTAGAAAACTCAATATGTAGTCTACAACAACAAGTAGTGCATGTTTGATTTATCTTGACATAAAAATTTTTAAGAATTTCAAAAAGACTTTGAGAAATACTAATTCGAGGATAATCATTTTCAAATTTCTGAAAAAATTGGGTTTGAGTCATATCCAAAAAATTCTTTGGATGTGGCTCACGATTTTGACTACTGATTCTCCTTCTTACCACATCCCTTTGATTCAGAGACGACCTTGTGTTATTCTTCCAATACTCTTCATTTAGTGTTATCAAGGCTTCGACAACTTCTTCATCTTTTCGTGATAGTCTCCCTGACAATGCCCATAATTCATTTGTATCATTACCCTCAATTATTTTTTGCCATTGAATGGCTCTTAAGAAAGTTTTTCTACTAATTATCGTTTGTTCACTAGTCTTTTTAATTAGATGAGCTCTCTTTGTTTGACAGCTTACCAAAGTTGATGTAATAACACGTTGGGCGACATTACTATCCTTTGAGTGTGAGGTCTTACCCACACTCTCATAAGAATCCATTAGATTCTTCACAATAGTGTCTTCATTGATTCGATGTTCTCAACCCAAGAGTCTTCATGATGTTCCTATACTTTACACCCTGCATCATTTCAATAAATAGTTGACATCTTGTAGTCTCATTTATCCTTTCAAAGAATCATTCCCAAATCTTATCAGTATATCTTCTACAAGTGCGTCTTGAAATCTTACCTTCCATTTGCTGAAAAATTTCATCATCAATATTAATCAAATACTTTGGCTTTCTACACAAAATTCTAGGTGGTGTTCTCCTAGGTACATACATCTCAACATTAGAAATTTCATCAATATTTAATTGAGGTGGGCTAGATTTCCTTCCTTCGATCGAGGGTGGAGAAGAAGACATACCTTGAGGTTCACATGGGGATGATGGCATACCTTCTTCGTTAATTCTAAGTGATGATGTACTATCAACTTGAGATGTGTTGGATGGTGTCCAACAATATTCACTTGCGGTACATGGTGTCCCTCCATATTCACTTGTAGTAGATGGTGTCCATCCATATTCACTTGTGCTAGATGGTGTCCCTACATATTCACTTCTTCTTAATGGTGTCCCTTCATATTCACTTGTCGTAGAGGGTGTCTCCAACTATAGTATTTGAATCTCTTACGATGATGCTTTCGCATTCGTGCCTATTGTGCTGCCAATTCCCATTCTCTTTTTGATGGTTGAGGTTCCTCTACAATCTGGTATTTTTCATCAATCATTTCCAATTTATTATTTTCACAATATGTTTCCATTCGAACTCTCTCCTTTTCTTTCAAGGTTTCCTTCTCTTCGTCTGTTAGTTTCCTCTTAGTCTTTTTCTTCGGCATGGAAAATAATTTTATCTGTACCATGGTAATGAGACAAATATTAGTTCTTGAGAAATGTATCCACTGAATCTAATTGAAAAATTTATTTTAGTGAAGGCTTCATTTAAATAATACTTACAATCATCATGTACAAATTTTAACCTAGCATGTAGAAAAATGTGTACAAATTATGGAAGCACTAGGCTAGGCAGAGCACATTCCTAACTAAAATTGAATAACCATGATGGTGATTCTGAAAAATAACGAGTGTAATGGCATTGTGAGTGTTTGATAAGTTTTTGGTGTACGAGCACCTTGACAATCTATGCTTCCATTTTGAAATTTGATTCAATTTTGGGTATCTTCATGTTGTAAGACGGTCATTAAAGACATTTTCCATGTACCGGTTATATGTGCTTTCAAAGGTGGTTGTTTTTTAGTTATATGAATTGGGGGGAGTTGGTTTTCATTGAAAAAGGTTTAAACAACCTCCGTTGGCTCGAAGGAAGGATTTTTGTTCATTTTGGAATCCATTTTTTTGATAAAAAAAATACTCTTTTATAGAAATTCACTGGTGTTTTTGCACTTTCGTGCACTTTTATGCATCTATACAGCCTCCCCTTGATAAAAAAATAATAGAATATTTTATGAACATTTCTTAACTCTCTAATGCATCAGTTTTGAGGGCTTAACATTACGTTTGAAAGGAGCAATTGAAAATTTTCTGAAACTACTCATTTCAAGCCAATCAAGGGTTTGAGTAGGATTTAATTATGAAATGACCATCCCACCTACTTTTATAACTTGTTTCTTGGTGGGATGGAATGTACATTGTTATAGTAGGGTCTTTTATTATTCAACATTCCTTGGAATGAAACTAATGACAATAGGATGGCCGTTAGCTCAAACAAGGACTTTTCCATGAGAATTTGAGGAACCAAGGAGTGATTTTGGAAAAGTGTTGAAGGAGTGGTCTATGTATTGAACTTTTGAGCTTGTGCAAGGTATTTTGAATATTTTTTATGGTTTGGAATGGTCTGGGAAGGCCTGGGTATAGGAGTTTCTATAAACCCTCCCTCTTTGCATTGAAAGATGGGGGTTTTTGTATTGGAAGCCTAGTTGAGCGGGTAAGGTCCTAAGACCTATGAATTATCTTGTTTTGAGACCTAATTAAAGACTATTTTTTGGTTTGGAATTATGGTGTGAAGATCTAAGGGTAGTTCCTTAGTAAAATTGGCCTACTTGAAGGCCTAAAATAGTGAAAAGGTCAGTTTTCTTAAAGTTGTCCCAAAGGAGTCATGTGATGGGTTAAGGTATGTCTTGCAACTCTGAAATTGGTGCTAGAATCATTCTTTTATTTTCCTAGTGTTTTGGAAAGTTTTGGAGTTAAGGGCTCAAAATTGGTTTTGCACAGTAACTAGATTCCAAGGGTGAAATGTGGGAAATAATGTTTTTGTTTGTTGTCCAGTTTGGAGGAGTGTAGGGATTGGTCCATTACAGATTTTTTAATCTTCTTAGATGCCTCTTAAAGGAAAGTTGACATCTTCAATGGTTTTGGGTCCTCTAAATCTGCATAAAAAATGAGTATCACAATTTGAAGTGTGTGCATGGTTTGGGAGATACATGTGATAGTTTGTAGATGCTTGGCTACAAGTAATGTGGATAGTGAACAAAGGAACTAAGTTTGTGTGTAAGGGAAGATTTCTAAAAGGCTTCATTTTTTTTGTACTAACTCAAACAAATATTTATTAAGAAAATAATGGTTTGGTTGTGCCTTGAGAATTATATTTTGTGTTTGTAAACAATGGTGCCATTATGGAAGATTTAAGACAAATTTTGAATGACATAATCCTTGGTTGATGTTTTGAAGAACCTATTTGATTGTAATCAGTTATTTTCAAGATTTTCAAGGTGTTTTGAAGGTCCTTAAGGAATTGAGAACTCTTAATGCTAATTTGAGTATATGAATCAATTTTTTTGTGAAGGGAAATATAGTTGAATAAGTGTGTCAAGAAAGGTGTGCATTTCTTCCTTTGTACTGCATCAGTTTGTACAAAGGTATTGGAAGGTGTTTGGACCCTTCAGAGGAATGGGAGAGGCTTGGAGTTGTCTTAAAGGATGAATTTTTGTGAATGGTTATGAGTTTCTAATCAAATTTATGCTATGTTACAATCAATTTTATGATAGTTAATCTATTTTTTTGAGTCTAAAAAAGAGTTGAAACCAAGTTATAATGTTTCGATGAAAAGATGATTGAGTTTGTTTGTTGATCTTCTTCAATTTAAGTTAGGGTCAAAAGTACCCTTGATGATTTGTGGATCCTGGTAGATGCTCTGCATCAAGATTAAAATGGCAATTGGCAAGTGTATATACTTGTGTATATAATGGTAATTTAAAATGGGAATTGACAACCTAAGGTTATAATGACATACAAATATGAAATCAAGCCATAATAGAATGAAAAAAAATGTGTAAAAACTTCACAAACCTTAAAAACCGAACTTTCAAATTGAGGAGTTCAACCCAACTATGTAGCCTTAGCTTCTTCTTTCTTCAAACTCCACAATAATTTGACTTGTTCAAAAGCTTGTTCCCTTCCACACTTCAATTGTATATCAGTTTTCAATGGAATTCAAACTTCAATTGATATTATATGTCTTTCAACGTGGAAACTCTGCTATTTCATGCAAAGGTGGTAAAAAGATCATGGAAAAGGTGATGGAATGTGAAAAAGATTGCACACTTGACAACATCATCAAAAATCTATTTTTTACTAGAGCACGTGTAGAACCAGGGGAACATGGAGTCTTTGGGCCTTCAAATCATGGGTATATAGAAATTTTTACCATTTTAGTGGAGTAAAAAATGTGCTCCCATTATAATGCGATCACGTTATGTGAAATTTTGTTTTCTTAGTATATAGAGAGGGAGAGAAGGGGAGAGTGGGAGAGAGGGGGAGAGAGGGGGATAGAGAGGGAGATAGAGAGGGAGGGACAGAGGGGGAGAGTGTGAGAGAGTGGGAGAAGGGGAGAAGTAGAGGGTGGGAGACCGAGAGAGTGGGAGATAGAGAGGGAGGGAGAGATGGTGAGAGTGGGAGAAAGAGGGGGAGAGTGAGAGATAGAGAGCACGGGAGAGAGGGTGAGAGTGGGAAAGAGTGGGGGAGAGTGGGAGAAAGGGAGAGTGGGAGAAAGAGAGGGAGGGACAAAGGGAGAGAATGGGATAAAGGGAGAAGCGGAGGGTGGGAGACCTGAGAGTGGGAGAAAGAGGGGGAGAGTGGGAGATAGAGAGGGAGGGAGAGTGGGAGAGAGTGGGAGAGAGTGGGGGAGAGTGGGAGAAGGGGAGAGTGGGAGAAAGAGAGAAAGGGAGATAAAGAGGGAGATAGAGAGGGAGGGAGAGAGGGGGAGAGTGGGAGAGAGTGGGAGAAGGGGAGAAGCAGAGGGTGGGAGATCGAGAGAGTGGGAGATAGAGAGGGAGGGAGAGATGGTGAGAGTGGGAGAAAGATAGAGTGGGAGAGAGTGGGGAATAGTGGGAGAAAGAGAGAATCGAAGGGATAGAGGGGGAGAGTGGGATATAGAGAGGGAGGGAGAGAGGGTGAGAGTGGGAGAAAGATAGAGGGTAAATGCTTAACCCTCTTAATCCGTAGACCCTCAAACCCTTAAACCCTAATCCCTCAACCCCTATACCCTCTTAATCCGTCAACCCTTAACCCTCAACCCTCAACCCTTAAACCCTAATCCCTCAACCCCAATACCCTCTTAATCCCTCAACCCTCAACCCTCAACCCTTAAACCCTAATCCCTCAACCCCTATACCCTCTTAATCCCTCTACCCTCAACCCTTAAACCCTAATCCCTCAACACTCAACCCATAAACACTAATCCCTAAATCCCTATACCCTCTTAATCCCTCAACCCTTACACCCTAATCCCTCAACCCCTATACCCTCTTAATCCCTCAACCCTCAACCCTTAAACCCTAATCCCACAACCCTTCTACCCTCTTAATCCCTCAACCCTTAAACCCTAATCCCTCAAACCCTATACCCTCTTAATCCCTCAACCCTCAACCCTCAACCCTTAAATGCTAATCCCTCGACCCCTATGCCCTCTTAATCCGTCAACCCTCAACCCTTAAACCCTAATCCCTCAACCCCTCAACCCTCTTAATCCGTCAACCCTCAACCCTTAAACCCTAATCCCTCAACCCCTATACCCTCTTTATCCCTCTACCCTCAACCCTCAACCCTTAAACCCTAATCCCTCAACCCCTATAACCTCTTAATCCCTCAACCCTTAAACCCTAATCCCTCAACCCCTCAACCCTCTTAATCCCTACCCTTAACCCTTAAACCCTAGTCCCTAAACCCCTATACCCTCTTAATCCCTCCTCAACCCCTATACCCTCGTAATCCATCAACCCTAAAACCTCAACCCTTAGACCCTAATCCCTCAACCCATATACCCTCTTAATCCCTCAACCCTCAAACCCTAATCCCTCAACCCTTAAACCCTAATCCCTCAATCCCTATACCCTCTTAATCCGTCAACCCTCAACTCTCAACCCTCAACCCTTAAACCCTAATCCCTCAACCCCTATACCATCTTAATCCCTCAAACCTCAAACCCTAATCCCTCAACCCCTATACCCTCTTAATCCTCTACCCTCAACCCTAAACCCTTAATCATTAATCCCTCAACCCTGATACCTTCTTATACCGTCAACCCTCAACCCTCAACCCTTAAACCCTAATCGCTCAACCCCTATACCCTCTTAATCCATCAACCCTCAAATCTCAACCCTCAACCCTTAAACCCTAATTCCTCAACCCCTATACCCTCATAATCCCTCAACCCTCAAACCTTAAACCTTAATCCCTCTAACCCTATACCATCTTAATCCTTGAACCCTCAACCCTCAATCCTTAAACCCTAATCCCTCAACCCCTATACCTTCTTAATCCATCAACCCTCAACTCTCAACCCTCAAACCTTAAACCCTAATCCCTCAACCCCTATACCCTATTAATTCGTCAACCCTCAACCCTCAACCCTTCAAACCTAACCCCTCAACCC